>OX333077.1:11414270-12014270 GCA_946863875.1 Alloplasta piceator | reverse complement strand
ATGCAGTCTTCATCCACAAACTTCTAATATATTCTGCCAAATAGTTGCATTCTGCATCGGAAATACATCTCAATTGGACAGAAGCCTTTCAATAAGCCTACCCAATAACAAGTCTCCCAGTAAACGGCTCTCTTATTTGACAAACCCACTAGATTACGAGTGTCCGGATCGTCGACTCAGTCGGTCACTTACCGACGTTTGAACCCGCGCCGATGAAAAAACACTGTCGCCCTGCGGTCGGTAAGTTGGGAATCGCAGGATTTAAGACCCAGACACTTGTAATCTGGTGTGCTTGTTAAATAGGAGAGCTATCAAGTGATAAACAGATTTTTTTAGAGATGTCACCGGAGAGTCGTTTACTGGAAGACTTGTTTTGCGGAAGAGATATTATTTAAGGGAGTTATTATTTTGTGGAGATTTATTCTGGTAGGCTTTTTATTGACAGGGGTTATTGAAACTCTTCCACTTACCAAAGACGTTATACGTCGTTAATTGTCAGTGATATTACGGTATTGTTTTATTGTAGTAGAAATGTATTTCTGGTGAACAAATTAGTGGTAGTAAATGTGCGGCAGGATTTGTGTCAGAGTTGCAAATAATGCATTACTTTTTTTTAATGCATTTGCATTTTCATTAACCATTAACCATTAAAGTTCACTGGTTAATGGAAATTATGTCCATTAATCATTTAAATTTAATGGTTAATGGAAATTATTTTCATTAACCATTAAAATTTAATGGTTAATGGAAATTATTTTAATTAACCATTGAAATTTAATGGTTCATGGAAATTATTTTCATTAACCATTAACAATTAAAATTCAATGGTTAATGGAAATTATTTCCATTAAAATTTAATGGTTAATGAAAATGCAATTGCATTATAAAAAGTAATGAATTATTTGCAACCCTGCCCATTACAATGTAGTGTGTAATAGAAAAAATTTCCATTACCCATTGCAATGTAATGTGTAATGGACAAAACTTTGATTGCAATTTTGGGAATAGAAAAATATAGATGAATAAATTATTGCAGTTTTGCATTACATTTTATTGACATAGGAGTTGGATTTTTAGAATTATAATATAGATGCTTTTTAGAATTTAAGGTGACATAGGACTTGGATTTTTAGAATTATAATATAGATGCTTTTTAGAATTTAAGGTGAAAGTCTATGGTTCATTAACCATTGAATTTTAATGGTTAATGGAAATTAATTTCATCAGTCATTAAAAAAGTAATGGTTAATGCATTACTTTTTCATTAAAAATTTCGCAACCCCGATTTGTGTGGGATTATCGATCATGCTCTTATCTATTAATTAACACGTATATCTGTAATACGAGGAGTTTAGAAATTTCCTGGCTATTTCATATCTCGGTCTCGCAGACAATCGTCGCAAGTGCGTTTGGATCTCACTCGTAACTTTTCGAAGTTAGCGACGTGCTTAACTTCTTTGCGATTGTTGCGAGGCGCGAGTGAGAGTCGATTCGAGAAGTGCGAGGGAAGAAAATGGCACGTACGCGATGCCGAGGTCGTGGGAAAATCTTGCTCGGAATAGTACACGTGGCAATAAAGTATACGTACCCGAGCAGACTTTCGATATAACACTTGGCAACGCTCGCTCGCACATATAATATCATATAGATGGACGTACTTCGCCGACGAGTTACGTGCGCTACTTACTCTCGGTACTAGATCTACCGGGAAATCCCGATTATCGATCAATTTAGAGCCATTACATTGATTTTTATACGCGCGATCTTTATTGTGAAAAATAAAAAAAAACTCGTAATAATCCTTCATTTTCTCTTGATCTGTTACAGGTAAGCGATCAATCGTTGCATAAAGGAAATATATTCACGATCAGGTTCACGTGAGTAATTATATACGGATGAACAGTAATATTCGAGCAAATTTGTTGTTTCATGTTTGAGTGCAATCTATTTAAAATATTGCAACGTTTTAATATATTTATTGAGTATGGGGAAAAGTGGAAATTAATAGGGTCGCACTGAGTCAATCAGTAACGAAAATTACAAAATTACAATAATTATTAATTAATTTTCTATTACAATCAACCAAGAGTTTTATTTTTGGGTGTAACTCGCTTGTAACGGGTGAAATATGCACAACTTGGTCAATTTGTGCTTACGACAGTGACAATTGTCCACGGAATATTTCTTATCGAAAGTCAGGGAAGTTCATAATGCAAACCGAGGATGAGACGTTCTCCGGTGTTTCCTATCAGAGTGAAATCCGATAGGAAAAAAAAAACACTTCGTAATCAGCATTTCGCAGTATATTGTATTAGTATCATAATAAATAGAGGGAAGGTTGCTCATTCGTTGCTCGTCAGCTCTTTATTTTTATTTGGATAAGCGTAAAATAAGACCTGACGCAGAAACATTGAAAATTTAGACTCTTTGACGTTGACACTTTTATACATTCTCCGGTCGTCGAGATTTGCTTGTATTGAATTAAATACAGATGATACGAATTCGAATAAAAGCGTAAATGTGAGAAAGATGTTTGCGCGGTATTCAAAAATATGGTTAAAAGAAAATTAACGTCCTGAGAAGTGATGGCTGAAAAATTGCACCGAGAGAAATGATTTACTTAGTTTAAAGATATTTTTTTAAGATAAATACAACTTTTTTCGAATATTGGCATGATAGGCTATTTTTTAGGGAGGTACTTAAATAAAACGAGAAAAATGGCCCCGAAATTAACGATAGGAGGTATAAAATTATTCCTTCGAAATTCACTCTGTTTAAAGGAACACTGCTCCAATTTTATCTTTAAATAGTAATGTGAACTATTTAATATAATCACAGGTTAGAAGAATCACGTTGAGGAAAATAGCGTTCTTTCTGCCACAAATTCGTTGAGAATAATAGTTAATTGCAATTTATTGAGAAATTTTCTGTGCATATAATTAACCCTTAAATCGTGAAAGGGGTCACTCGTGCTTCGCCCAAATCTTCTCCCTTTGCTAGCTTAGAGATTTTAACGGAAATTCGCATTCATGAAATTTTTTTCTTCAAATTTCGAGGTTTGTCAACTATAAATTGATTGAAAGTTAACCAAAAGTTTTTTAACGTGAATTTTATCGGAAATTCGAATTTTATTATTTTTTAATTTTTTTATTAGAACAAAGGTACGAGTTATGCCTTAATTGCGCATTGTAATTTGCCCTCAGCATTGCCATCATTTTTTATTTTTATATTCCTTTCATTCTTTAGTGAATCATTCTGATTAATAAAATTGAGCAAAAAATAAGACGATGTCTACTCTATTGGAAATTAAACCTCTTTATGTACTTTGAAAAAACTCGATTTTCATGCTCAACACTTAACATTTCTTTTATCCTTACAGAATTTCAATATTTTTTTCCTTAAACTACCATTCTTAAGCTTTGGTTTCTCGTTTGAAATTTAAAAAAATATTAATTACATCGAAAGTTATGATTTTTTAAACAAAATGATGCATTCTTCACGTTTTCCTTTGTTCATATGATTATATTGTTAAAACAAATGATCAAATTAGCAATATAATCATTGGTCCTTATTCCAAGATAGTCGATGAGATTTCATGAATTTTGCGGAATTTTTTAGAGCACTTGAGAGCACTTTTTAAAGTGCCAGGCACGAGTGACCCCCGTTACCCCGTCAACCCATTTTTTGAAATCGCCAGAAATCGCATACAAATTTTTGGAAAGTAGTTCCAACTATCATGAAAATTTGTGATTTTTTTCAGATTTTTAAATTACATTTTTTAGCCGGGAAAAAATACAAAAAATTTGTTTGTCCCATTTTGTAACTCGAAAATTATTCATCGTACGAAAAAAAAAGTACAACATAAAATTTAGGATTTTCAACGTGCTTTTCACTGAAATTTTTAACGAAGTCCTCCAAAAGCTCTATATGCCATTTTCAGAGCAAATAATGTTTTCATATTTTTTTTTCTCAAAATTGGCATCTTCGATTCGTCTGTAGTTTTAACAGTTTTTGCATGGCAAGGAATGGATTCTCCACTGAGCCAATTTTTTTATAGTCCGTAAATATATCAAGTAAAAAATTGTTTGAACTACAGACAAATCGAAGATGTCAATTTTGATAAAAAAAAAATATCAAAACATTATGTGCTCCGAAAATGGCATATAGAGCTTTTGGAGGAGTTCGTAAAAAATGTCAGTGAAAAGTACGTTGAAAATCCTAAATTTCACTTTCTACTTTTTTTCGAACGGTGAATAATTTTCGAGTTACGAAATGGAACAAGAAAATTTTTTGTATTTTATTCCGGCTAAAATGTGTAATATAAAAATCTGAAAAAAATCACGAATTTTCTTCACAGTTAGAACTACTTTATAAAAATTTGTATGCGATTTTTGGTAATTTAAAAAAATGGGGTGGCCAACTTGACGTGGAATGCCTCATATGTAAATTTCGAAAATGAAATTCAAAAAAATCGATTTTTTGACAATCCTGACTGCGTATAACCCCTTAACCCGGGTACAGTTGAAAGATTTTCTCTCTGCATCATCCTGTGCGATGCACGAATAGCATTGCACGGCCATTTGTCTCAACACGACTTGGAACTTTTTCTTCAATGCGGCATTATTGTCTCTCCAAAGAGAAATAAGCAAAAGTTGGAGGAAAAATAGCCAAAGATAGTGGTAGGGAAAGAGAGCCGGAGAGAAAGAGATGAAAAGACTCTCCGTGGTCGGGGTTTAATGAAACCAGTCGGCTGCAGTCGGTCAAACCGGTTCTACCGGTTTTCGTTTTGGTCTTGCGAGTCTATCCTCTCTTCCTCCTGCTTGAGCGCGCGGGCGTTACGTGTTTCCTTTTTTTTTTGCTCGTCCTCTTTCTCGTCTACTTCGCCGGAACCGGGTTTTTACCGTCCCATGTCTCGGGTGCCACTCGACTGGACGGCAGCATATACAATATATACATACATAATACATATACATACCGAACACACACGTGAACTCATGGACAAAGACGCATGCTTGTACAGATATACCGAACATCGGTGTTTCTGCTGCACGATAGGCGACGTATGGGTCTATAGAATCAAGAGCCCGACCGGGTCATGGGAGCACACAGATTGGCGTAGGAGGAGAAAGCGGAAGACGGGAAGGAGAGACTCGAGCTATCCGACATTCGATTTTCACTTTTATTTTTTTTCCGCATCATGTCCTACAAAGAATGTGTGGACCAGAGTCGTGAAGATAGTAATGTAAAAGTAATGCATTACCCATTACTTTAAACAATGTGTATTGGATAAGTTTTCCGTTACAAATTACAAAAATAACGTGTAATGAATGAATGTCCCATTACAAATGAACATAGTAATGGATAATGGATGCGTGTTCCATTACGAATAAAAAAAAGTAATGTGTAATGTATGCATGTCCCGTTACAAATAATAAAAGTAATGTGTAATGGTTGCATGTGCCATTATAAAAAAAAAAAACGAGTCATGATTGAGTGCTTCATTACAAATTACAATTGAAAAAGAAGTAATTTGTAGTGAAGAATATTCCATTACAAAATAGTGTTTCTACGACAATTTGGAGTAGGTACTATTTTGCACAAAGGTATAAGTCTATTATTTTTTCAATAAAAATAATTGATGTGTATCAAGTTTTTGTTAACTTTACTATCGTAGTGGTAAATGTATGAACAGTGATTGTTTGGAGTAATTTTTACTCCATTCTTGAATTGTAATTTTTACAAGGACGGAGTAAAAATTTTCTTGAACTGTTTTTCTTGAACAAAAACTTTATACATACAAATTATTTTCATTGAAAAATAAATAGACTTACCATTGAGCGAAATAGTACCTACTCCAAATTTTCGTAAAAACACACTCATTTGTAATGGAATATTCTCCAGTACCGAATACTTTTTTTTTTTAATTGTAATTTCTAATGGAGCCCTCATTCATTACACGTTATTTTTTTTATTTCCAATGGTACATGCATCCATTGCACATTACTTTTATTATTTGTAATGGAACATGTATCCATTACAGATTACTTTTTTTTATTTGTAATGGAACACGCATCCATTATACATTACTTTTTTTATTTGTAATGGCACATGCATCAATTACACATTACTTTTTTATTTGTAATTGGACATGCATCCATGACACATTCCTTTTTTTATTTGTAATAGAACACGCATCCATTACACATTACTCTTGTATTTTGTAATGGTACACTTGTCCATTTCACATTATGAAGTGTAATGGGTAATGAATACAGTAATGCATTATCAAAATAATGCATTATTTACAACTCTGGTGTGGACCATGTCAATCCAATTACCTCAAATCATTTTAAGGCCACTAATCTTTGTATGGACTTGAAGTTCTGAACGTTCAAATGAGCGAAAAATCGACAATTTTTTTTTTTTAACAATTTTAAGACTTTATTAACACTTTGGAAATAATTCTTAAAATATCTTTGATTTTTTAAAATTATTATTTACTAAGTCGCGAGCTCTTCTAATTTTTCATTAAATCAATAAGTTTTCTGATTTTTCGTTCAACTTAAAGTTCGATATTTCAAGTACATGTCTTTGCGGAAGTTACCTGTTCGTAAAAGTCAACAAATCACTTAAAAAAAAAAACTATATTTCATATTTTTACAGTATATTTTATCTTATAAATATTCTCTTTAAATTTCAAAGCGTTCCGATAAAACTTCACAGAGTTACAGGCCCTTATGATTCGTCTTTGAAAGTACAAACGCTTTTTCCTCAAAATTTCGTTTTCAAATTCGCGGGATATCTCAATTGCATCGAACTTTTTGCAATTTTTGGGGTTGCTCTAGACATAAGAATATAGTATTTAAATTTAAAATCGATGAAAAAACTATCAGTTTTTGAAAATGAAACTTCACTCTTTTTTGTTTCAATTTGATATTTCAAAAAATTCTTCAATTTTTTCAATTCTTGCAAACGAGGCAGACACTCTAATTTCGACGAGTAACCGAATAAAAAAATAAAGCCCCACTTTGAAACATGGAATCATAGCACTGCATGGTATCAAGTTATCGCGTTCCTCTCTATGTTGGTACATGGAAGCAGCTTAAGTTGGTTAAAGTTTTGCTGCAGTAACATCCCATTCCGAGGAAATTCTCAGCATAGCGAGTTCCATTCGTTGAAAACCCCTCTATTCTCCTCTTCCTCTCTCTCTCTCTCTCTCTCTCTCTCTCTCTCTTTCTCTAGTTCTATGATAGACGAGACCCAGCGAGATGTAAACTTTTGCCCGGTAGAGACGAGAACTCCTCTTCCGCATAAACTTTGCCAAGTTTCGGATGTTGAAATAGCTCTTGTAGGGAGGAACAAGGATAAAGGGAAAAAGTCTTTTGACGATAAGCGAGAGTGAGAAACACAGAAGCGAAGAAAAGACTCCGGCGGGAGATGGATTAATAGAGTTTGATGAAAAAAGAAAAATGAAAAAAGGGTCTCGCAAGAGCCGGGAAGATGAAGAGATTTGTGGGACGTACGCAAAGTTTCAGCAGCGGGAGCGCAACGTCGAGGTTTATTCGGGGTGAAAAGATGAGCGTCCATTTACTATATAGAATTTTCTGTAAAAGAGGCGAAACGCGTATCTCGCGTTCCGGTCGAGGCTCGCAGCAGCAGCAGCAGCAGCAGTCGTAGTCAGCACCTGACCCACTTAAATAGCGAGTGAAAGAGAAATAAGAGACGGAAGGGAGCAAAAAAAAACGTGATCGTTCGGAGTGCAAGAAGAATTTCCATCTTTGCCTCGCGTTCGTTGCACATTCTTTCGGATCATTGAAATTCTTTCGTGAAGTAAACGATGCGACAGTTTTTTTTTCGTCCTTCATCAGAAAAGATGAAACGCGATTCAGCGCAGAAAATTAAATGAAAAATTCATATGATAATTCTATTTTGCGATAATCCGTCGATAATATATTAGTGTTGAAATAAATTTTTAAAAATGGAGGTCTGTATTCTTTGTCAAACGAAATTAAATAAATATATACTCGAATAAAAAATAAGATTACCTAGTTTTTTAGTTAGTATTTTTTTACAAGGCTCCTGAGAGCTGTAGAAAGGAATTAATTCCTGCAAGTTGATTAAACATTTTCATAACTAGCTACACAACATTTTTTAGGGTACTATTTTAGTTGATAGTATTATTTACCACAGTAGGGTCTCGCAGTGAACACTTAGACTTAATTTTTTCACGCAGAATTTATATAATTATTGCCCTTCAAGAACGATTCAACAATCTTTCAATTCTAACTGAAAAAAAAATAAACCAGAGGTTATTTAGAGTGTTAATCCACAAAAAAATTACAATTAAAAGAAGGTTGCAGTAGAGAAACAGAGTGTAACTCCCCTAGACAAAATGTTACTGTTAAAGTTTGCATTGTTGCTATGCAACGAAAATAATTTTTTTAAATTAATTTTTATTGATATTTACACTTTGATCGTGTATTTGGCATCCCAAGTAATTGATAAAAGCCCCAAAGTACATTTAAACGATGCAAACTTCAGCATCATTCATTTTCTTGATGCAGGTAACCTACTCAAACCGTTGACCTTGATCTAAAATTTTTACACCCAATTCCACTGCCTTTTTATATTTGGATCCTGGTTTGTCTTCTGCAATTTGGTAGCCAGTTTTAGGAGAAAGTGTGTAAGTCCAATGCTACTCAGGGTTGCCAGGGAGTCACTATTTCAGAGCTCAGAAGTGGTTAGAATAGAGGTGCTGGTTAGAATAGGGGACAAATTTCGAAAAAGCATCAGAATCTGATGAACAAAGCGGCGTTTTGAAGCTTCAATGATTGCGAAGAGAATGAGCCTAGTCTAGAGCCAAAATTTTCAGCAGAAAAAAAATGCCACCTATTTTAGTGGACAGATTCAATTTTGGCCAAAATACAAAAAAAAAAATATTTTTATTTTTTTCAAACAATATATCGATGTATTTTGTCCCCCTGAACACGAATTTATCAATAATTGTCTCAAAAAATGAAAATTTTTATGAATTCTCATGAAAAACATTTTTGTTCAATTTTAGCCCCATTTTGAGAAACCTCAGAATAGTGAAATTTTAAACACTCATAACTTTCGATCGGTTTGACCGATTCGGAAATTTATTGTTCGTACTTAAGCCTTGTCACTAAACTCAGAGATTGCCGTTTGGTTCATTCTGATATATAAATTTTTGTAGAAATGACAGCAGTTTCAAAATGGCCGAAAAAAAACGAAAAGGGGTATGCCTAAAAAAAATTGCAAAAATCGATGGTCGAACTTTAAAAATCTGCCAAAAATCGAAAAATTATGGAAATTAGATGAACCAAACGGGATTTTGAAGCTGTAATTATTACGAAGAGAATCAGCTAAAGACAAAGCCGACATTTTATCTAGAAAAAAAGTTACATCCATTTTAAGGAACCGATTCAATTTTTGCCAAAATGCAGAATTTTTTTTTTTCGAATTAATTTTTTTTAAAGCTTATATCGCTGTATTTTTTTCCCCTGAACATGGATCTACCAATAGTTTTCGTAAAAAATCAAAATTTTCATGAATTTTCATGAAAAACATTTTTGCCCGATTTCGGCCCCATTTTCAAAAACCTCAAAATAACGAAATTTCAAGTGCTCGTAACTTTACTTCCATTTAACCGATCCAAAATTCCAAATGTGAGCACTTTGAAAATCACCGAAAAAAATGGAAAGGAAAAATGTAAGCCTTCAAAAATTTGCAAATAACAATGATCAAATTTTAAAAATCTGCAAACAATTGAAAAACTATCAGAATCGGATGAACAACGCGGCATTTTGAAGCTTCAGCGATTACGAAGAGAATGAGCGCAGTCTAGAGCCAAAATTTGGAGTAGAAAAAAAATTACACCTATTTTAGTGGATAGGTTTAATTTTGGCCAAAATGTAAAAAAAAATTTTTTATTTCATTTCTCAAACCTCGAATCGAAGTATTTTGTCCCCCTGAACACGAATTTACCCATAGTGTTTTCAAAAAATCAAAATTTTTGTGAATTTTCATCAAAAACACTTTTCCTCAATTTTAGCCTCATTCTGAAAAACCTCAAAATCGCGAAATTTCAAACGCCTATAACTTATTTAGACGAAAAAGTCTCTGTCACTATTTCTGTGAAGGTGAAGTCACTATTCTACTATTTTCGACCCTCTGAAACGCTGGCAACGCTTATACTACATTATAGCTTTTTACGAGTAACCAATTGGAGATGGATTTGCGGTATATTCTTGTCCGTGATGTCGAGAGTATAATATACATGACCTCAGGAAATAGGCAATAAGTGCTGTGTGTAACATAAGTACACGTTCGATGACTCACTCCTTTCTTCGGCCTCGCTACTCTGCCGCTACTTAACCCCGCAATCTTGAGGCACTCTCGCGTGGAGGAGCCTCGTAGAGTATCTCCTCTCGAACAAACGCCGCCGCCCCGTAGCTTATGAGAGACTCCTACGACAACGAGGACCCCGTACGAATGATATGCATTGTACTCGTATGCAATTCATAGCGTGTCTCGTGCGAGGGGAATCACGTCGCCCGGAGAGGTCATCATTAACCTCTAGAGCGAGGGAGTGCCCACAACCTCGGCGCCTTTCCACCTTCTTCATCTTTCCTCGTGCATCCCCCCTTAACTTTATTCGCACTTTTAGCCTCTCTGCTTTGTCCGATCCCCTCGTCACATCCAAAAAAACGATCTCATCTTGATTGTGATCTGTGTAGAGGGCATCTTTTGGCAGCGGGAAATTTGATACGGCTTCTTATCAACATTTGAGGAGGGAAGTCAACTGTGAGAAGTGAAAACATTGTCAATATTTGAAATTTTTTTGCATAGATTATTATCGAAGGATCGGGTTATATTGTCATTTTATTGTCTATTTTCATTGAAAAATCTTGAAAATTGTCAGAGATATTGACGTTAGATAACGTGGAAATAAATTTCCTCTGCATTGTTCCATCGATATCTTCGTGAAGGATTATTTGATAATTTAAAAAAAAAGTCAATATCTATACGAATAATACAAGATGGCGATAATATTTGTTTAATATTTTTTATATTATTAATATTATATTATAATTATTTTTTATATATTTTTTCCATTTGGGCAGATCTTTAGAAATAGTGATTATCAAATCTATTGAATTCGGCTGCGTTTAGATTTAGAGATGCAAAAAAAAAATGTTTATTCCTACAGTGGCTTTCTCTCATAATATTATATCTTGTGTAACGACGAGAGTAATGTGTGTGGATTCATGGTGGATCGTTAACTATTTCAGGCAATTATCTTTGCACATCCATTCGAGAAATTTTCAAAACTCAATGATAACACTCTCAAATATTCGATACTCCAAATCGCCATCATGGATATTACGATTTTTGTTATTGAAAATCTCTCTTGATCATCATTCACCGACTTTCTACTTTCGCTAACAAGAATGAAAGTCTTCAAAGAGAAATGAAGAAAAAAAAAATTCATAAATCTTTGAGCTAATCCAACAAATATCTTCAAAACAATTTCTATAAATTCTTCGAGATTTTTTCATTTCACTGATTTAAATTTTCGAAGAAATGTTTATTGGCAAACGATTTACAGAAAGTCTTTATCTACAAGGAAAAAAATGGTTAGTTGGGGCAACCAACTGATTATTAGTTGGGTATATTTCGGTTACCGTAATGTGTAGTGTAGGTTAAAGTAATGTGTAATGGATGCGTGTTCCATTACAAATAAAAAAGTAATGTGTAATGTATGCACGTTCCATTACAAATTACAATTTTTTTAAAAAGTAATTTGCAGTGGAGAATATTCCATAGAAATAGAAAAATTGCCGTGCTCGTATTAGAAACTTGCACATTACTTTATTTCGCTCACTAAAAGTTCATCCACAATTATCACAAATGATCCATAAAGTTAAAAAAAAGAACATGCACATTATTTAGGGATTCAATAAAGCGACAAATTTTATATCATTAACTTGTAATTTTTATTAGATTGCTTATAATTTTAGGTTACAGCATGTAAAAGTTCAATATAAAGTTGGATAATTTTTGGGGTTGAGTACATTTTCGTACTTCATATTTAACGATGAACTGTCTGTTCTTTGTTTCTATTTTTTAACTTGACATATTGCTGAAACAGCAATGTGCAAGTTTCTAATACGAGCACAGCAATTTTTCTATTTGTAATGAAATATTCTCCACTGCAAATTGATTTTTTTAAAATTGTAATTTGTAATGGAACGTGCATACATTACACATAACTTTTTTATTTGTAATGGGACATGCATCCATTAGACATTACTTTTTTTTATTTGTAATGGGATATGCATCCATTACACATTACTTTTTTTATTTGTAATTGCACACGCATCCATTACACATTACTTTTTAATTTGTAATGGAACACTTATCCATTTCACATTATGCATTGTAATGGGTAATAAATACAGTAATGCATTATTTACAACTCTTATGCACATATATCTCCACAGTGGAGCTGATATCTTGCGTAATCTGCGACTTTGTCCAGTTCTCCGTCAGAGCTTTGCCTCTGTAACGGTTAATCTTCTTATAATCAAAACTTCATGCGATATACCGTTGCTTCCTGAATCAGGCGAGTATCATATTTCCCGGAGACGATTTCGAGAATTCACCGTGACCATCCGCAAAGAGCGTCATTTTATTGATTATAATTTGTTGAATTTATTTGTATCGCAAGAAAGCTTTTTCTACCTTATTTCCTTATTTTCAAGGAGATTGCGCGTAGGCCATGGTTCTACTTGATAAATAGACGAAATAAAGAAAGAAACGGGATGGGAAACCGATGGAATGTTTAGTCGAGACACAAGTGACAGAGAGAAAAAGAGAAAAGGGGAGAAAGAGAGCCAGAGAAATTGTTTCTCTTGGCAGAGGGTCCCTCGGTCGGTCGCTGAATTATTTATTACGCACGGTCCGACGAGAGATCCACACTCTCTGTACAGGAGCCGAAGCCATTTTCTCCTCTCGTCCGAGTCTCGGGGCGATGAATCCGTGACGATTGAATGGTCAGTGACCGGATGTGACGCGCTCTGTTGGCGCTGCTGCTGCCGCTGTCGTTGCCTCCGCGACTGACCGAGAAAGATACCCCCGACGCGATAATTACGCGCATGGTTACTCCGCTTCTCTCAATGTTTTTTCTATCTTTTTTTCTTCCTATCACGCGTACGTTTCCACCTAGATACGGATAATTGTTAATCTAACTCGAGTGGCGTATATAGCTGAACGATATCGAGAGAGGTTTCTTCCTGTTGAAGACAAATATGAGGTTCTTCAATGTAACTTTCGTTTTGCCTTTTTTTAGCGAAGCTTCCATTTCCTGACCACATTTTTTTGGAAGCTGTTGATGTTTACCATGATGGGAGTCGATCCGACGACCTCCTTTGTGTGGTATAATTGAGGGAAAGATTGAACCTCCAAAGTTTATGAGAACTTTTTTTTTGTATTTTCCGTAAGCATTTGTCAAAGGTTTTTGTAATTTTTGAGCTATTGAACTTAATTTTGCTACACAAACGGACGATTCTCAAAAGAGTTCTTTTTGAATTTGAAATTTTTAAAGTTTTGCGCAATTTTCAAAACCGAGTGATTAATAAATTTCGAAATATTCTTCGTGATATCCTTAAATACGTTTCTTTTCCCCTTTTGTTGATTCTGTCGACTAATTCCTCTATGTTTAAAAAAGCATATTTCATATTTAAAAATTGTGTTTTTCATCGAGATTTTGGCGTCAAAAATAATCGCAACCGCAGAATCGTTGAAATCGAGCAAAAACGGCTTTTTTTTAATTTTTTGACAGAATCCTTCGGTGGTTTATATTTTACCACGTTTTTATTAACTTGATTTCTTGCATGTTTGTCCGGGTAGAATTTTGTATTTGATTTTAAACTTACTTTCCGATGAGCTAGAGACTTGAAATTTTGAACCTAGCTCAGAATTGGATGACAATGCAAGAAAATGTGGAAAATAAAACCTAATTGTGATTATAATTTTTTTTATAATTTTATAATTTTCCTGGTAACAACTATGATAGAGACCATAGTAAAGGTTACCATGGCAACGTCGATTATACTTGAACATTGAATACACAAGACTAAAAAACAGAAAATAAAATAGTGTAAGCAAATAATTTTTAAAAAAATATACCACAGGTTTTCAAAACGGACTAAAAAAGTATAAACAATTTCTGTAAGCTTCATGAAAAAAATAACAATTTTTTTACCAAAATTCAAAAATTTATATTTTTGGAACAGAAAAACACCATCCTGAAAATTTCAGGATCTTCGAAGATCAGTCCAAGGTGTTATATAAAAAAAAAAATTAACCAAAAATTTAATGTTGATCGTGGATTTACACGATTTTAAAAATTCAAAAATTCATATTTTTGAAAAGACAAAAAAAGCCTTTCTGAAAATTTTAGGATCTTTTAAGATCAGTACAAGGTATTATATAAAAAAAATTGAACCAAAAATTTAATGTCAAAAATGAATTTACACGATTTTAAAAAATTCAAAATTCTCCAAATTTATCATTTTTCAAATTTTTTTTTTCGTAGCCACAAGTATACTCTTCAAGACGAACGATATTTAAAAAATAAACTTGAAAGATTTAAAAAAAAATGAATCCTGCATAATTTTCGAAAAAAAAAATTAACATTTTTTTCCTTTGGTAGAACTTCGTTTTATCAAAAACGAAAACTCCTGATCAAATTTCATCGAAATTGAAAAGGGTCGATTCCAACTCTTGATCCATTTGACATGGAATGACTCGTATATTAAAAAATTTTATTTTATTTATTTTTCAGAATAACAAAATTTTTAGTAATTTCTTAACCCTTCTTCATCTCTATCTATCATCTCTCTCTTTCCCTCTCTCTTTCTCTGCCTCTCTCTCTCTCTCTCTCCCTCTCTCTCTCTCTCCCCCTCCCCCTCTCTCTCCCTCTTCCTCTCTCTCTCTAACATTAATATCTATCCATCTAATATTAATCTCTCTTGCTTTTTGCTAGAAGGCCAACGCCCCTTGACAACCAAAAGAAAATTATCTTTCAACATTTCCAATATCCACAATAGAATGCTTATCCGAGAGTTGCAGAAAAGAAATCAAATTCGCTCGAGCTCACTCAAGTTTGACCCACATACGTTACCGCACTGTCCTCGGTGCTTCGAGGTTCATAACACACGTTAGTTGTACAGGGTTCTCCTTCGTCTGTCATATTTAGCCATTTTTTTTTTTTTTACTATTAAAACGAGATTACTCACTTCCGCTTTTCTAGTATTGTACTGTTCTGCTATTTCGATACTATAAAATCTTGATTTTATCTCGGCCAATCTTGGCTGCTAAGATCGAGGATGAAGAATAGAATCGGAAGGGGTGAAGGGTCGCTCGGAGACGGGAATTGGATTTGCACGCTGGCACTTGGCACAAAACAACTCGCGCAGGGTTTCTCCGGGTCCCCAACAGTCTGAGAAGGTCTGGCATAGCTCCAGGAACACGTCCCGAGCTTTATTTCAACTCAGATCGTACACGTGTACCACGTGTACTGTATATATCTATCCATGCATCCTAGATAATGAACGTCGCGCAAACCTGAGTCAGGTCACGAGATCTCAATCCATTTCCGTCAGAAATACTAATGTTTAAGGATTTGCAACGCTCCGAGACGCTCAAAACCACGCTTCAAATTAGAGGAATGCAAAAAAAAAAACAATTTTTGTTCAACCTGAATAATTAGGCATAAGCTCTTAATGAAGAACCACGAGAAATAATTGTCCAATAAACCATCAGAGATGAATGATGGCCATTTCTGTCCATCAATTTATTGATACAGGATAAGGTTGTCCCCGGTGTCGTTTGACCTTCAAGTAAAGGGTGACTTTTACCCACCGGGTTAACGTTTTATGCCGACGAAAAGAGGGAAGCAAACGTTTCGCGCCCCCAGATGCGAAAAAAATAAGGGAGAAGAGGAGGAGGAAGAGAAAAAGAAGACCGGGAAAGGTTTCTCGTGAAAAGGGGAATGCGAGGAAGACACGATGACAAAGGGTTCGAATGCGAGCGAGGGCGATCCGAAGGTATCTTTGATTCTCTCACCCCTTGCTCGGGCATCATTCTTCATTCGACTCTTCGCATTTCCTTCTCGAGAAAAAGAGAGATGGAGCTTCTCTTTCTATCTCACTGAAATATCCGGGATGGGTCAATGCCAGTCGATACCTATCGACCTGCGCATCATCCAGTCTCTTCGCATTGCAAAGCCCGGAGATTATATACGCCTTACTCCTCACTTACATAAAATCAGAAAGTTTTGCGAATTCAACTTTGGAAGAGACATTTCCGTTTAGAGATCCGCCTGTCGTTTTTCGAATGTAATATTACATATTGGCTGAACTAATCCTGAATCTTTACTTACTATTTCTCTTCTTATCCTTCGTCCAGACGTTGTTGATGAATTGATGAGTCAATTGGTACAATGAAATTAGCGTGAATCATGTATTCCCTTTTCTCAATTACTTTTGATTATTTTTATGCTCGCCATAAAAGCGTCACGACATACAGGATGTTAAGCAATTATATAACCTAACTAGGTTCGCCGTGTTGAACGCATCAAGACAAAAAATTTGCTTTTTTTAAAAATTTTGTACGATAAAAATTGGCTGAGTTATCAATGTTTTTAAAGTTGACCAATGACGGCTAGAATCTAGGAGAAATGCCGCTGGTGGGGCTTTTTACGCCAGATTCTAGCCGTCATTGGTCAGCTTAAAACATTAATAACTAAGCCAATTTTTGTCGTATAACAATTTTAAAAAAAGCTAATTTTTCGTCTTGGCGCGCTCTACGGGGTGAACCTAGTCAGGTTATCTAGTTACTTAACACCCTGTATATGCTGAAATCGTAATAGCATCGAATCTGCTATATAGACTCCAGAACTGGAGAATTCCGAACGGGCGTGTGGCCCTGGGCAAAACGATGGAGGAGGCGTTCCGCAGCGTTGTTTGCCCTCCTGTTTCTTTAGGTGGACTTGGAAAAGGAGAGGGCAAACTGGCTCTCCCTCCGGTCGGGTGTAATAACAGTAAATCCTGGGCAATAAATCCCTCTCCTTTTTTGCTCCTTCCTCTCTCTCGCTCTCTTTTTTTCTCTCTTTCGGTTGCTCCCTTCACCTCTCTCCCGTTTTCCAGCCGAGTTCGTAACGACACTTTGCTCTCCGCGAGTCTGTTGTATATACAATATTCCTTGAACATATATCTATATATGCAGACACCCATCATAAATTGTTGCTACGCTACCAGCAATACAGCGCATCCTCCAAAGAGACGTCCTCCGGATAATATTGAGGAGACGACACTCGACGATGAATCTCGTTGTCGTTTCTCTCGATTGCCTCCCGACTGAAGGTCCTTCTCAGAAAGAGATAATAATGAAAAAGCAGAAACGACATTTTCACCACCTCCTCTAGTAACGTTTTAGATATAGTGGGTATTTAGTAGTTCGATACTACTAAAAAAAAAAATCTGAGAACACAACATAAAATGTTGTTCCCTCGAGAAGTCAATTTAACGTTGTTTTTAAAGCGAGCGGTCGTTTGAAATTTCGAGGAGGCAAACTATTATGCTTTATGTAAGATATTTATGGTTACCGAAGATATTCAAAGCCTCGTAAAAGAGTTATGTATAAGAACTATGTAGAAATCTCGCCACAGTAAAATATAAGATATACTCTGTGGTTGAATTTCAATATTCATCAGCAATTCCGATATCACAAGCATCAAATAGACTCAAACCAATATTGGCATATTCATCGTCCTTCCGTAAACTCGTCTCAGTTGATTTTGTTTGGACAAACTAGAAATTTCGTCAAGGTATCAGAATTTCGAAAGTTGCAACAATTTATTCCACGCCAAATCGACCACTTTAGAACCCGACCTCTTTGGATTTGGCTGAAACTTTTTTATCTTTTTCTACATTATCAAAAACATTTTTCAGAATTTTTTCAAATTTTTTTACTCAACCGATAAAAAGTTATACATTTTTTAAAAAAATTGGCTATCGGAACATCGGAACATTTTTTTTTTTAATTTTCGTTTTTTAATGTACTTTTTGAAAGAAAATACAAAAAAATTATAGAAACCCATCTTCATTGTTTTTCTTCAAATTTTTAGAAAAAATCGAAAATTTCTCGATGATTACAATTTTTTATTTTTTTTTATTTTCATTATATCAAACTTTGACATTTTCTGGAAATCCTCAAATTTTTTCAGAGTGGTGTTTTTTCGATTTCTATTTTTTTTCTAAATGAAAACAAAAAAAATTTCGACTAGCCTTATTTCTCATAACACCATTCTGCAAATTTTTGAGTGTTCAGAGAACTTCCAAACTTAAAAAAAAATAAAAACAAAAATTAAAAGAGGTAATCGTCGAGAAATTTTCGATTTTTTCCAAAAATCTTTTTAAAAAAACGATGAAGATGGGTTTAAATAATTTTTTTAAATTTTTTTTCTAAAACTGTTTTTAAATGTAGTTTGCGAAAAAAATATAAAAAAATTATTGAAACCAATCTTCACCGTTTTTTTTTTAGATTTTTGGAAAAAATCGAAAATTTCTCGATGATTACCACTTTCAATTTTTGTTTTTATTTTTTTTTCATGTTTGGAAGTTCTCTGAACACCCTCAAAAATTTGCAGAATGGTGTTATGAGAAATTTCTTTAGGTGGACTCTTTGAAAAAATTTGAGGATTTGCAGAAAATGTCAAAATTCGATATAATGAAAAGAAAAAAAAAGAAAAAATGGTAATCATCGAGAATTTTTCGATTTTTTCAAAAATCTGAAGAAGAACAATGAAGATGAGTTTCTATAAAGTGCTTGTATTTTTTTTCAAAAAGTACATTAAAAAACGAAAATTTTGAAAAAAAAAACGTTCCGATAAGTCAAATTTTGAAAAAGTTATAGCTATTTGACAATAAAGAGCCATTTTTTAAAAAAAATTTATAACTTTTTATCGATTGGGTAAAAAAATTTGAAAAAATTCTGGAAAACGTTTTTCATGCGATAGAAAATGATAAAAAAGTTTCAGCCAAATCGAAAGGAGTCGGTTTTTAAAGTGGTCGATTTGTCGTGCAATGCCCCATATATAACCCTTAAATTATGTTCGAACGGTGTAATCCGTTCTGGTAAAATTTAGCTAAGGCTACGATTAAAAAATGCCAAATTCTCGAGCGACGATTACTAATTGGATAAATTGTGTGTCTCGTTTCAGAGAAGGGAAGCGTGAGGAGCAATCGACGAAGGCGCGTGAGCGAGGGAACACTCCGTGAAAATATTAAGAGTGACGTTGTTGTTGGCGGTGGTGAGGAGAGCTCGTTATCGTCGAAACAAGAGGACCGTGAGAACAAGGGACCTTCGACCGGAAGACCGGGCATTCGAGCGCCAAGATCGGTATTGGAGGAGACGAATAACGCGTCGAGTAGCAGCGGAGTTTCGAAGCTTCGCAGACGATGCGGTACGAATAATACGAAACACAATCAAGCCGAGACGAGTCTGAGAAGACCAGTGAGAAACATCATCCGAAGATCCACGAGACCAGGACTGGGTGTCAAAACACGCGATCGTGAGGACGAAGACGACGACGACGACGAGGAAGACGCCGATGCGGACGACGACGAGGACGACGACGACGACGACGACGACGTTGACGATGATGAGGAAGTAGAAAATCGTTTGAGTCCAGGTAAATCGTCGATCAAAGATTCCGAACGCTCCGAGAGTCGATTGGAACTCGAAAACGACGAGGAGCAGGAGGAAAACGTCGGAGTCGACGTCGAAGATAACTGTTCACAAGTTTCAACGCGCCGAAGTAATCACGAAAGTTCGGATCCTCACGTTAAGAGGCTCAAGACAACAGCCTCGACGAGACGCTTGAGATCGGATCGCAAGTCTCGGACCGTCGTCAACGAGGAATCCGCAAAAGAAAACGAGGCGACACCGTTGACGGCGACGAAAGTAGTCGAGAAGGATAAAGAGGAAGTTGAGGAGACGACAACGACGTCAAGGTCAACGCGAGAAAGATTGGAAGAATCGACCGAGCCTGAAGAGGAAGAGGAGGAGAGCGAGTCGAGAGAACGTGATCGAGAGCCAGAACCGCCGCCTCCTGACAAATCGGATTCGGGAGGTGCGATAATAGTAAATAAATCGTCGATCGTACTCGATGAGGAACGACCTACGACGAGAAAGAGGCAATCGGTCGATTGCTCGAGCGTGCGTACGGATATTACGGTGAATGGCGTCACCACGATCGAGGATTCGCTCGATATCAAGGAAGAAAAACTGGTCAAAAGGGAGACTCGAGCCGAGATATCAGTTGGCGCAGCTCGAACGTTGAGGCTACCGGCCAAAGACAGGAGAAAAGAGCAGTATAATTACAAGGTAGAAGGAACTAGATGTCCCGAGGTAGAAACCAAGAAGGAGAATTGTCAGAGGACCGATAAGGAAACCGAGAACGATAGGATACTCGAAATTCGTGGGGTCAACTTGGACGACGCCGTCGAGGAGGAAGTGTCGCGAATCTCGGGATCGATAGTCGTCGATAGCGGGATCAGCAGTGGCAGCAGCGGCAGCATCGTCGAGAAGACGAGTCCAGCGATCGCTGCCGAGGCAGGCCTCGAGATAACCCAGGAAATTGGGACGAGCCTGACATCCGGAAGTCCGAGCATATTAATCGGACGTGGAGGCGCGAGCAGTGTCGAGTCGGCCGTCGAGTTCATCGAGTCGAGCAGTCAGGACGGCTCCGTGCTGGAGAGACTGAGTCCACTGAGCGGCGGGCCGGGGAGGCAAAACCTGCTCTTCGAGGAGCAGGAACGCAACCGGCACAACGAGAGCCCGGTCATATTATCAGAGAGAATCAACAAGCCGCCTCCTTCCCAATCGGTGACAGCCGTCACGGCTCACCATACTCAGCACCGTTATCAGCAGCAACAACAACCGCAGCAACAGGCTCATTATCATCGTCAACAACAATCGACCCAGCAACAGCACAATCCTCATAATTTTCATCATCAAACGCTTCAACAGACTCTCCAACAGCAGCAGCGTTACTCAACGAGCGTCAGTCCGGTAATTCAGCATCACCATAATTCGCCACATCACCATCATCATCAGCAGCAGCAGCACCGTCACGCCTCGAGCGTCAGTCCTCAAAATCCCCAGCAGCAGCAGCAGCATCATCATCACCATCTGACGAATTCGAATCATCAAGCGGAACTTAACCTATCGACATCGTCCCCATCGTCGATAATCAATGAAAGACGAGACTCTCGTTTGATCAATCAAACGCGCAGTGGCGATGAGGCCGGCCACCTCATGGAGGTGGAGGCCAGGGCCGCTGCTCGGTTGTTACCCGGTACGACAGTTATCGGTACGGGAGGCGGAATACACGGAATTTCCGGTTCTCCCAACAGTCATCACCTCCAACAACATAACCAACAACAGCATCAGCAACAGCAGCACCCACATCACATCTTGTCGGGGAGTTCCGGCAGTATCGTGCACGCTGGTGGAGGTCACGTCATTGGGAATCCGAACGTTGGTCGAAGCGTTTCGTCATCGTCATCATCAGCGGCAGCGGTGGCGGCAATCGCTGCGGCGACAGCGGCAGCGGCAGCAGCGGCTACTTCCGGTTACGGGGACAGCGGCTCGGACAGTGGGGTAAGCTCCCTGAGGAGTGCAGGCTCGGGAGACGAGAGAAGCGGCAGTCGAAGCTCGGCGTTGAGCGCCGAAGAGCTCACTACCGTTGTTGCACCGATCAGTGCAACGGCGGCTTCCTCCTCTTCTTCTTCCTCCTCTTCTGCTACTTCGTCTAATACCTCGGTTGCTGCAGTTGCAGCAGCCTCGGCCACACCCGCTCGTGTTTGGCACGTGCAAAGCGTTCAGCACACCTCTTTACTCATGGCCCATCCTCAGGCACATCCGGCCCAGGTACCGGCGCCATCGGCCTCATCGACAACCGGTTCTACATCCTCGTCCGGATCACCAGCTTCGACAACGACAACCGCAACGACGACGCCCGGTTATCACACTCCTGCCTCTGGGGCTGGTCAAACGCCTCATCCTCCGCATCATGCCTCGACGGAAATTCTGTGGAGACCGCCGCGTTATCCGCCCCTACCTCACGGACTTCTCGCACCGGCTCAACCCAATAACGATGAGATACACGAGAGGGAGAGGCTGCTTCGGTGAGTCAAAACAATACACACCTAATATCCGTCTCGTCTATTCTGCATCGTCATCATTTATTTTTGTGTAGAGAGAGAGACTCTGCCAGTCGCAAACTCGAAATGGCGCCCTTGCCTACTTCCTCGTTTGCCAGAGTTTCTCTTATTTGAATTGTAGAAAAAGAGGAGGCAACTCTGAGCAGGTTTTCTAATCTACAGGGTAGGTTTTCTAATTCACAGGGTAGGATTTCTAATTCACAGGGTAGGTTTCTAATTCACAGGGCAGGTTTTCTAATTTACAGGGTAGGTTTTCTAATTTACAGGGTAGGTTTTCTAATTTACAGGGTAGGTTTTCTAATTTATAGGGTAGGTTTTCTAATTTACAGGGTAGGTTTTCTAATTTAGGTTTGAGTGGGTTTTCTAATTTAGGTCTGAGTAGGTTTCCTAATTTAAAATCCATGATCTTGTTCAGTTTAATCGATTCCAGCCTGCCAGATCTGCTGCAATATGAAAACTTGTTACTAATATAATCATTGACCAACCGAGTCAGTATTAATTACCAACTGTGTCCAACGCCCTCATTTCTCGTGAAAATTCGATGCCATTTTTTCTATAGCCATTTTTTCAGAGGTACATGTAGCAAGTTTGATTAAGCTATTAACTGACAAGATTTAAGCTTCCAATTACTATCCCAAATTCTAATATACGCTTGATACACCAATATTTTTTGTTGCTCGACATACACTCTTGCTCAAAAGTTTGGAAACACCAGTCAATATTTCTTTCCGCACTGGAAGTTTCATAACTCCGGCAAAAAAAAAGATAATCGAATTTTTAAAAAAGCCTTCTGACGGTAAGGAAATCAGCTTTCTTTTGATTTTTAAAAATATTTTTCATGATTTTTTTTCGATCCGGTACGCAATTTGTACGTGACCGTTTTTTGGCGTTTTTTCGACCATCGAGAATTGGGCGCATAACTTGAGGACATTTTTTTTTGTCTTTTTTATCTATGGTACATTTGAAAGGGTTAGCAGAAGCTCCATTTTTGGTCCCTAAAAATTTTCGCAAAGTTATTTCACTTTTGGTTAAAAAAGATAAATTTTGAAAGATACAACGTAACTCAGAAACATTATTTCAGAATTTTTCTATGAGATTTTTTTACTATTTTCGCTCGAAACTCTGATGATGACGTCCCAGCGAAAAATTGTCTCTGATTGACATTTCCTTACTTCGTGATACAATAAAAATCTGAAAAAATTCAGCAACATTTGGCATGCTATAAAAAACTATAATGATCATTGTTCATCATTGCTTAATAAATTGTTTAAACAATTTGCTAATGACTTTTGGGCAATATTATTATTGATAATTGTTGTTTACAATATGTCAAATATTGCTGAATTTTTTCAGATTTTTGTTGTATTACGAAGTATGCACGGAAATTTCAATCAGATACAATTTTTCACTGGAACGTCATCATCAGCGTTTCGAGCGAAAATAGTTTTAAAAAAATTTCATACGAAAATTCTGAAATAATTCCAGGCGATTCCGTGTACAGATACGCTACTTTTTTTATACTTGACATTTTCTCTTAAATTTCATAGTTTTTGAGTTAAGTTGCATCTTTCAAAATTGGTATTTTTTAGGCAAAAGAGAAATAACTTTGCGAGAAAAAATAATACGAAAATTTTAAAAAAATAAAAATGGAGCGTCTGCTAACCCTTTGAAATGTACCGCAGATAAAAAAGGAAAAGAAATGTCCTTAAGTTATGCGCCCAATTCGCGAAGGTCGAAAAAGGTCAAAAAACGATCACGTACAAAACTGCGTACCAAATCGAAAAAAAATTATAAAAAATATTTTTAAAAAGCAAAATAAAGCTGAATTCCTTTCCGTCAAAACGCATTTTTTAAATTCGATTATCGTTTTTTTTTACGGAGCTATGCAACTTCTCGTGCGACAAGAAATATTGACTGGTGTTTCCAAACTTTTGACCGAGAGTGTATGTGACAAATGACAATTTAATATCTGTACAAAGGATTTATTTCTCCAAATTCGTGCACATATTTAGCAGGACAGTTTTTTTATAAATGTTATGCCATTGAAATATCGGGTCAAAAAAACGCCATTTCAACAAAGCTCTCTTCACGAGGACGTATTATATAAACGGTAGAAATGGGAGCGACAGAATTGGAGAGAAATTATGCGTAACGCGAGAGTGAACATTCTCGGTATACGTGTAATGATCCGCATGTAACACGCGTTGAATATGCAATACGATCGAGGTGCCGCGTTCCATTCAACTGACCTCAGCGTCTCTCTTGCTCGCTCGTTGCAGTCGTCGATAATAAAAACTGTTCCAAGCTGACTTTATTCCGACGATCCTCCGGATACGAGATAAATTGTTGATATCGCGAAAAGGAAGAAAATCTATGCTAACCGCTTATCGATGATAACGGCAAGGCACAAAGAATTTAAAAACGACATGGAAAGAGCAAACATTCATGCGACACCTCATTCTCATTTTACACACGAGACTTTTGCGATAAGATATCTTCGCGAGAAATATCAATCTTTTTTTTTAATGGAATTTTTAAAAAATGAGAAAACGGAAAGACACGGTCGATCATATCGCGCGATGAATAGAATTCTGACAACTACAGCAGAGTGAAAGAGAATGGGTTGAAATAAGGGGAGACCGGACGCGCGATATTCCGTCGAAAAGATTGGAGCAGCTGGTTTTACCGAGCGGGAGGCTTCTATATTGTACGGAAGATTTTCTACGGCCTGTCCTTGATCAGCCTTTGCGCGGAGAAAAAAATTTTTGAATGAACTAAATCGTTAGTCGCATACGCACGACTAAATATTTAGTTTTACAGGTCAACATTTTTTTGCCTGAATAATATTTTAGTCAACCGAAGCGCAGAATTATTCAAGAAACTAATTATTTAGTTAGACCAAGTAGTTAGTTAGCCTAATGAATTAGCTAATGAGTTAGCCTAATTAGTTAGCCAAATAAATATGTAGTATAAATATTTTTCTCAGTGTGGACTTCAACCCTTTCTCTATTTTTTTTCATTTAATCGTTCTCCAATCGTATGACTGCTAAATCTGAAAGACGGGAGGGGAAGGGACATGAAGTAGAAAAAAACCTGGAGAGAGAAGTAAATTCACAAGACAGAGATATTTACTGAAGTGTCCAGCAATACGACATAAACGAACATAGGCAAAAAGAAAGTTTCCGGACAAAACTTCAAAAAAGGTCTGGAACGTTATTCCATGTCATTTCGCCGGAAGTCAACGTAAACTAATTTGACAAGTGGCATTTTAATGGGGAAGAATTCAGCTTCATTTCCTGTTTTTTAAATTATTTTTACGATTTGTTTTTAGATTTGTACTCTATTTTGAAAACATTTTTCGCTTTTTTCCCTCACTTCAGGTGCACCCATTTTCTAGAGGAAATTTTTCTAATACATTTTTACGATTGGATTCATAAAAGGGGAAAGTTTGAGCTTCAATTTCCTTTTTTTTAAAGTTTGAAAGATTTTTTTTCCAAAGTTATGCTGTTTTTTGTGAAAAAGAGGAAATTTGAAAAATCCCGTATAACACGAAAACAAAGAGGATTCATGAAAAACTTCAAGATAGCATAAAGTTGCGTCAGTTTTCGTTGAGTTCGGAGGAATTTTTTCAGATTTTTTTTTTCAACATTTTTTTTCTCATTCTCTGAGTCGGAGCTAGGATAATTCAGTTACCATAACTCGAGAACTATTGGATTATTGTTAAAATTTCAAGAGAGGCAAATACTTTATTTTACCATTTTCAACACATTGAAATTTTTTTTCAAATTTTTTTCCCACATTTTTTTTCTAGCCTCAGATGAGAAAAAAAATGTTGGAAAAAAAATCCGAAAAAATTCCTCTGAACTCAACGAAAACAGACGCAACTTTTTGCTGCCTCGAAGTTTTTCATGAATCCTCTTTGTTTTCGTGTTATACGGAATTTTTAAAATTTCTTCTTTTTTTCACAAAAAAGAAATTGAAGTTCAAACTTTCCCCTTTATGAATCTAATCGCAAAAATGTATAACCAAAATTCCTCTGGAAGATAAGTGCACCTTTAGAGAGAGAGAAAAAAACGAAAAACAGCTGTTTTCAAAATAGAGTCCAAATCTAAAAACAAATTGTAAAAATAATTTTTAAAACAGGAAATTAACAATAAGACGAATACTTCCCCTTTAAAATGCCATTTGTCAAATTAGTTTACGATGACTTCCGGCGAAATTGCATTATAAAACATTTCAGACCTTTTTCGAAGTTTTGTCCGGAAACTTTAACATTACATTAATATTCCAATAATATTACGATGCTTCCTGAGAAATTTTCAAAGTGAAAAATCGTTAAATGTATTTCGAGGCCTGTCCCAAGGACTTAAGATTTTTAACGCACAAGCAAAATGTAAATCTCAGTAAAAAATAATTGAAAATAATTATTTTCGTTGCATCGAAGCGATGCAAAATTCAACATCATGTAATATTCAGGCCATGAAAATCAATGATAACCGTAACGGTGATTATGATTAGACCGGTCATTCGACCACGGTTTATTTTTCTTTTTTAATTCATAGAGTTCTCCAGCAATTTTTCATTGTTCCACTTTAATCACTGCGCCAATTAACGAATGACCACTGGATATTTTTTCTTCCATCACTGAAAATACACGCCACAGATATGTAACTGAGTGACTGCCGATTGTATTTCCGGGCTTCAGCTGCTTGTCACTTCCGTCCGATTATTGAATGTGATAGATGAGACGTCCAAACGAATTCGTTACATTCGTGAATCCGGGTTCGAGAGAGTGCTATTTTTTCGCTACAAAAATTTAAATACCAATGACCCCAAGGATCACTAGAGGTCATGCCCCAAGAGAATTGACCGAATGACGCAGAACCGTGAAACAAAACAAAAAATACACACTTGTGGGAATAATGAAATTTTGAATTCCCCTTTCGTCGTGAAACTTTCCTCGGTGGTTCATTTTAATCGATGCGAGCATTATATAAAATGCCCGTGTTCTCCATAGCAACGGAGAAACGGGCGTTCGGGTACAAGGTCACCGGGTCTTTCGTATAACACCGCCTATGGCAAGAGCGCGCGTAAAAACAGCGATTAAAAAAGAAGAAGGCGAACGATAAAGTTGTAAAAATTCCAAAATAAAAAGAAGCAAAATACGGGCACAATAAGAAAGCTTCTTCGAACTTCTTATTGGAGATTTATGTTTCCACGGTGATTGTAAATATAAAAAAACCAGTTTTCGATGGACTTTTCCAATTTGCAAGGAAAACTCTGCATTTGTTCTGACCCAGATTGACCAAATTGTGGTAATTGAAAATTCGCTAGTTATTTACAGAGAAAAAAATTTTATTTACAATTGTCCGAGAGTTAGAAGGATTAGTTTCATTGAGAAGTACAAAATATTTATTATTGCCTCAATGATGATGAAAAAAACAGCAATCAGGCTTTTTCTGGTTTGACGATGAAGCTGATCACAGAATAACTTATTTTTTGGTTTTTCAAAAAGCGAAAATTTATTGAGGCCTGTTAGATAATTTTGCTACCCTCTCACTAATGAGATTTAAAATAAAATTCATTATCGCATGGTAGAAAATTTTCGTTGATGAGGCCGCGATGAAAAGTGTTCTGCAAGAAGGATTAATTAGTGAGAAACTACCGGAAAAAGCGATAATTAACAAACTTTACTTTTATATTACTTTACCAAATTAGATAATTCGTTATTAATCTCGTTCCACGAGAATCTTGTCCAAATAAAAATGTAGAAAATGAGAAACGTGGAAAAACGAAGGAAGTAAAATATCGATTTAAAAATGGAAATTCTATATTTAAAAAATAACATCAATGAGGGAAATATTGTCGCGGTTGACTAATATTTCGAGAAATTCATTCTTACGAATTTTCATTTTCTCGAATCAAGGGTAAAATAAAGATAGTCTCCAAAAATTAAGGATGTTGAGTCCCAAATCGCAAATGATGAGAAAATTCTGAAAATTTGGTATGTTTTTGGATGAATTATTTAAGAGATCGTGTTAAAATTTCACGACGATTAGGAAGCTTGTTAATTAACATTGCCAAATTAAATTTAATTAAATGTAATCTTATGGAAACTGATATAACTTTGCGATGAGTTTTTTTTTTTGACCTCTCAATTTTTTAATATCTACACTATATTGAAAGCAACGGAAACGAAACGAAGTTTATTGATAAATATTTTTGTTACTTGTTTAAAAAAATGTTCTTAACAAAATGTTAATATTTTAATAACGAGCTTCCTAATCGTCGTGAAATTTTTACACGACCTCTTAAGTACTTCATACAAAAACATACCAAATTTTCAGAATTTTCTCATCATTTTTCATTTTAACCCTTAAGGAGGTTGAATTAATGATGATAGAATTCTGAAAATTTAATATGTTTTTACAATTTTTTTTATTTAGCTTCATCTGTCCCGGTGTCTGTCTGTCTGTAATCAAATCTTACAAGTTAAATTTGACCCACTTCCCGGTTTCCGATTGAGTTAAAATTTGTCATGCATATGTAAATCGGATGACAATGCAATATTATCACAAAAAATGTGCAAATTTTTTGCAAAAAAAATTGTTTCGCAAAATTTTTATTACAAATTTGCTTGAAAATTGTTTTCCAACAAAAAATTTTCGCATAATTTTTTGCAAAAAAAATGATTCGCAAAATTGTTTGCAAATTAATTGTGTGAAATAATTTTATCTAACAAATTTTGCAAAATAATTTTTGTGCAAAAAATTTTGCGAAACATTTTTCTTGCAAAAAAATATGCGAAACTAGATATACATTACTAAACTAGTTATTTAACATCATAAATACTAAAAAGTAAAAAATAAAAAAACGAAAAAAAAAAATTTCAAACAAGCTTTTATTAGTTGTTAATAAAAAATAATTAAAAACTTAAAAATAAAGCTTTTCCGATTGGAAATAAGTTTTCAAATAAAAGAGTGTTACATTTTAACAGCAAGAGAAAAAAGAGGGTGTAACACGCTTTTATTTAAAAACTTATTTCCAATCGGAAAAGCTTTATTTTTAAGTTTTTAATTATTTTTTATTAACAACTAATGAAAGCTTGTTTAAAAAATAATTTCATTTGTTACATGAATTATTCAGGAGGTCGTGTAAAAATTTCACGACGATTAAGAAGCTATTTATTAAACAATCAACATTAAAGGATTTCATAGGGACTCAAACATCGTTAAGTTCGTTGAACGTATATTTCAAATGGACGATCACATTTTGGGTCATTCAACTCATCCACGTAACGTTTCACAGATCAGAAATAGGTATTCAATTTGGAAATTCATTCCATCGCAGGAAATTAAATTATAGCGCGATCAGATGAAACGTATCCATGTGCGATTGTAATCGAGGGGAATATTGTAATTAAATGGCATAATGCTCGTGATCGGCTGTATTTAATAGTACGTTGAACGAGCAGAGAGAAACTCGAGCTTTAATTGAGTGATATACGTTATATTGAACAATAGAGGGGATTGCACGTAAATTACAAGATACTGTTCATTCACTATTCATTTTGGTAAATTTATGAAAATTGTACGAAACCTTTTCAAACCGTGAAATTTCTATTCGTCGGTTGCTTGATAGTGTCTGAAATTTTTTTCACAAGAAGAATATTGGCGAGAAGAGAAACAAAGTTAGAGACGTCGATATAAGTATTGAAAATTCTTCGTATACAAATTAAATATTGCATGATCCAAGCTGCTGGTAAATTGAAACATTTTTTACTGATCGGTTGCCGGATAAAGAATATCTGAAGAATTTTTATGAGAAATATATTGGCGAGAAGAGAAACAAAGGCTCCGAGCTACGAAGGTCGATAAAACTATTAAAAATTCTCCGTAGACAAGTTCAATATTGCATGATTCAAGCTGCTGGTAAATTTAAAGAAGATGGGATGAAGAAGGATTAATTGTATTACATAAATTTATGCAATATATTGTACAAAAGTTGTCTTCAACTTTAGATAAAGTTTTATCTCACATATACTCCTCACAAGGAAATTAAGAGCTCTAAATATGGATCAAAGTAGAAAAAAAATTATTTTTATTCCTAAAAATTTATTCTCAAACATTTATATACAACGTATATAACTATTGGTAATTGTGGAAGGTTCAGAAAACGAATGGATGGGACATGATTCTCGTAGATATCGTCATTCAGTCCCATTTTGAATTTCATTTCCGATGCATACATTTAACATAGAATGTTGTCTCAACAGAAATGGGGTAATTCGAATGTTTATACGCAGCAAACACTGACTTTAGTTACGCAACATACATATATGAGGTATTCCATGTCAAATAACCCCATCATTGAACCTGCTTCACTAATTCCCTAGGATTTAGTGAATGATTTTTCCTATGATTTTACAAACGTTAATAAACTATAATTTTTTCAGTTCTTTTTCTATCAGCCCATTGAAATAAAAATTGAATTATAGCTCCTGTTGAAAAATCCCAGAAATTTTCAATTTCACATATACATGGCTACAAATTGTAGATACGCCACGTTGAACAAATTGAGCAAAATCCGAACATGATGCGGGCTCTCCGTACACCTTGAATACCCTCGACAGGTGCTATTAATGACTCGATCCTGAAAAACATCGCCATTCTTCACAATTCGTATAATATATAAAAAGCATTCGAAAAATTCTTGTTTTTAACTCCACAATTAGCAACGCTATTATTAAGACTTGTCCGCAGTCTCCTAAGATTCTGTAGTCATTATCAACACGTTTTAGCACCTGCAAAGAATGAGCCCACGTTATTCTGTAATTTTTACCATTTATTTTCTACGTCTCCCTATTAATAAAAAACGCGCCTAGCAGATGCAATAAAATTTGCTTACTTTCGCTTACAACTTGTAAATTTTTACATCAGGTCGCAGGCTTTTGAATTTTTACATCAGGTCGCAGTCTTGAGATTTTTCTTAAGATTTCGAAATAGCAGCATTGTTACGCTGAAAAATTATTTTTTCTAAATAAGAGGTTTTTAGAAAAAAAAATGTAAGTGGTTTTTGTAAGGTGACTGCCTCAAAAGTTAATTCTTAACTGTCATTCAATCTCACACAAACTTTTACAAGTCATGAAATATGAAAAACGAGTTTACAGCGTTAAATTTTTTAATTTCTAACAACGAGTTCACTGATTCATGAGCAATGGAAAAATTAAATAGAAGTATTTCAATGATATTATTTTTCGAGAGATAAATTAATTATTAATACATAATCATTACTCGAAAAAAAAATTGCAATACTTTTTGTCCAGAAACAAAGAAAACCAACTCCACAAAAAACATGAATCTATTTCAAGGAAAAAAAAGTTCTCCACCTCTATCCAAAAGATTTTTCTGTTAATCCTCCTCTTCTAATTCCACATGTATTTAAAAATAGTCTCATGTAAAAGTAAATTCGTTGACACTAGCAAATATAATACAGAGTGCTTATATCATCTGCCACAAAATAAAATTAAAAAATAGCTGTAAAAGTAATTAAATTTCAGTAGAGATCTCCATCGCAATAATTGGAAAAAACATTAATCACATGAAAAATCAAGAATGTCTGGGTCAGGCTTTGTTTTGACATGGAATACCATATATAAGAGATATATGGATACTCATCTCACTCGTTGGAGAATCACAAGTTTATACATATGGAAAATACCTGATAACCTCGCGACGAAGGAGTTTCGTATATATCCAACAGGTTTAACGTATACATATAAATATTCTCATCAGGTATATCCGATAGGTGGAACGATACGATCGTATTTTATACTCGCCTCTCTCTCTCTGCTATATATGCGCATATATAGCAGCGGGTTCATAAAAGTAATATACAGCATATATATACATTAGGGTGATTCGTTTCAGGGCAACTTTTTATTTTTGATCCATCGGGCCTGAAAACCTTTAGTTGGTACCCAAAAACGAAGTTTCGTGAAAGGGGGATGTTGTCAAAAAATATTTAGAGGTCGCAAATAAAAATTGAAGGTTTCCCATTTGATTAACATTGGAAAAAAAAAATTCTCATTATTCGCGTTACCATTCCACGAATTTTGATATCGCAATGTTTTCCAAGTGGGTTCTTATCGGAAATATGATACTCTACAATAAAGTTCATTGAGCCATGTCCGTAAGTTCAACCGTTTCAGCGGTATCATTGTTTCAAGTGAATATTTTGTACGAAAATATCTATTCAAACGGCTGTAACGCCTGAGCTATTAGATATATCGAAAAAATTCAAATGAGAACTTTGTAGAGAAAGTAATTTGCTACAAAAAAGTCTCATAAGCCGAGCCCGGAAATTCAACTCTTTCTCAGGTATAGATGTATGAAGTAAAATAAATAGATATTTTTTTGTTTTATTCAATCAAACGAACTCCATTTTCTATGAGATAGCATGTACAAAATCATCAGAAAAACCATTCGACAAATGTTACAAAGAATTCCCTATGCAAATAAATCAATAAAACAAAAACAAACAATCTATTTATTTTACTTCATCCACCTATAGATGAGAAAGAGTTGAATTTACGGGCTCGGCTTATGAGACTTTTTTGTAGCAAATTACTTTCTCTACAAAGTTCTCATTTGAATTTTTTCGATATATCCAATAGCTTAGGCGTTACAGCCGTTTGAATAGATATTTTCATACAATATTCACTTGAAACAATGATACCGCTGAAACGGTTGAATTTACGGACATGGCTCAATGAACTTTATTGTAGAGTATCATATTTCCTATGAAAACCCACTTGGAAAATATCGCGATATCAAAATTCGCGGAATGGTAACACTAATAATGAGAAATTTTTTTTTTTCAATGTTAATCAAATGGGAAACCTTCAATTTTGATTCGCGACCTCTAAATATTTTTTGACAACACCCCCCTTTCACGAAACTTCATTTTTGGGCACCAACTAAAGGTTTTCGGGCACGATGGGAAAAAAAAAAGTTGCCCTGAAACGAATCACCCTAATATACATACATACACATATATATAGCCCTTTCATTGGCCGAATGAGAAGTGTTAATGCGTGCGAGAGAGAAAGTCACGGCGTCGTTTCCTCGTGTGTGCGCGTGGGTCGAAGAAGTAACAGTAAATCCTTAAGAGCAAAATCGAGATGTCTGATGTAATATTATATCCTCACGAACGCCGCGCAGACTCTCGGCGCGCCAAGCCATTTTATTTTATTTTTGCACATTTGTTTTAGCTCCGATGATAAATACGTTTTACGATTTTATGGGTTTTTTTTTTTTTTTTTAGAAATAACATCTGCGCATCATATTATAGATTGAGACGCTGGGTAGAAATTTTGCTATTCCCTCAAAATCCACTATTTTCGTCAGTGTTGAAATAAAATAAATGAAAAAATCGGGATACATTGAAAAACCGGTATATACGAGATCGCATTCCGAGTTAGCAGGTGAAACGAGACAGGTGCCTTCTCTCGTGTTTTTCTCGACCTGTCTCGTCACGCACTGAAATCGTCGTTCACGCATTAACTACCCACGTAATTTACAGCGTTAATTCATCGCATTTCCATTCTCGACTACTCGGTAAAAATATCCAAACGTATAAACCTCCTTTCATTTACATCGATGGAAATTTGTCCTCCGTCAAATTTATGTAGATTGTATTCAATTATTATTCAATGTTTATTTGGGAGATATTTGTTTTTTTTTTTTCCAATTGTCCCTCATTCGACGACAGATGAGGAATTTCGTTTCGTTGCTGGGACACTTACCGCTCGGCCAGAATAATTGAACCAATTGAATCCAGTTGAACCCGCTGAATTCGTGTCTTCAATCTTCTCGCTTCTAAGCCCAATTCCCCCACAACAAATCGCCCACTTTACGATGTCAACATGAAAATAATTCTTCGCCATCCTTTTTATTTGTAAATAGAGAAATGGTGGTGGAGATTAGTCGAGTCAGATTTTTTTTTCTTCAAATTATGATGAATTTAATGTAGTCGTCAATTTTTAGGTCGATGCACTACATCCGGGGTAAAATAGACCATAACAAAAACTTGAAAAAAAATATTTTTAACAAAATTGAAAAATTTTCAAAAAAAAAACTAAAATTTGCTACCATGTAAAAAATTAAACAACATTTTTTTTGGGTTAAAAGAAATAATAGTTGAAAAATATAGGAGTTATTTATAATTTAACGAATTTTTAATCAATCTATATATTTTTTTGCGTTAAACAAATACACAATAACATTCATTATGATTTATGGAAAACAATTTTTTAAGATAGAAAAAATAAAAAAAATTTATCATTTTTTAGAGAGGGCAATTTTCTCAAATTTACGTCAGCACATCTTTTTTACGTCTCTTTTTTTATTCCACGATACGGATTTATTCATACGAAATGGAAAGATCCTAGAATTGAAATGTTGTTTCTACTCAAGAGGATATAATTGCTGGTCTAGATTATGAACTTTCTCTCACAAAACAAAGAAGATTTCGAGAATCTCAAAGTCCATATTTAAATAACTTGCATTTTTAAAATAAATGCAGTAAAACTTCATTTCAATCGATATTCATCTATATTTGAGTGATGTGTGTAAAAATCAATAAAACACATAAAAACGATTATTCTGAAGTTTATCAATAAAAATTCCATTCGACCTAACAAATTTTTTAATTGAAAATGATTAAAATTTATCTTTGTACCTCTTTTAAGGATTTAGTATTTTAAATGCACGAACAAATCTTAAATCTCACTAAAAATGAATTTTAAAAAATCCATTTTCGTTGCATTGCAACTTCAACATCATAAAACTTTTTGATTTTGGATTAAAGTCAATTCATTCAATTTCTTTAATTCAATTACGTATTTGGCGCGTACAAACATTCGTTTAAATGCACGAGCAAATCTTAAATCTCACTAAAAATGAATTTAAAAAAATCCATGAATTTAAATCTGCCAAAACTATGCAAACTAAATTAAATATAATTCGAATAGCTTTTCGATTGTCTGAAAAATAAATTTAAGGCAAAAGGAAGCTGCGAAAGATTGGAACAAATTCAGCGAGCAAACCTGGATATGTCACGTACTCGATGCACGTGGATTATTTTAGTGCAGCTTCCTTTGTTCAGGAGTGTACAGGCGAGAATCACTCATATTTTTCCACGTGAGAAAGAGCGTGAATCGAGCGCGCGTGTATTCACATTTTCACGCGTGCCTTCTCTTCGCTCTCTCGGACAGAGAAACGCACACAGAGAAACACGCACAAACGTGTCAGAGCCTCTCTCTGAATCTGCTCGACCCATAGAAATACTCTCGAGAGCTCGGTTCTATATCGCGCGAGAGGGAAAAAGCCATTAGCGCGCGAATCGCATAAAGGTCTTCAACCGAATGAGTCATCCGCTTCCCGAGTTTCGTGCAATTACTCCCGCGTTTATGTGCACTTGTGTGTACGCGCATATCCGTGTGGACAAGAGATGTAACAGCATATCCAACGGCGAATCAATTTATTCCGCACATTCGCCTTTCAACCTGCCTACGCGCGCCTGCTCATATATCCGCGATTATTCGCGAAGAAAGTGAAAAAAAAGTGTCGAAAAAATGCAAAACGTTTTTCTCTTTTTAAGGATGTTGAGTCCCTATAAAATCTTTTCAAGTTAATTGTTCAATAAATACCTTCTTAATCGTCGTGAAATTTTTACACGACCTCCTGTATACTTCATGTAAAAACATATTAAATTTTCAGAATTCTATCATCATTACTTCAACCTCCTTAAGGGTTAAAATGAAAAATGATGAGAAAATTTTGAAAATTTGGTATGTTTTTTTATGAAGTATTTGAAAGGTCGTGTAAAAATTTCACGATGATTAGGAAGCTCGTTATTAAAATATTAACATTTTGTTAAGAACAATTTTTTAAACAAATAAAAAAAATATTTATCAATAAACTTCGTTTTGTTTCCGTTGCTTTCAATATAGTGTAGATATTAAAAAATTGAGAGGTCAAAGAAAAACCTATCGCAAAGTTATATCAGTTTCCATAAGACTACATTTAATTTAATTTGTTAATGTTAATTGTTCGATAACGAGCTTTCTAATCGTCGTGAAATTTTAACACGACCTCTTGAATAATTCATCCAAAAACATACCAAATTTTCAGAATTTTCTCATCATTTGCGATTTGGGACTCAACATCGTTAAGGGGTTATGCGCGGTCAGGAGGTCGAAAAAAAGCGATTTTTCAGGATTTTTTTTCTGCTAAGACATTTTAATTTATTAACGTAATAATTTATTTACATGTTTTTGCAACTTTTGACGCATTTTGGAATTTTTCTTTAAAAAAAATAATGATTTTTGAAGCCGCTGTACCCGATTTTCGAGAGGTCCTCTCAAGAGGAGGCCTCTGTTCTACACATTATTATTCTACACTTTCTACACAAAAGTTTTACACACATAATTCTACACAAGAGAAGGTGGCAAGGAATAGTATTCTACACTTTGTTATCCTACATATTATTTTTTGCTGCACTTAAAGTCTGTAGCAAAACTCTGCGTGCGAAGTTTTTTATTCAACCCAAAAAAAAATGACAGAAGGTCTCCAACGTAATTATCCATTCCAGTTTACCAGCAGTAAATTTTGCTAAAGGCTGTAATGTGTAGGAAAATAATTTGTAGAATAATAATGTGTAGAATAGAGGCTTCCTGTCCTCTAAAGAAAGGCGTCTTGCAGTGACCACGATATCTCTGGATTAGCTCATCCAAAATAAAAAAATAAAAAAGATTCCGTTAATATAAAGTATAATCTGGTATTTTATCCAAGGAATAAGCAGAATATTCATTTTTAACAAAATGGCGGTGTCTCAAAAAATAATCGATTTTTGATGGAAATTTTTCCCTTAAATTGTTTATAAATAAATGGAAAATATTTATCGGTAAAAAAAACCTTCGATCAACTACTAAAAAATATATTTATAAAGCTTGTGTAAAAATTTGAGACTGATCGGTTGTGGCGTTTTTGAGAAGTCTTGGTCACCGTTTTGAGAAAATCGCGTTCAAAGTTTCAAAAGCACTTTACGGGTTTACAAAAATGCTGATAACGAAAATAATTGTTTTAAATTCATTTTGTAGCACATTTTGTTTGTACATTTAAAATCCTAAGTCCTTGATAAAGAACCCAAAATACATTTTAACGATTTTTCACTTGGAAAATTTCTCGAGAATTACTTTTATTAAAAAATGAACTATTATTATCGTTGCTTTGAAACGATGCAAACTTCAGCATCATAATATATGTACATAACGAAAATGAAATTTGAAAGAAATCGATTTTTTTGAAAATTTTGGAATTTTTTGAAATTTTTTGGAATTTTTTGAAAACCTCTTAACAAGAGCGCACGAGAAGCAAGTGTAGATTGCGTGCGCTCAAAGAGATATACACTTCCTCTCGTGTGTTTCTTTTTCTCCCTTCCGTCTCTCTTTCTCTCTCTCTCTCTCTCTCTCTCTCTCTCTCTCTCTCTCTCTCTCTCTCTCTCTCTCTCTTTCTCTATCTCTCTCGTTTCTGACGAGCCACGCCAGGTGGACGTTCCCGCACACGCGAAACTCTCGCCCCGTCGCGAATATATCCGCTCATTATATTTATATCCGAGTGCTCCCTGGCTCGCTCGTAAATTAGTGTAAAAATAGATTCAGCGCTGGGATAGCGCATATACGCGAATATACAATCTTCGCTCTTCCTCCTCGACGGCTCGGGGGTCGCTTATCGAGAGACGTGTCATCGGATCAAACGTTAAACCGCGCGCGTCAAACGCGCGCTCATCTTTATTATCTTTCTTCATAATTCGCGAATTTCGACACACTCTGTTGGTCCTCGCAAATTCTGGCACTTCATTAACGCTTGTCCTCTCTTTTTACGATCAACGTAGAGGAAAAACTGACGATACATTTATATCGCAAGAAATTATCGAGTTCTCCGCGTATTCGATCCAATCATCACGATTCTTTGAAGGGGATTATATTTCACGACGCCTCGAAAAATATTTTTGCAAAAAATATATTTAATTTATTTTACAAAAAATAAATTAGGCATTCAGATGCATATATTTTTATAAAAATAATATTTTGATGCCACATTTTGCCGTAGAAATGTTCGATTTCGATTCAATTCCTTAAAATATCGATTTTTTTATTTGAACAAACGATCTTTGGAATCGATTCTTGATCTTTTTTGTTTCTTAAATATAAATTTTTTGAATTTTGGTAATTTTCGAAACAAAAAAAACACCATCCTGAAAAATTCAGGATCTTTCAAGATCAGTCCAAGGTCTTACATAACAAAAATGTAACCAAAAATTTAATGTTGATCGTGGATTTACACGATTTTTAAAAATTCATATTTTTCCAAAAACAAAAAACACCTTTCTGAAAATTTCAGGATTTTTTAAGATCAGTACAAGGTACTATATGAAAAAAATTGAACAAAAACTTTAATGTTGATCGTGGATTTGCACGATTTTAAAAAATTCAAAATTCTCCAAATTCATCATTTTTCAAAAAAAGAAAATTCGGAAATTTTTTTTTCCGTAGCCACGAGTATACTCTTCAAGACGAACCCAGAACGATTTTTTCGTAACTATAATAGTTTTAAAGATATTTAAAAAACAAACTTGAAAGATTTAAAAAATGTGAAATTTTGTTGCATAACTTTCGAAAAAAAATGTTTACATTTTTTTTTCCTCTGGTAGAACTTTTTTATCAAAAACGAAGACTTCTGATAAAATTTCATCGAAATTGAAAGAGGTCGACTCAAACTGTTGGTCGATTTGACACGGAATGACCCACGTACAATTGATTGCTTTTGGCCATTGAAAAAGAAAGTTGCATTTCCGTGACAAAACATGACGTCTTGAGCACATATTTTTCTCGCGAGTCCAGCGCCTCTACCGGCTAATCCGTTTCTCCATGGCTAATCCCTTCTCGAAGGTTTATCCATAAATATAGTAAATCGATGGTACACTCGATACCATCTTGGTTCTTCGTTAGCTACGCCCATGGTTGTTTCCAATGTATATATATGCGCTCTTCTCTCCGGGAACGTCGACGAGAAGTTGGTTGCAAGCTTTATGCGATACTTGCGCGAGAGTTTGAAGAGAAAGAGAGGGAGAGAGAGAGAGAGACAGACGAAGAGGGAAAGGAGAAGGAGAAGAGAGTAGGAGTGGAACGGAGAATTGTGCGCCTGGTTTATGGACCGTTTCGTTTTACCTTCCTCGTAAAAATTCTTGGCGGGTCGGCAGAGAGCGAGATAAAGATAATAAAAAGAACAGAGAGATAGAGAAGGAGCGAGTGTTGGGCCAACTTGCGCTTCGGTTTACAGCGCACACAGTACTTTTCATTACCCCCCCCCCCCCTTTATCCCGTTTTTCCACGAGGAAAATGCGTTCACGGCGCTATACACCGATATACACAAAATGCACGTATGCATCATCTCCTCCCATCCTTCTTCTCCATTCTCCCGATGATACGCGTGAGCGCGGAAAATGCTGGGACTTGCGCGAAGCTCGTGCTCGTTTCCCAGAACAATTAATTTCTTGGATCGCTCGGATCTCGCGGTGGCCACGCGCAAGTATAATTTCCGGGTACAGCGCAAAACGGGTATTATATACGACGTCGTAACAGCGCGCTGTTGCGTTCATCGGTAACGACGATGGAAATGCTTTTTTTTTTTGGGTTTCTGGATTGCGGCGAATTATTAAATTGGAAAATAGAATGGAAATTAACGAGTATTCATATTTAACGCGTTATACGCAGTTAACGTAAAAAGCGATTTTTCAAGAGTTTTTTCTGGAGAAATTTTAATTTATTAACGCAAAAATTCACTGTGAAAAATTTTATTGAATTTGACATAAATTTCATATTCTTTTGTATATTAAATTTCAATAACGAGTATATGAAATCGAAATTAATAGACATCGATTGGAAAATTAACAATTTTAACTTAAATTCAATATTTGTATATTGGAATTGAGAGAATATACTCTGAAAATTAAAATTTATATTGGAATATTACTGCACACATGTTTATCTAATTTAATATACTGTATATGCATAAAAACTTCATATTTTCTTATGAAGTTTCAACAGAAATTTGTTACCGTCTTTATATACGTATTTTTGTAACTTTGAATTTTGTTTTGAAATTTTGTAAACAATGTACCAGGATTTGTTAACTGTTAACAAATGTAAAATTGAATATGGCGAAATCAATCATTTTTTAACAGTTAATAAATTAAATAAATAATTTTTAACAGTAAATAAATTATTTCGATACAGATAAAATATTTCTTAACGATTAACAAATTTTGCAACAGTTAAGGAATATTTAATTAAAAGTGCCAACTAAATATATTTCTTTACAACGAATAAATTGTTTTCGCAGAGCGATGTCTCTGGATTGAATCATCCAAGATCGAAAAATAAAAAAGATTTCGTTAATATACGGTATAATCTAGTATTTAACCGAAGGAATAAGCAAAATATCAATTTTTAACAAAATGGTAGCTTCTCAAAAAAAAAAATTCAATTGTGTATGAAAATTTTTCTCTTAAATTGTTCATAAAATGGAAAATATTTATCGGTAAAAAAAACCTTTGATTAATTTCTAAAAAAATATATTCATAAAGGTTGAATCAAAATTTGAGACCTATCGGTTATTCCGTTTATGAAAAATCTCGTTCACTGACTTTAAAAACACAGTTTTGAAAAGAACGAGTTCAAAGTTTCAAAAGCACTCATCACATGATGCTGAAGTTTGCATAATTGTAATGCAACGATGGTAGTTTATTTTTTAACAAGATTCATTCTTCCGGAGGAATTTTCGAACGGAAAAATCATTAAAATATACTTTGAGGTCTCTATTAAGGACTTGAAATTTTTTATGCACAAGTAAAGTGTAAATCTCACTGAAAATGAATTCAAAAGAATTATTTGCATTGCAACTATGCAAACTTCAACATTATCTTACTTTACAAATATGCATGTACCTTCGAAAATAATTTTCGAATTTGCATGAAATTTTTTGTGAATATACTTGAATATATTTACATTGCGAAAATGAAATTGAAAAAAATCTATTTTTCGAAAATCCTGACTGCATATATCACATTAACGGAGAACGAAAACGTGCCAATAACGTTTTACCATTTGTTACTCCCGCAAAATTAGGATCTACCTTATGTAGGTTGAAAATGGCGAATATTCATGGAAATTATACTTTTCCGCAAGTTTTCCATTTTCATATAATTCTGTTTTTCTGCGGTACCTGATAAAAAACGTTGGATTAGAAAAAAATTATAAAAAGTTGGTTTTATAATTTCTTTCTTTTTTCTTTCACCCAACGTTTTTCATAAAATCCAAAAAAAAGCAACAGAAACTATCTATCTAGGATATCTATTCTAGTAGATAAATTCCTTAATTTCATTAAGGATGTTGAGACCCAAATCGCATATGATGAGAAAATTCTGAAAATTTGGTATGTTTTTGGATGAATTATTCAAGAGGTCGTGTAAAAATTTCACAACCATTAGGAAGCTCGTTATCGAACAATTAACATTAACAAATTAAACTAAACTAAATGTAGTCTTATGGAAACTGATATAACTTTGCGACAAGTTCTTTTGTTGACCTCTCAATTTTTTAATATCCACACTATATTGAAAGCAACGCAAACAAAAACGAAGTTTATTGATAAATATTTTTTCTATTTGTTTAAAAAATTGTTCTTAACGAAATGTTGATATTTTAATAACGAGCTTCCTAATCGTCGTGAAATTTTTACACGACCTCTTAAATACTTCATACAAAAACATACCAAATTTTCAGAATTTTCTCTCCATTTCTCATTTTAACCCTTAAGGAGGTTGAAGTAATGATAGAATTTTGAAAATTTAATATGTTTTTACATGAAGTATTCAGGAGGTCGTGTAAAAATTTCTCGACGATTAAGAAGCTATTTATTGAACAATTAACATTAAAAGATTTCATAGGGACTAAACATCCTTAACAACAACATAAGTTGGCCTCCCCCGAGGTAATATTTATTTTTTTGCCAAAAATATGATAAAGTTTTTAATATCAACCGAATGTTTGGACTGTGCATGTTCTCGGTAATAAAAATGTCGTTTGGTGACGGCAAACGTCAAGTATACGCTTATGAGCAACTGTATGCTGTTACGTGCAAGAAGAGGAGCTTCCCTTTAAACGCTCTCTCGAGACGCTCGTGTTGTTTCTCTCGTCTATCTTCATCCTCCCTACTCCAGTGTCTCTCGTGTCTCGGATTCACGCAAACTCGACGCTGTATTACCGAGCACATAAACCCACACATTATACCGAAATGTGCACACATCGAAGAGCACACCGTCTCTTGATGTATGTAAGATTATACGGTATTATTGCTGTACATATATATACGGCTGCTAATATATACACGTTCGCACATTATTCCCCGTTGCATTATCCCAGGTCACCCGGAAGTGAATAACCATTCGGTCGGCGTTTCCGGTCTCCCGTCTTCCAAAGGACTTTTATTTACTCTCATTATCGATACAACGAATTTACTTTGATTCACCGCGACTGTGAATAATCGCTACTGTCGATTAACATCATATATATGAGGTATTCCCGCTCAACGGGACCCCCATTTAGGCCGACCTCTTTCGATTTTCTTGAAACTCGAGTATGTTTTAGTGTTGCCTGAAAGTACATTGTACGCCAATTTTCAGATCTCTAACTATAATACTCTTTGGAATACACCAAAAGTTATATTTCAAACTTTTTGCGTATTCAGCGCTTCGGAGCTTTGGCACGGGGCGAAATAAAATCGAAAAAATTCTTTAACAATAGCTTTCGATCGGAAATTTTCTGCGCTTTTCGAAAAAAATATCAGCAATTCCGAAAAAAAACGAATTCATTTGAATTTCGGCCAAAAAAAGAAAAAATTGTTTTACAAAAAAAGAGCATACTTTAATTCAGCGGGACAATTTTTTTCATGTTTTGCATATATCTGACAAGTCCCGATATAAATTTCAAGTTGGAACTCGCATCCGTTTACTTATGCCAAGACTAATGCCAATAAAAAATCTTAAATATTGTGTTTTTCGTATTCAACAGTTCTCTGATATTTTTAAACGAATTTCGAATTTTATAAATTTATTGAATTCAAAATTTAATCAATTTCATTTAATTGATTTAATTTAATAAATTGAATAAATTTACTAATTTCAAAATTCGTTAAAAAACGCAATATAATACATCAGGGAACTGTTGAATACGAAAAACACGATATTTAAGAATTTTTATCCCACTAAAAGACTTGGCATTAGTAAACGAATGTGAGTTCCAACTTGAAATTTATATCGTGACTTCTCAGATATATACAAAACATGAAATAAATTGTTCCGCTGAATTAAATTATGCTCTTTTTTTGTAAATCAATTTTTTCCGTTTTTGGCCGAAATTTAAATGAATTTCGTTTTTTCGGAATCGCTGATATTTTTTTCGAAAAGCGCAGGAAATTTCCGATCGAAAGCTATTGTCAAAGAATTTTTTCAATTTTATTTGCGCCGTGCCAAAGCTCTGAAGCGCTGAATACGCAAAAAGTTTGAAATATAACTTTTGGTATATTCCAAAGAGTATTATAGTTAGAGATCTGAAAATTAGTGTACAATATACTTTCAGGCAACACTAAAACATGCTCGAGTTTCAAGAAAATCGAAAGAGGTCGGCCTCAAAGGGGATCCCGTTGAGCGGGAATACCTCATATATATATCTTTACAGTCTAGTTCGATATGGATCATTGACTCGACAATTTTTCTCCCTTGTCATAAAACAATCCTGTATTCGGTCGAATGAGCGATTCGCACACCATTGAATTGACATTTCATTCCCCGGTAATGGATATTTTTATGTTTTGGATTCGAATCGTGCGAGTTGAACTCATCTCGTCGTAATACAAATTTACGATGTCTCCCTCATGAACGAGTGAGCACTTATTTTTCACTTATCCATTCTTTACACCGTTAGGATGAATGTGTATGCGGGCATCATTTCTCGTGATCTTAGCACGAAGCGGGTTGGAAAAACATTTAAACAAGTGCTTTCACCTCCATCATCTCTGACTGTAGCTCCCATTAGTCGAAGGTTTAATTCCTAAAAAAAAAATTATTTTCTTTTTATTTGATGTGTCATGTTTGATCTTGGAAAGTTACGACGATCATTCCACTTTTTGCTGTCTTGGGATTCATAAACAAATAAAAATGATTGCATCACCTTAATTGTATTGAACATTTTTTCAAAGGGTCAAAAATGAGCCAACTAGTTTTATACACTTCTTTAATACTCACAACAAAACAACAACGGTTAGTAATTTTTTTTTTTTATTTTCATGGAAACTCTAGCATGATTCTTCACTGCTATTTTCCGCTGGAATACTTTCGCGGGGGATTGTCAATTTTTCCGTACGAACGGAGACGATTTACCGTGGAGAGATGCTCGACATTTGGCATTACTTCTCTCGACAGAAGGAGCGGTTGCGGACGCGACGTGTGGGCGTTCGCGAAGCTTCTCACAGAACCGTTTGTGCGTGTTCGAATCCAATATTATGCATGCAAGTCTTGTACTACCGCTATACGCCTGGTCGGACTTGCTCCGGGGCTAGCCTCTCTCTCTCTCTCTCTCTCTCTCTCTCTCTCTCTCTCTCTCTCTCTCTCTCTCTCTCCCTCTCCCTGCTTGTAGAACTACGATTTCTCATCGAGCTCGCTCTCGGTATTCACGACACTGCAATGTGGGCAAATATCGACTCGCTAAGATTCAAAAGGTCCCAAAAATATATCGAGCTCCGTGGATTATGGGTCCCTTTCGCTCAGCAGTGGAAAGATCTTCGTAGTCAGTGCGTGTGTTGTATCGGTGGGAAGGCATTGCCCGAGCTCCGTGGGCATCATTTATATAGGAGAGGCTCGAAGAGGTCTCTACGGACTGATCTCGCATGCAGTCTAGAAAATGTGTATAGTGCAGAGGCCACGACAGCTTTGTAGTCTCTGCATATGGTGCTGTTCACATCAACTCGACTAACCTCTTCCAGACTTCGGTCTCCAATATTAGACTTTCTGCTATTTTCCCATTTTTTAGAGATTTTTCTGAATTTTCATTTAATCTTTCGAACCAACACTTTTTGAATTACGAATTGTGTCTCATGTTCTTGTCAAAATTGTGAACTTTTTGTGATATCTGAAGAAATCAACAAAAATAAATCATGTAGAACTGTCCATCCAGCTTAAAAAATATAACGAGATTTTGTTGATTTTTTTTTTTTGCTTTATGTAAAATAGTATTGTGACAGTTGATCTTGATCTCCATCAATTATGTTCTTGTCAAAATTGTGAGCTTTTTGTGAAATCTGAAAAAATCAACAAAAATAGATTATGTAGAACTGGCCATTCAGCTTAAAAATAGAGATTTTAAAGAAAAAATTTTGTTGGATGTAAAATAGTATTGTGACAGTTGATCTTGATCTTGATCAATTATGTTCTTTTCAAAATTGTGAGCTTTTTGTGAAATCGTAAAAAAATCAACAAAAATAGATAATTTAGAATTGCCCATCCAGCTTCAAAAATATAGAAAGATTTTTTCTTTCTTAATGTAAAGTAGTATTGTGACAGTTAATCTTGATCTTGATCTATCATATTTTTGTCAAAATTGCGAGCTTTTTGTGAAATCTGAAAAAATCAACAAATATAGATACTGCAGAACTGCTCATCTAGCTTAAAAAATATTGAGAGATTTGGGTTAATTTTTTTTTGCTTGATGTAAAATAGTATTGTGGCAGTTGATCATGATCTTGATCAATTATATTCTTGTCAAAATTGTGAGCTTTTTTGAAGTCTGAAAAAATAGCTCTTACTTTTCACTCCTGAATTCATCTCGATAAACTCGATATATTTATGAGTGAACATTCAATTTTTAATTAGATGAAACAAAAAACATCTCCATATATTTTTTTTAATATGTTAGGCTTTTCTATGTCATGCACTTCGAATTTGGTGATTTTTAAAAATATTTTTTAATTCAACAAAACAATCTTAATTTTGATAAAAATATGAGTAAAAAAAATTAACTCGAGAATTGGTACGACAAATTTTTAAAAATGAGAAAAATGCTTCCAAGTTTGGACTAAATAGAAAAAAAAATAGGATGATATCGGAGACGTAAAATTTTGGAAGAGTCTCCCATATTGTCTTTCTCTGTCTTTTCACTCCCTTCATCGCCCAACCCGGAGATTCGACGATTCTTGTCGTAATAATCCACGTCTCTTCCGAACGCGTCGGCGTTGGCCGTGAATCGTCGTCGAGCTGAAAACCACGCGCGCCAGCATTTGAAATCCAGAAATTTATTCCCCTCGTGCATCCACAATGTGCAGCGCCTTCCGAGCTCGAAATGCCTGTTCGCCTCTCTCGTTCCACTTGAATACCAAACAGACGAGCGAGGACAGAACGACGTTACAACTTCTGTAACGTCGCACATTATCAACCGTGCTTCTTTCACCATTGTCAAATGAAAAACTGTGCAAATTAAAAACTTGCAAATTGCTTCCTGGTCTCTTGCCGTAATTCAAGGTCTCTTTATGCGTGAATATGAAGATTTATTTTGGCTTTTATACGTAAGGAAGTCTTGCACTGAGAGAACAATGTACGGGAATTCGTTAACTGTTAACAAATGTTAACAGTTAACAAATGTACAGTTGAATACGGCGAAATCAATTATTTTTTAACATTCAATAAATTAATAACATTTTTAACAGTTGATAACTTATTTTGACAAAAATGAAATATTTCTTAACGACTAACAAAGTTTGTAACAGTTACGAAATATTTCAGTAAAAGTGCCGACTAAATATATTTCTTTACTACAAATAAACTGTTTTCTTAGTGTGTGAAATATACGAGAAGATAAGGAAGCAATGTGCAAGTATCTAATTTGCAAGGTTTCGTGCTAAAATAGATTTAATGTCACTTGACAGATTTACTGCTTTTTCCGAATATTTTTTCTAATATAATTGTATAACAAATGGCAATAGAAAATGAAACTCTCCTCTCCTTAAAAGTTGACAAACGACTTTGAAAACTACATTAAGGACTGGTTTTATACGCTGAAAAACTTTTGGGATTTTCCTTAAAGACAATTATTATAAAATTTTGATAACAATCATGGTAAAATTTTTTGTTTCTTTTACTAATTACACGATTAATTCATGGAAATAAATATATGCCACTTACAAACAAAGTATATTTAATTCCGATGTGAAATCAAGTATAAAAATTAAATTTTTTCTTCGAAAAATAAGCGAAGAAGAAGTAACGAACCATTCTTTATTGATGAAATGACAATTTATATTTCAATCCAGATAATAATATTTTCTAAAAAAAGAAACATCATTCTTCATAGACCCGAACAATAAATTACAAATCCAGATGAGTCTGCAACAAACTTTTTCACGATAGGATTCGTAACAATCTTGTTGGAAAACCTCTAAACGTAGTTTCAGTATTTTTTTTCTCCCGCCTTCCTCAGCGTTTATAAATTATTGATAGATATGCATTGAAAGTCGAGATTGTCAACAGTCCATATCATATCGTGTTTCTCTCGAAAAATGCCAGACCGAGAGAATTCGCGTTTCTTCTTCTCGTTGGATTTTAAGAAATCATTGAAAGCTCCAGGAAACGGGTTCAGCTTGCTTCAGCGAAGTCAGACTTGTCTCTTCACAACTGTCTCATATCTTTCATAAAATATCTTATGCTCCTTCTTCAGTCGTCATATTCAAAATTCCGTGAAAAAGTAGGACACACGTGGCAAGAATACGAAACGCACGTAATGCGAGATCTTGCTCGTCAAACGTGACCTCGAGGCTCAATCCAAGGTCAGGAAAAATATCAAAATCACAACTTCAACGTTGCATGACGTTTCAGTGACATTTTGACCATATTGACATGAAAATCTTGAACAAAGAATTTCAAACAAAGCTTTCTTCATGAGGAGGCGAAAATCTTGATCACTTTGCTGAATTATGAGTTTGAATAAAGAACTCTCGAATTCGACCTCAACGTCCTTGAGATTTGTCTCACGTGCCCCGTTAACCGTAAAGATGGGTCTACGTGGCTCACTGGGCAAATAGATGAAAAGAAAGGGGGGAGAGGAGAGGGAGGAAGAAAAAGAAAAAAAAACAGTCAGCGCGAGAGGGTAAAAAAACGTAGTTGTTGGCCGGGAGAGGGACACTGAGGTACTTGGGAGAATGAGAGCGCAAGATAAACGGGCCCTGAAAAAGAGGTGGGAGGAGAGAGAGAGAAAGAGAGAAGAAGAAAAAAAAATAAGAGAGAGGACGCGAGAAGAGATCAACGTGAAAGATAGGCAAAGATCTTATTTGCCACAGTTCTCCAGAGGTCAGAGATGAGGAGGATCGTTTTTTGTCTCGCTCAGTGAGAGGATACGTAGAAGCAGAAAAACAAGAAGAAGAAGAAGAAGAAAAAGAAGAAATAGAAGATGATCAGCGGTACAGCGTGCGCGCTTTCATCATTCGTCTCGCCATAGCGAAGATAGCAGGTTTTTTTTTCCACTCGCACCATCTTTCTTTCCGTTCCTCTTTTTTTTCTCGTTATTTTGTCTTTCTTTTTTCATTCTTCTTGTTCTTCAATCTTGCGTGTGCGGTTCGTAGCCGAACGGACCAGTCCTCTACTCTTTCTCCCTTTATATTTCCTCTCCACGAGAAAAAGAAAAGAGATTGCGCGTGTCCGCACGCCTCAGGGCCGGATACGTGGAGTATGCGTTATAATATACACTCCCGCTCAAAAGTTTGAAAAAACACCAGTCAGTTCTTGCCGCACTATAAGTTTCATAACTCCGTCAAAAAAAGCGTGTTGACGGGAAGAAATTCAGCTTTATTTTGCTTTTTAAAAAAATATTTTTTATAATTTTTTTTCGATCCGTTACGCATTTTTGTACGTGATCGTTTTTTGACTTTTTTTCGACCATCGCGAATTGGGTGCATAATTTAAGGACATTTTTTTTGTATTTTTTACTTGCGGTACATTTAAAAGGGTTAAAAGACGCTCCATTTTTGTTTCAAAAAAATTTTCGCACGATTTTTTCCTGCAAAGTTATTTCACTTTTGGCTAAAAAAGACGAATTTTGAAAGATGCAACGTAACTCAAAAACTATACAGTTTTAAGAGAAAATGTCAGATATAAAAAGAGTAGCGCACGTGTACGAGGAATCGCCTGGAATTATTTCAGAATTTTCGTATGAAATTTTTTTTTTTACTATTTTCGCTCGAAACTATCTGATGATGACGTCACAGCGAAAAAATGTATTCGATTGAAATTTCCGTACTCGGTCGTATAATAAAAATGTGAAAAAGTTCAGCAAAATTTGGCACACTATAAACAACAATTATCAATAATAATATTGCCCAAAAGTCAGTAGCAAATTGTTTAAACAATTTATTCAACAATGATGAACGATGATTAATAATAATTATTGATCGTTGTTGTTTATAGCATGTTAAATGTTGCTGAATTTTTTCAGATTTTTACTGTTTCACGATCTACGGAAATTTCAATGAGATACAATTTTTCACTGGGACGTCATTATCAGAATTTTGAGCGAAAATAGTAAAAAAAAAAAAATGTCATAGAAAAATTCTGAAATAATTCCAGGCGACTCCTTACATACGTGCGCTACTTTTTTCATGATTGAAATTTTCTCTTAAGCTCCATAATTTTTTAGTTCCGTTGCATCTTTCTAAATTTGTCTTTGTTAGCCAAAAGTTAAATAACTTTGCGAGAAAAAATCGTACGAAAATTTTTATAGGACGAAAATGGAGCATCTGCCAACCCTTTTAAATGTACCATGGATAAAAAAGAGTTATGCGCCCAATTCACGATAGTCGAAAAAAGGCAGAAAAACGGTCGCGTACAAAAATCCGTACCGGATTAAAAAAAAACATAAAAAATATTTTTAAAAAAAAGCGAAATGAATCTGAATCCCTTTCCGTCAAAACGTTATTTTAAAAATTCGATTATCTTTTTTTTGATGGAGTTATGCAACTTCTGCGGCAAGAAATATTGACCGGTGTTTCCAAACTTTTGAGCGGGAGTGTATATTCCATTTTACACACACACAAAAAGAAGGAGAGACGAGGAGGGAACGAGCGAAAGGATCGGCTGTGAAAAGTGCTGGGGTGGCGAAGGGGGGTCATGCTACATAATACATAACCCCAGTGAGGGAAACCATGGGGCCCAATGGGGCCCAATACAAGCTATATACGAGGGGATAGACAAAGAGAGAGAAAGAGGGGCTCGCTACATGGGCAGGTAAATAGGAGCTGAACCTGTCGAACCGGTTTGTTCCACTATGTACTTACGACCCGCTTCTCTCCTCCGTCTCTCCTTTCCTTTTCTCACACTGCATCCTTCTTCCCTTTCCTCCTGGACCTGCCGATACAAAGCGGGAATTATTCTCCGTCCTCCATCTTCGTCCCGAAGATCTTGGCAGCCGAAGGAGAGAAGCGAGAGAAACGGAGGAGAAAAAACCCAACTTTTCTCTTGTTCGCTGCAAGCGCAGTCCCGAGCGACCAGACATGTTCCGTCATGTTCGTGTGCGTGTACCTTCTCATATACATGTATAAAACATACACGGAGATTGAAGGAGCAGCTTGCCTACAGCTCGGACAATCCCCTTTTCTCCCCGACGAGCCTTGTGCATATGGGCCATTTCATGCTCAAGCAACTTCTATGGCTTTCTTGTTCCGTTCATGATTTTTAAACGGCTGTTTTACCAAGCATTTCCAATTTTTTTGAGTTTGTTGAGCAGCAGCCATTTTTTTATTCCATGAAAAAATGCCACTGTTTGAAACATTCTGGAAAATCCAAGTCGCGATAGAAAATTCCTTATTAATTTTTTTACATCTGTCCATGATTCTGATCCATATACTAAATCAATTCTCTCATAGAGTCTATTCTTAAAGGTTTTAGATTTTCTGACGTGACCTCACCAAAAACAAAATGAGCCATCCACAGGGAAAATAAAATCTACCCACTATAATTCATGGTTTATAAATTTGGTTCAATTGACATGGAATGCCCTGTTTATAAACGTGTATAAGTTGACCGCTCTTGCATATACCTGCATATATACATTTGTTGAGAATGCATACATCTTTTGACATTATGCATATATATATGTCCTACGCAGAAGGAGAATTATCGTTAAGAAACTCGTCGTCGAGTTCGTACCAGAACTTTTTCATGTAAATATTATCATAGGAATTAGGACAGTGCGATTATTGAAATTTGCGAATGAATAAGTGATCACGAAAATGCGGGATTCGCTTAGTCGTCCCTAGAAATAGAGCATTGATCGCAGGCAAGCGTTTAACAAAATTTATCATAGAAATCAAAATTTACGCGAACTCGAGGTTGTTCGGTAAAAACATGGAGTTACGCAATTTTCCTGCAATGCCGATAGGACGAAAAAAAAAAAACACCAAGAGTCGCCACCAAAGCTTTCACACAGTCGTTTGTTTACATTGAAAGGGTACAGAAGGTTGTATCTAGTCGTAGAAGTCGAAAATGGACTATTTTTTAAAAACGTAATTTTTTGAAAAAAAAATTTGACAAAAATCTGAAAAAATGCCTCTGAACTCAACGAGAACAAACGCAACTTTTTGCAATCCTGAAGTTTTTCATGAATCCTCTTCGCTTTCGTGTTATACGGAATGTTTCAAATTTCCTCTTTTTTCACAAAAAGCAGAATAACTTTGGATAAAAAATCACTCAAAGTTTAAAAAAAAAGGAAATTGAAGCTCAAACTTTCCCCTCTATGAATCCAATCGTCAAAATGTATAATAAAAATTTGTTTTCAAAATAGCGTCCGAATCTAGAAACAAATTGTAAAAATAATTTAAAAAACAGGAAATGAAGCCGAATTCATTCCCCTTCGAAATGCCGTTTGTTAAATTAGTTTACGTTGACTCCGGCGAAATGGCATAAAAAAATGTTCCAGACCTTTTTCGAAGTTTTGTCCGGAAACTTTTCGCCGGTAGTGTATATTTTTACTTTTACAGAAAATAATTGCAAGTGTTTTGAATGGTACTTTTTGAAATACCAAATGTTGCTCGAAATATAAAATTACAACCCCTTAAACACTAAAAGATAAGATTTAAAATGACACCCTCTCACAACTATGAAATTTATTATTTTTAACAGAACTATTCCTTCTCTCTCTCTCTCTCTCTCTCTCTCTCTCTCTTTCTCGTAAAATTTAATTCCTATCAGAGCATATTTTGCTTCCCTCGATTTGCCCTCCGCGAGTCCCGGGGAAAATATATCAGCAGGCGGTATAAAGTGAACGTTTACAGGAGCGTTCGTGATCCTGACCTTTTCCACGAAGTTGTATGGTTTCTGCGTCTCGCTCGCTCTTTTTTCCCCTCTCTGTCTCTTTGGCAAGAAAGAAGCTTGTAGCAATTCCGGGCGTGAGAGAGACCAAAAGGAGGAGAATTTTGCGTTGCGAACACAGAGAGAGAAGAAGAGAGTTTTGCAGAGGCCGTGGCTCCTGAGATCGAGTTTCCCTCGAGGGAAGGAGGGGGGGCTCGGAAGAGGCGCAAGAAACCCGTCGCCTTTCGCGAGAGAAGAGATCGAGTCGAGAATATGCTGTGCTGCCGCAAAGCTCCGCTGCTACTGCATCATTCTCCGTGTGTACCTTTTGCTGTGTGACTCAGCGCCGGAGGGTCAAACCGTCAGAGCGATTTTCTTCGAGAAATAGTACATCTACCTGGCTACCTTTCCCTCTCTCTCTCTCTCTCTCTCCCTCTCTCTCTCTCTCTCTCTCTCTCTCTCTCTCTCTCTCTCTCTCTCTCTCTCTCTCTCTCTCTCTCTCTCTCTCTCTCTCTCTCTCTCTCTCTCTCTCCCCTTCTCTAGCTCTGTTTCCCTTTTTTTCCCTATCTCTCTGCGGTTTGAATCCATCGCAGTCCCAGCGATGAAAGCAGAAGACGTGAGGTGCACCGGGGAAAAGAGCGGGGGTCGAAGCACGACAGACACGAAACCGTTCCAAGTTTCAGTCCATCTAGGTCAGCTACGAGCATTGCCATGTTCTTCTTCAGCCTCCCATCCCAGACTACGCTGTACATACTCTTATGTATCGAGCTGTACGTTACTGCATAAACCGATTGGCCATAGATACTGAGAAATTGATTTAAGGGGTTATACGCGGGGGTCGGAAAAGATTTTTCGATAATTTTTTCTGCAAAGACATTTTAATTTATCAACGTTGAAATTTATGTACATATTTTTGTAACTTTTAACATTATTTTTGAATTTTTCTTTTTTAAAAATAATCATTTTCGCCGTAGTCGATCTCCGGGAGGTACTTTTCAAAAAAGGCCTCTTTCGGTGAGCACGATATCTCTGGAATGGATAATCCAAAATTAAAAAATGTAAAAGATTTCGTTAATATGAGGTAAAATCTTGTAATTGATCGGAGGAATAAGCAAAATATCAATTTTTAACAAAATGGCGGCTTCTTAGAAAAAAAAATCGATTTTGAATGAAAAATTTTACCTTACATTGTTTGAAAATCGAAAATATTTATCGGTAAAGCAAAACCTCCGATTAATTACTAAAAAATATATTTGTAAAACTTGTGTAAAAATTTGAGTGATCGGTTTTTGAGAAATCTTGCTCACCGACTTTAAAAACACAGTTTTGAGAAAAACTTGTTCAAAGTTTCAAAAACACTTTGCACATAGTAATCACGGGTTTAAAAATATGCCTATAAATTCGAAAATATTTGTCGCATTGACATGAAATTTTCTGTGTACATTGTACATTATATACATTACGAAAATGAAATTAAAAAATCGATTTTTTGAAAATCCTGACCGAGTATAACCCCTTAACCATGCGACAGTGACAACATTCTTAATCCGCACAATTCCCAAAAAAAAATTCTATTTTTAACAGTGTGGATGCTTCAGATGTTAAAATAGTATAGACTTTAAAATATGACAAGCTTTATGGAAATTCATAACTACTTCCTCGCATTTTTCGAGCTTTAGTTACTTTCTAAATTGTTTATTTATTTCCTATTCATATTTCCACGCGGAAATTCTCCAAAAAATTCCACTTTGAATATTAACCTTTTGGTTAACTCAACCCTTTGATTACACGAGAATTTATTTTTCATAAATTTCGTAGATTCCAAATTTTATATCTATTGACAATCCTTGTCAATATTTTATATATATTTTCTTATATAAAATTTCGTCGAAGATTGAATGAAGCCACGATCCTGAATGAAAAAATACAGCTTATCAATCTTTTGAAAACGGAAATCGGGCCGAAGAAAATAGGGGGAAATTCCTTCCTGTTCGTATCATCCGACAGGAAATATATTCACCGTTCGTGAGTCGATTCGGCTCGTGCGTTGGCGTTACCATCGTATTCTTATTTCTCATGCGAGCGACCCTCGTATATCTCCTTCCCTCTTTGTCTCTTTCTCATGGGTTGTGGAATCGAATGTCCGGGGGGAGGCCGGATGATCGATCTCTCGCTATTCTCGGCACGTTCTATAGATCGGTATAGAGGTAATACGCGATCGCTTCGTCACAAACGCGACGAGAGAGGCAAAGGTCGTGCACGTCCTCCTTCCCACTTCAGGCATGTCGACGTCACGATACGCAAGAGGGAGGAAGGGAGGGAGGGAGGGAGGGAGGGAGGGAGAGAGCGAGAGAGAGAGAGAGAGAGAGAGAGAAGAGAGCATCAGAAACACTCATGACGTTCACAAATGTCGGCTTGAATTTTCAGACACAAGCGATTGAGCTGAATCGGAGCCCATCGAAGAAAATAAACGATAATGCCAGTGAGATTCTCTTTTCCGCGATCGCGCGACAATCCCATCCGCAAATAGAAATAAAATAGCCGTGTCACAGAAGAAAAACGTAAATTGCATCGCGTCAACGCGACGTTGGATGAAGTGTTTTGCATTATTTTTTCCACCTGACTCGAAACGAGTGAAAGAGAGTCGATGGACGAAAATGCGCGTCAGTCCGACTTGGTAGAAATGAAAAGAAGATTTAAAAAAAATTGGAGAGATGAAAACCGCCGAAACGTTCCTGTCGCTGCAACTCATTGTCCGATTTGCTCTTCTTTTTATCTGCTATATTTATCGCTGCTCTTTAAGAAGAATGAGAGCGAGGATTATTATGCAGTATTATGCTCGATTATTGGTCACTCTATTAACCATCAGGGAAAACTGGAAAATCGGGGATATGTCAGAGAGTGAAAATAGAGTGGTCACAAAAAACCGAGAAGTCAGGGAAAGTTGAACAATTTCCAGGCAAAATGATCAATTATACTTTTCAAGAGAGAACAAAGATTTCCTGTAGAAAACCAAAAGACTCGACAAATCTTTTTTCTCCACTTGCTGCGAATTCAATTATTGAAAACGAAAGCGAAAAATGCAGATTCATGTCAATGAATTTTGTAATATATACGAGAAGCTTTTTTAAAAATAAATTTCATATTAATTTCATATAATATAATATATGAGGTATTCCCGCTCAACGGGACCCTCTTTTAGGCCGACCTCTTTCGATTTTCTTGAAACTCGAGTATGTTTTAGTGTTGCCTGAAAGTATATTGTACACCAATTTTCAGATCTCTAACTATACTCTTTGGAATACACCAAAAGTTATATTTCAAACTTTTTGCGTATTCAGCGCTTCGAAGCTTTGGCACGGCGCGAAGTAAAATCGAAAAATTCTTTAACAATAGGTATCGATCGGAAATTTCCTGCGCTTTTCGAAAAAAAATATCAGCAATTCCGAAAAAAAACGAATTCATTTAAATTTCGGCCAAATACCGAAAAAAATGATTTACAAGAAAAGAGCATAATTTAATTCAGCGGGACAATTTTTTTCATGTTTTGTATATATCTGAGAAGTCACGATATAAATTATAAGTTGGAACTCGCATCCGTTTACCAATGCCAAGACTTTTAGTAGGATAAAAATTCTTAAATATTGTGTTTTTCGTATTCAACAGTTTTCTGATATATTATATAGTTTTTTTAACGAATTTCGAATTTTATAAATTTATAAAATTCAAAATTTAATAAATTTGATTTAATAAATTTAATTTAATCAATTTAATTAATTTACTAAATTCAAAATTCGTTTCAAAAAACGCTATATAATACATCAGGGAACTGTTGAATACGAAAAACACGACATTTAAGAATTTTTATCCTAAAGACTTGGCATTAGTAAACAGATGTGAGTTCCAACTTGAAATTTATATCGTGACTTCTCAGATATCTACAAAATACGAAAAAAATTGTTCCACCGAATTAAATTATGCTCTTTTTTTGTAAATCATTTTTCTCGGTTTTTGGCCGAAACTTAAATGAATTCGTTTTTTTTCGGAATCGCTGATATTTTTTTCGAAAAGCGCAGGAAATTTCCGATCGAAAGCTATTGTCAAAGAATTTTTTCGATTTTATTTCGCGCCTTGGCTAAGCTCCGAAGCGCTGAATACGCAAAAAGTTTGAAATATAACTTTTGGTGTGTATTCCAAAGAGTATTCTAGTTAGAGATCTGAAAATTGGCGTACAATATACTTTCAGGCAACACTAAAACACACTCGAGTTTCAAGAAAATCGAAAGAGATCGGCCTAAAAGGGTGTCGCGTTGAGCGGGAATACCTCATATTTATCTTATACGAATATATAATTCGGATCATTATTGAGTACCCTTAATTAGTTTAAATTTTAGTTGAAAAAAAAATCATACTCTGGTAAAGAAGTCAAGCTATTTTTTCAGGCAACTCGCCCCGGCCTCGTGCATTTTTTTTCTTATTTCCTTTTAATAATTAATACAGACTCATACTGTAACGTCGAAGTACCGCATATTACACACACATGTAAGTGCGAATGTATTGCCGCCGACTATCCTCGCATTTTTCAAAACTCGTCGTTAAACTGGTTTTGCCGCTCTCTCTCTCTCTCTCTCTCTCTCTCTCTCTCTCTCTCTCTCTCTCTCTCTCTCTCTCTCTCTTTTCTCACGTAGCGAGAGAGAATCGATGATACGTATAAATTAATCGATCGAACGGCACGATCGCTGGGAAAATAGCGTGAAGGATGTTGAGAATTTAAAAAAAAGTGAACGCCCATATGTGAGAGGGAAATTATGCACCTGCTCGATCGTTGGCAAAAATAGGATATTGTAAAAAAAAAGGAGAAGAAGAATGAAGGGTGTAATTCGTTTACATAGTCGACGGTGCGAGTAAGCGAGAAAGGGAAGGAAGATAGATGCACAGGATGGAAGTTAAAGGTCTGGGTTCGTGGTACATATATATATATATATATATTATATATATATATATACAAGGTTTCAAGCTTCAGGGCACTCAGGTCTGGTTCTCTCGATCCCCCGCATAGTTGAAATATTCGTGTGGCATTGGGAAGGCTAAAAGGAAGACAAAGGCTCTGTAATATGTACCCCGTGAGGTAGAAACGAGGGATACGAAGCTGTGCGAGATGGGAAGACATTATTGAGGCTGGGGAAAGAAGAACGTCCCAGGAACTTTGGTTCTCGTAACATCTGCTGCCGGTATGTTGGCAGGTAGTGATCGAGACTGGTGTGGTATTAATACCGTTCGTGACTGTGTCACGTGTCTATCTATATATATTAGGGTGACAGTTATTCGAGCTTTGGCGAAAAAAGTTCGACGCCACCCCAAAAACATAATCAAGGTGTATCAAAAAAAATCTGTGTAAAGCCGAGCGATTGAAATTTTAAATTTAAAATATACATGTATCTATCCCACGCATCAATGATTTTTTTTTCCGAGTATAATATTAATGAGAAAAATTTGAAACTTGGTACACTTATTGTGCATAGTATGGTGTACAAAACCAAATTTTTTCAATTTTTTTCGTACATAATTTTGTTAATGACAAGCTCTGTAGAGATGCCCAAAAAACATTTAAAATTTCAATCGCCCGGTGGCGCGTTTTCCAATTTTCCGAGCGCCTCCAAACTTTAGACAGATTTTTTCTGATACACCTTGATTATGTTTTTGGGATGGCGACGAACTTATTTCGCCAAAGCCTAAATAACTGTCACCCTAATATATATCTGTATATGGATGTATATACATACGCGCATGTATATAGATACGCACATTCTAGATATATATATATAACGTAGATTTCTGGCCAAACCGGTCAATTTTCAACCCTGACCCCTCCTGATTTCATCGCTGATCTTTAAATGTTCCGAAGACCTCGAAGAAGCATTCCAGGTTTTTTAAAGTTTTTTTTCAGGAACTACAAATTATAATTATTGTTTTTTTTAAAATTAAAATAGTTGTTCCGATCTAAAGCCAGATAATAGGATATCAAATGAAAAAAAAAAGTACTTGTGACCATTTAAAAAATGAGCTTTAAACATTTTTTTGAATGCCTGCGAATATTTCAACAGGAAGAACCGTCAAGCAATCGACGAAAACTTTTCATAATAATTTAAGGACAAAGAATGTTTCTGACTACTTAAAACAGGGTTTAAGAGATGAGCAGCTCGGTTTTTGTGCAAGTCAAACCCATAATACTTCTTTTTTTTTGTTATTTTCAATCGGGGGGATTAAAAACGACATGCAAAGGTACCTCCATCAAAGACATGTTTATTTTATTTTGTGGAATTGTCGCAGAATCAGTTTATTGGTTTCGACTCGTTTTAAGAATTATTAACAATTTTTATTTGTCAAGCACGACATTAATTCGGCGTAAATATTGTCCGGAGAATCCTATTCGGCACCTAAACAATGCAAATTATTTAGGCTTCTCCAAACGAGATGGAAATAATAATTTGTAAAACGGAAAAAATTATCCGTATGTTTTGTAATCCAGAAAAAATTCAATCAAGAAATATCGACGAAATAAGTTTTCTCATTTCTCGAAACTCTCTTCACGAACAAAAAAAATCTTTCCTAAAAGTGACTCCATTAGTATGAACAGTTTTGACCGAGTCACCCAAAATTTTCTCATGTCGAAGCATATGCAGATATTTCAGAAATTTTTGAGCCTTCGATTGGAAAAAATCTTCATGTTCTGATATTTTTAAAATTTTTCAATTGGGACCCAAATTTCGGATAGACAAAAAGTATTGTAACCAAAGTCAGCTCATCAAACACATTGGTAAAAAAAATCAGAGTTTTCGTGAGAACCATTCCAATCGTACAAAAGATCAGCTGTTAAATCGATCAGGGTTGAACATTAAAGGGCCTGCTTTGTATATAACCGACAAGAGTCCCTCGGTATGTTATTGGCTTTGAAAAACTATACAGACCATAATGTATAATAGAGTAGCTGAAACAGGGACCCGGGGGGAGAAGCCATTCAGGACCATGAGGAATTACGATTTTTTTCGTTCCTGAGGGGTGCAACGTGCACGGTCAAAAGGACAGCCAGTGAGATTTATAGAAGGCACGAATTCGAGCCACCCTCGTCCCTGGAATGCGTTATGTCGCCATGCCAAATGTCCTAACAGTATATATATACATATATTTATGCTGCCTCGATATTTTCGAAGAGTACGATGGCCTCTGTGAGAGTATGATGGCCCCATACCACACCAGTCAGAACCAGCCTTACTCTTTTCCCTCTCTTTTTTTTTGCAGCTCAATTTCGTTTTCGTTTGTCCCCTCTCCTCTTTCACTGTTCTCTTGGCGACTCTCGTTGTTCCCTCGCCAAGCATCACACCACTCTCTCTCTCTCTCTCCCTCTCCCCCTCTTTCCATGTGGATGTGCTCGGCTCCACCGATTCAGCTGGCACAGCTGGCATCGCTGATTGCGAGGTCATAGCTGTTTCTCGCTTGCATCGGGATTGTATCGAATTTAGTCGATTCTATCGATTTTTTACCCCCGCAGGAATCTTGTTAAGAGAGAAATGTTTGAGTTTTTTTGCGTCATAGATATGTCTACATTATTGAAAAATAACGCTTAGAAAAATGAAAAATAAATCATCTGTAGGGTAGCGTGGGGCTAGTTGTAACAGTTTTTGGAAAAAGGCCTGTAACACCTAAAATATGTATGCTTTTAAGATTGTGAGTAAGAGGGTTTGTAAAGTACATATCTGAGCACTAATTTCAATTGAAAAATAATTTTTAATCTTTACCCATCTTTTACACCAGACGTTTTTTTAAAAAATCGGAGCTGTTACAACTTACCCCCATGGCCGGGGCTAGTTGTAACAGGCTCGGGGCAAGTTGTAACAATGAAAAGACTGGCAAGATTTATAAGAAAAAACACGTTTTTATTGGTTCACAGTCTTGTATTATTCATCGTGGTTCATTCTTGTAATGATTATTATCTTTGGTAGTCTCTCATGCTAAAAAAAATACAATACAATAATTTAGCATATTTTTCTGGGCAATATTAGAGTTAAAGAAGAGTAAAAGAATGTACAAAAAGCCGCAAATAATTTGCATTACTATGTAATCACTATACTACAAGTTGTAATAATATTAGTTAAAATACACGCGCATGGGGCAAGTTCTAACATGTTACAACTTGCCCCATGGGCTCATTGTGTCTACTTAATGAAATATCTCAAAAACGACAAACTTTAGAATAATTTTAAAGAAAGCAAATGAAATCCAGTTAAATGTACGATGTAACAAGGAAAAAACAATAAACAATGAATTTAATTTTAATAGTCAAAATCAAAATTTTCGTAAGTTTTTTTTTTTCAAAACCTGGCCGAAATAGAGCTCGTGTACATATCCTCTTATTTTGATGTCTCGCGAGGTATTAGCGGTGTTTACGTTATGCTGCGAGTTATAAGAAGCACATTGAGCAAAAAAATTAAATCAAAATGTTGTAAATTCCCGGTCAAAATTGAGTGTTACAACTTAGCCCTGTTACAATTAGCCCCACGCTCCCCTAATTGTAGAACAGTTTAATCGAAGCGACTAAAATGTTGAAAATTTATATTGAATTATGCATTTCTAAAAAATGCTAAAACTCCTACTCAAGCAATTTTTAGAGATTGAGTGGGAATTGTTTTTTTACTTGGTTTGAGTATCTACCGAAAAATATTTTGAAGACCAACTAAAAGGGTCATTTCAAAATTATGTTGTTAATCTTCGAGCTATCTTTTAGGTTTAGGTACTCGAATGAGCGTAACGAAATTAGATTTTGTTTAGATAATGTTTAGATTTTGTTTCAAATATTTTGTCCTCTGACCCTCATTCCCTCACCATGGTGCTTTGATGCGCACGCATGCGCAGTTTTCGACTTGTCGCAGTCCCAGCTGAAACTGCGAGGAGGGAGCGTCAGTAGCAGCTGTCCTTATCGGACATATAATAGAATATAGAAACTTCGGATGTTTTCCGTTTGATAGGCCTCGGACGTTGCGGTTCGGTTCTGTTTTGCGTTGTTGCGCACCAGCCGACGAAGATTAAATGTATCGCGTGTAAACAAACTATCCGCCACTGTACACACACGTTATATATATAATGTGTGCGTGAATATTAGGGTGGGTCAGATAAAATGACCAATTTTTTTTTCTCGATATTATGAAAAATGTATTGTTTGGCATCTCAAAAAAACCCTCTGCAAGGATTAGCCTTTTATATTAAAATTAAGAGGTCCCTCATCGCAAATTTTTATTTCCCATATAACATAGGAAATTTTTTGTTTACTTTGGAATTTCATTAGACTTCAACCGTTGAGGTTAGGAGAGTTTTTTTTAGCCCATTTTTGTGGAACATTTGATGCTCTACAAAAAAGCTCTCCTGTGTCTAATCGATAAAACTAACCGTTCAAAATGTAAAAATATGTTTTTACATTTTACATATTTACATATTTTAAAGTATGTTTCGTATCAGGAAAAATACCGTGAGGGTAAATTTTGAATTTGGTACATTAAAAAAAAAATTGTCTGCCATCAACAATCCGAATACTCTTCATACGAGTTATTCTTTATAGTTTCAAACAAAGATAATTATTCTGAGCTTGTTGGAACCGCGTTCAAGAATCTTTTTTAAACGCCTAGTTCTTCCGCACCGGCAATATATATAGTTATAAGTATTTGCAACTATGATCGTGCGCATGCATGATATACGAGAAAAAAACTGGGTCGACGATAATACACACGACACCTTTCGACCAGTCGAGCTACGATCGATATTTTCATACGTGCGGTATGCACAAACTAGTTGAGCTCGTTCAAACATACTTTTCGCGATGTACCTGCACATAAATACGAGAACAAAGATAATTTATTATATAACTTCCTCAGTGGAGAAGCTTTGTTTTTGTAAAAACAAATTTAGATATTTGAACGCCAGAGTACGAGAAATGTTCCGACACTTCGCAAAAGCGCATTTCCGGTGTTTTTATGTGTGTGTATGCGTGTCAAAGAATCGTTTGTAACTCATAAACCGCCTGATCGATCATGCTCAAACTTTGCACAGGAGTAGAGCATTAAATTGTCCCATTTTAGGAATTATTGCGGTCATTGAAATTTTATACAGCTTGAAATTTCTTCAATGTTTGCGAAATCTCTTTTTTTCAAGATTCATGTTGAATCAATCCAATCATTTTTTTCAATTTATTCATAAAGTTTACAATAACTTAATAGACATGTTTGAAAACTTCTAAAATCGACTTCTTTCAAATTTTTCAATTTGCGGAAATTGAATTTTTGGGAAGTCTTTTGAATAATTTTTTTGAAAACAATAATACTGAAATAACTAAATCAATATATTTTGGGGGGTTACTTTTAATTAAATATCAGGATAATAATCGCAACAAAAACTACAACGGTTCAACTAAAAAGATTACAACTTCAAACAACTGCTTAATTGATCTTTTATGTTGAAATATTAATTTCGATGCTTGCACCCAGAAAAAAAGATCTAGTCGTAGGTACTATAATCGTTTATTTGATTATTTTTTAGTTACTTCAAAGAAAATTTTCTTTCCATCCAATTTTGGGCGATATTTACTTCCACTATATTTATTTATTTGAATTACCTGTCATCGAGAAACAGGCGTTGAAGAAAAATTCTATTCGTTGTTACTAAATACCTATTCACCCGTAATCTCATCCGATCATATCTGCAGATTCGTCAGTACCCAAAAAATCCGCCAGGTGGCTACCTCTCGCACAAGCGAACTTGCCTCTCGACGCCCATATCCTTTCGAAGCTCGTCTATGTTTGATATCCTTATTTTTCAGTATGGATATTTAATACATTGAACATTGCGGCAAAACGCAAGCTGGTCGAATCCCCGAAAAGGATTTCCATAAAAAAGGGTCTTTTTTCTTTTCCCTTCTGTTAAAGAAAAGACGAAGCTCTGCGAAATTGTAGACTTCATATGTGTAGCTATACATTCAAAGATTGAAATGTTTAAAAATATATATTGTGTAAATATTTTTAAAAAAATTATTTCATTTAAATACATATTTGTTCAGTTTGAAATAATATTTATTAATATTAAATAAAAATTTATTAGATCGCAATATATTTTCCTAGTAGGTCATTCAAAAAAAAAATTTCGTTGACACGAATAGAGTTGTATTAGGTCGACCTAAAACTAAAAAAATTTATTTGGCTTGAGTAGGATTTAGTTAAATGTACTAGATCTTTTTTCTGGGTGTGGGCTCGACATACTTTTTGGATTTCTCCACAATAATAATGCAGGGTGCCCCGAGGTGATATGATTTATGCCGTAATAGCATATATACCGATATGATCATTGTTTACCGTCATTTCATTCAGTGCACAATGAAATATTTAACGCAACTCCGGTCTACCCCGAGCATTGTTCGCATTGAACACGGTCCAAATCCCTCCAGCGATTAAATTCTGATTTTCATTATCAATAAACCCGCGGAAATTTATAACCAACGATGTCATTGAAATTTCTCGATGGTCGATAAAGCTTGCAAATTTTTGCTATCCATGCAAAATTTCGGATGCGAAAAATTGAATTTGCAAAATTCATTCCGATTCCATTCAGCGAGCAAATATTAATAACGCATCTGTCTATCCGTCAGAAGATATACAGTGACAGAGAATTATCATGTTTCGTGCATGATGTATGAAGAGCACCCATGGAGGATTCAATGGAATTAGATAGTGCGATGCACGATTACGCTGGGCTTCGTGCATATTGACCATAATATATACAGGCATAAACCTACAAATATATGCTATGCATCTGTGTGTTTGCAGTGAAACACAGCAGTGTATGTAGACAATGTTAAGGGGTTATACGCAGTCAGGAGGTCGAAAAATAGCGATTTTTCAAGAATTTTTTCTGGAAAGACATTTTAATTTGTTAACGTAAAAATTTATATAGATATCATTGTAACTTTTAACTTGATTTTGAAAATTTTCTTCTTTGCATCATTGAAAGGCAACGGAAAGCGTCAATTTTTTAATAAAGTTAATTTTTTAGTTGAATAGATTAGTTTAATAGTTAGTTTTTTAGTTTAATAGTTAGATAGTTAGTAAAGTTAATAATAAAATGCTTTCCAAGTGTATGTATACAATGTTAAGGGGTTATACGCAGTCAGGAGGTAGGAAAATAGCGATTTTTCAAGAATTTATTCTGAAAAGACATTTTAATTTGTTAACGTATAAATTTATATTCATATTTGTGTAACTTTTAATTTTTTGAAGTTTTGAAATTTTGAAAGTTTTGAAATTTTTCTTTTTTGCATCATTGAAATGCAACGGGAATCGTCATTTTTTTAATAAAGATCATTTTTTAGTTGAATATGTAGATTAGTTTAATATGTAGTTGGTTTTTTAGTTTCATAGTTAGATAGTTAGCAAAGTTAGTTTTTAGTAAAGTTAATAATAAAATGCCTCCCAAGGCGTTTTAAAATTGAAAAATCGTTTTAATGCTTTTTAGGATCTCCATTAGGGGATTTAGGACCCCAATTCCGCGAAAAAAGTGTGAGCAATACCGAAAATTGAAATAAAAATATTATTTTCTATTATTATATATTCTATAGATATTATATATTCTATATATATATATATATATATATATATATATATATATATATATATATATATATATATATATAATAACGGGTTTAAAAATTTGCCTATAACTTCAAAAATATTTGTCAGATTGTCATGAAATTTTAAGAATATATGTCCAATACGATTGTATTTAAAAAATCGATTTTTTGAAAATCCTGACTGCGTATAACCCCTTAATACGTCTGTATCGGAGCTCGCTCATACGTAATACGCTGGGAGCTACCTATTTGCGTCTGATGAGTGTTATACCAAACAGTCGTCGCTCTCTGCCTTTTTCTCTTGGATATACAACACAAGCCCGCACACATGCAATTCTTCCACGGTCCAACACGCTCGTAAACGATCGTTATGTACCATCACGCATTTTCTATACATATGTATGTAGTCGCACCGGTCTCCGCTCACTGACGAGCTGGCTTGTACATAAATAGTGCATATATCCTCCCCAACAAATGGACACAAAGGACATACACACATATGTATATACCGAGAGACATCGGTCGAGGCGATCAGTATGTGGATGCTCGTACGCGGATATACATATGTGCTTTATCCCGGCGTCATATACCGAATATATATATATATATTTTACATACATATGACTGTGATGCCCGAGCCCCAGGAGTGCTCTCCCCCCTCCCCAGCGTCCCTCCGAGCAAATCGAGTTCGTGCAGAAAGAGAGAGCTCACGTGTGCGCGAAGTACGCGATGGCGCACGCACGTGTGCATCTCTCTCGAGCTCACGGTACGTGTATTTCGACTCTGTGCTCAGCGAAACGATCGTCCCGTTTCTGCATGCAAAATACATTATGTATTGAAGAATGTGCATGCGGGAGTCGGAGCCAGAAGGACGTCGCGAGCACAAGAGGAAAAGGATGGTGGTGAACGAGAAGGAGTAGAGGTCGAAGAGGACGAAGCGCGTGAGCAAGAGAAGGAAGAAGAAGAAGGGGAGGAGGAGAAGAGGAGAGGAAGAAAGGAGGAAAAAGAAGAGGAAGAGAAGGAAAGAAGGAAAAAGAAGAGGAAGAGAAGGAGGAGAGGAGGCGAAGGAGAGGAGAGGAGGAAAAAGAAGAGGAAAAGAAGGAAGAGAGGAGGAGGAGAGGTGACGTGACGAGGAGAAGAGGAGATGAAGAAAAAGAAGAGGCAGAGAAAGAGGAGAGTAGACGGAGGAGGAAGAGGAAAGGAGGAGGAGAGGAGGAGGAGGAGGAGAGGAGGAAGAGAGGAGGAGGAGGAGAGGAGGAGGAGGAGAGGAGGAGGAGGAGAGGAGGAGGAGGAGAGGAGGAGGAAAGGAGGAGGAGAGGGGGAGGGGAGGAGGAGGAGTACAGAGCTCATGTCAGCTCGGACCGAGCGAGCCGAAGGCCTTTGACCTCCCGTTGAGTTCGACTCGCTCGCTCGCTCTCTCAGGAGAAACGACTTATACTACGACGCACCCTCGCTGCTCTACAGCCGCCATTATAGTATCACGCTCTCTCACTCTTGAAATTGCTCGAGTTGAGAGTCTCGACGGTGAAAGATATAACGAATGTATATACCTCGCTCTAACGTAACGCGCAGCAGCAAAACGTGGTCGACGCACTCTCCATCGCCATTCGCTCTCTCTCTCTCTCTTTGCCACTCTTTCTCCTATGTACAATATATATACATAAATCGTGCCATGTTCCGACCTGCATTCATTCTGCGGCGTATGGGCAATGTATTATATACTATATATATGTAAATTTGGATATATGTAGTATATAGGTATGATATATAAAACGAGCCGTCCCGACGATGACGAAGACGACGTCAACGATAAACGAAACCGTGCGCTAAGTGTATTATAACCTCCCACGTTCCCGCCGCTAAAGGTCATGCCTTAACGAGCTGCTGCTGCTGTGCCTCGAGACTCGCTCGTCCGATACTCCACTCTTTTCTTCTCTCCCCTCACCCCTCGAATCTACTTCGCCGAGCGCAGTCGGCACATTCATCTTTTTTTTTCGTCCTCTGCCTCTTCGCTCTCCTCTCTATTTCGGTAGAGACCCAGGCGAAGATCCGTAATACTCCCTTCCCGTGTCATTCCCCCTGCTTCTAGTAATGTCTATCCCCCGTTCCCGTTGCTTTCTATCGCTGTACGTATCTCACTTATTCACTATATTATGCCTTATGTCTGTATATAGGGACGATACATGCTCTCTCTTTCGAATAAAGTACCGATGTGTCTCCTTTTACACACCCTCTTGCTCTTTCTCTATTTTTTTTTTTTTTTTTCGTTTTCCGGACTGACTTTTTCTCCGTCGTTCGTGCAATGTCCGCTCGAGCAACATGGGGGCCTTTAAAGAGAAATTCCTTTGTCCCCGTTGGCACGTAACTGCTGGCTGCACGTACAAAATTCTTCTCGGGACGTTTCACGAATTCGTCAAAGAGCGCAAAATAACGCTGTTTGAGTTCGAATCGTGTCCCTGCATCGTCTCTGTGTTGAGGAAACAAGAACAACCGAGATTCTGCATCAAATGACGTCTTTTCTTCTCTCTTGAGTGAATTCCGGAGTTTCTCTTTCATTCGTCACTGATGCGATAACGGATTGTGCCAATGTGACTTTGATATCATCAGGCTGCACTAACAGAAATTTATGGATAAATGAGGCACGATGAAACATTTATGATCGTTGCAACAATTGTTTTGGTCATAAGCACGATCAATTATTATTCGATTAGACATTTGGACTTTGTGAAAGGTCAGCCAAAAAATTATAAAGCAATTATGCAATTCAACGCAATCTTGAAAATGTTATGAATTATAAAATTATGATATTTATGTCGTTTTACTCTTCAAGAGTAGTTAATTGAACAGTACTTGAGTCAACTATCATGACCTTCAGTAGTCGAATCAGTGTTAAAATTTTTAATTGTCATTACAAATGGTTTTGTATTTACAACAAAGTATGTGTAGCAATTAATGGAAAACCAACGTATTTATGCCAATATTTGACGAATTGTATTTCAGTGCCTTTGTTTTTTCAAGAATCATGATGTTGAAGTTTATACCGTTGCGATGAAACAAAAATAAAGGTTTTCAATTATTTCTTAGTGAGATTTCGGCTCTGCTCTCGCATTTCAAGTCATTAATAAAAAACCGCAACATAAAATTGAACGACTTTTCACTTGCAAAAATTTTGAGGAAAGATGAGATTCATCAAAAAATAAACTGTTCCCGTTGCATTCGAACGATGCAAATTTCAGCATCATGAATAATCTATATATCTATATAATCCATTGAAATCAAAAATATATTCAATATTTGCATACAAAATTAGGTACTTTCTTACCGAATTAAAAAACAATGTGTCCTCAACACGATATAGTAATTAAAAATATTCTATAAAAAATAAATTCTAAATAGGAAGAATGAGATTTATCAAAAAATAAACTGTTCCTGTTGCATTCGAATGATGTAAACTTCATAATCATGAATAATCTATATATTAAACTGATTCAAAAAAATCGGCTATGTTTTGTTTTTCGCAGTAACATATTAAATACTTTCGTGAAGATGAAAAAAGATGCCTGTTAAAATTAGAGCTCTTAATAAAAATATTTAGCGGTTGCACATCGCATATTTTGTTTTCCCATTTAAATAACACAGGAAAAAAAATTCAAACTTTGAAATTTTATATCTCGGCTCTAAGTCAATGTACCAAAATGAACTATACATATTCGCGTAGAGAATTGAACGCTCTACAAAAAAGATTTCTTGTGATTTTTCGATAAACTCACTCCTTCAAAAGTTATTCAAGGTTTAAGTTAAATTTAGAGTAAGTTTCACTTTTTTTTTAGTTACCGGGAAAATGTTGAAACCTATTTCTAAATATCGTAAACACTTTTCTGAAACAAAAGTTTAAATTGCATTAACACAAATTACCTAATTTTTAAAGAAATTACCAACATAAGTTCAACCATATTCACAGTCTAATTTACATATATATTAGAACGTGAATAACTTTTGAAGGAGTGAGTTTATCGAAAAATCACAAGAGACATTTTTTGTAGAGCGTTCAATTCTCTACAAGAATATGTGTCGTTCATTTCGGTACATTGACTTGAAGCCAAGATATAAAATTTCAAACTTTGAAATTTTTTTTCCTGTGTTATTTAAATAGGAAATCAAAATATGCGATGTGCCACCGCTAAATATTTTTATTAAGAGCTCTAATTTTAACAGGCATCTTTTTTCACCTTCCCGAAAGTATTTAATATGTTACTGCGAAAAACAAAACATAGCCGATTTTTTGAAACAGTCTACAATATATCGATATAATGTATTTAAATAAAAAATATATTCAATATTTGCATACAAAATTAGGTACTATTATACCGAATTAAAAAACAATGTCTTCTCAAAAAGACAGTTATTTAAAATATTCTATAGAATATAAATATACGTCTATAAAATAAAATAATATAATCAAATAATTCTATAAAATTCTTGATTTTCCATGTTTATATGAGAAAATTGACGGTACATTTCAAGCTGGCTTGGTCGATGAAAAGCACTGATCTTCATGCGAGGAGTAATTTGCCAAGTCCCATCAAAAGTCATGAAATTTTTCCCTTCCAAGATTATAGACACCCTGGATATTAACTATCGTTACATCGAAGCGCGTGGGCATTATAATTCGTATATACTGGTATGTACCCATAATATATGGACTATGGGGATCAAGCTGGGCGAGGGTCCTCCGATCACAATCGACTCACCCTCCCTATCTCCCACTCTCCTTATCTCTTTTTTCTATATTTTTTTTTTCAAATTCTTAACACACCCACCCGTTGAAACATTTAAAAATTCGATCATGTCCCTCCCGAGAGAGCGAGGTCAGCGCCCGTATACGTACATATCAAGCGGTTGTACATTGTACATACTGTCCGTATAGAGGAGGTACATAAACCAGCGCCGAACCCACACAGACACGAACGCAGCACATTCCCAGTGATTCCCTCGGTCACGAGCAAAAGGATGGTGCAGCATCGCGCCACGCCGATGCACGGATCGTTATTCCCAAGATGGCCGCCATTGCCACGTGACCTCGTGCCTCGACCGACGCGCCCGCCCAGCCATATTGTATGTTTATATATCTATAATCGTTGTCTCTGTCGTCGTATAAGAACTTGTAACGACTCAATATATAGATATATTTACTGGAACGAGGGTTGGAATGAATTGCCTGCAGAGTGGGTTATCATAGCCAAGCCGATATAACCAAACGGAGTTTGGCGGCTGAGTCAGTTAACCGTTGATTGTCGTTGTGTAAACCTCGATGAATCCAGTCGCCTTATTGATGAAGATTTATTTCGAAAATCAATTTTTTCATTAATTTTAGTTTTTCGGGATGGGTTCTCAATGGGCGATGAACCCATTGTGGTCAAAATGACTTCAGTGAATTTTAAAAGTAGTCCTAATTGCCGCAAAGGGTTGGAATTATTTTTGAAGGGTTGGCATTCATCAGTCTGGATCAGATGAAGTTACGGTTAATCATACGACTATGACCTTAACCAACGTAGGGTATAATTTATGGCACTTTGTAACTCCTACATTTTATGGTAAACTAAAAATATGGTAGCCAACTAAAAACTATGAAGTGGAGCAGATTGTTTATTTTCGTCATTTATAGTTAAAGACATTGGTTTTATAGTTGACATCGTGTTTTTAGTTGAAGTTGTCAATTGAATTGTGAATTCTGATCCAAAAGACTTCTGTGGAATTGAAGGGTAGTCCCGGATTCCTCAAACTGTTTGGAATGATTTTTGAAGGGTTGGCATATGAAATTAGTCTGGTTCAGATGAAATAATTCGTGCACATTCTGAAGGAAGTTATGGTTAACCATACCACTATGACGTTGACCACTGTAGGGTATAATTTATGGTATTTTATAACTTCTACATTTTATAGTACCCTGAACTAGAAATATGGTAGCCAACACTATAAAAATGTTGACTATGAAAAAGTTGAGCAAATTGTTTATTTTCATCATTTATAGTCAAAGTTATATATTTCATAGTTATCATGTTTTTAGTTGAGGTTACTACAACGAATACAGGGCTTCTCAAACTAGTAAACAACGAAAATCACCACCTAAGAATTCATGCTAAAAATTAGTAGTTAATTGAAAATATTTAAGATCAATTAAAATTACAACTCACAAATTAATTGATAATTGACAAGGCCCCTCTTTGCAAAGAGAATATCTTGATGATACGTTTTTTTGGCTGATCGAAATTGAAGGAAAGAGTCCTCCACCAGTCAATACAAATACAATCAACTTCATTCTGACAAATAATTTCTATGAGAGGATTTCCATAATTTACAACGTTCTAAACTGGTTCTCCCAATTAAATCGAAAAGGTCGTTTTTCCTCTTTGTTTTCCATCTCTATATTCCTCTTCCATCTCGTGGAAACATTTCCAAAAGTCCATTATGTTTTCATAACAATTCGGCAATTCTGTACCAATCTCGGTCGCATAACCAAAATTTGCTCATTCCAATATTTAAATGTGCAATACGACAATCATGCGCGGTCCTTATACCCCGAAAACGCTGATTCTATTCTCGTGTATCTATTCTTACAAAAATCGATAGTCACCCTCAAGTAACGTTGATCCAATTCCCAAATTATGCTTTCATACAAATTTCCAATAAGAATGAAATTGCTTCATATATTTTCGTTCCGCCGCGAGTTTCCACATTCCAAAAGTCGATTCGATTATCAAATTAGCCAAATTCATTTGATAATCAAATTTACAATCATTTCTCATGAGAAGTACACTGTTTCCAATTTTCGTCCCACAATAGATATATCCGTTAGTGACGTTGATTGAATTTCACCATCGCGCTTATAAAATCATTTCTCGAAGGGGCACTGAATCGTTCTCATGAAATATTTACATTGGAGTCAAGAATCTATAAAAATTGTATTTTTTTATCGAGGACGTGAAACTGTAATGCATGACCTTGAGAAGTTGAAACAATAACGATTATGCGGTCCGGACAGCCGAAACTTGTAACTCGAGCACTTTACTCGACAAGGGGGAGGATACTTTTAGTTTTCTTTTTTTCGTTTTCTTCACTCTCTTCTCACTTTCGTGAGGAGTCTCGTCGAATTCGAGATAAATGTGTACCGAACGATCGTCGTTTCTACTGAAGCAGTTTCGTAACCTCACTCTCTATCAAACTTGTGCCATGCTCAATGTACACACTCATATATATATATATATATATATATATATATATATATATATATATATATATATATATATATATATGTGTGTATATACCGTTCCTTTTCCGATTTTGCCGCTGGCGCAGACTTTACACGCTGCGCCAAGAGGTTCGTGCCAAGTTCGAGGAAAGGAAATTGTGTGTTCTCCACCGTATGACCTCCATATCCAAACTCCTCGAGAATTCTCCTTATCCCTCCACCCTCGCCTCTTCCGCCGATCCGCGTTTTCGGGGCTTTTGAATATTCGCCCAGTGGATATAAATAAAAGACACAATAAACATTCCTACCGAATAAACATAAACTCGAAACAATAATAATAGCATCGGTATCACGTGGCTCCTCAGCGCCAATAACTCGAATAATATTGCATCAAGCGGAGAGGTGTATTTATATCGCATTCACAAACGTGGATTTTGCATAATATACTGTGCAAACATAAATATACAATTGCGATGATAAAAATAGAAATGAGCATATTCGATAAAGGAAGTAAACGGGATTTGAAATTCCATGTGGATTCCACCGAAATTCCACATTGATCAGGAAGATTTTTTGCACCAATGTTTTTTAAAGGGATATTCTGGTCTAGAATTTTGAAAAAATCAATTTTTGTTAATGTTCATAAAGTTTAGACCTTCAGGAATATATCTTCGAAAGGAAATCTCTTGATTCCAATCGTTTAAGGAGTTATAGCTGTTTTAGTGACGAAGCACGTCGGAGCAAAGACGTTTTTCCCAAAACTATTTTTCTGAACACGGTTGACCTGATATCTCAAGTTCTTCTCAACTGATTTACTTCAAATTTTTTACCAATCTTCAATGTATAACTCTCTATCGTCCCTACCACTTTTGTATCGAAATTATTTTGTTTACTATCGTAAAAAAATTAAAAGCTACGAAAAAAAGTCAAAAAAAGTCTTTTTTTGTTTAGACAGACGCCATTTTGCGATTTTTTTTTTGTTTTCTCTGAGGTAGGGGCAATAACGACATTCTTACTAATTAACAATCTTTTCAAAAATTTTTTATCGTATGACTTGAAAAGTTGCAATCGTGTCAACCAGCACATTTTTTATACCCCCAAATTTACCAGCCCATAACTTATTTCATTTTCATTGTTTTTTCTCGAAATTTGTTTAGTTTATTGTCAAAACATTAATAAATATGTTGTAAAAAACAGAATGGAAAGATACATATTTTTTTCTATCGAGCTCGACAAAACGGTCAAAATGTATATTTGTAGACTGTTAAGTTACGAGAACGTCGTTGCTACGTCACTAAAATAGCTATAATTCTGTAAATTATTGGAATTCAAAAAATTCCTTTCGAGGATGTATTCTTAAGTGTCTAAATTTAAAGAATGTGCAGAAAAAATTGATTTTTTCAAAATTCTAAACCAGAATACTCCCTTAAGGTTTCAGAGTAAAAAATTGATTGTTCTTTCAAACAATTCTTCGTCCAGGACTGAAATTTCTCCAGTGAAATTTAACAAAATACCATAAATTAATTCTGAACTTGAACATAAATCGAATCACTGTAAAAAAAGTTATTAAATTTAATATACAAAAGTATATGAAATTTCAATAACAAGTATACGAAATCGAAATTAATATACATGATATTGAAAAATTAACAATTTCATCTTAAATTTAATATTTGTATATTAAAATTGAAAGAGTAAAAATTGAAAATTAATATCCCCGTATATGAAAATAGTTGAAAATGTATATGAAATTTAATATATGCATAAAAACTTCATATTTGTAAATTAAATTTAATACAACATTTTTTGACAGTGTATCTGCGATCGGAAATATGAGATGTATGAGAGTGCCCTTTTTCTCAACAACGCGAAGCATCTTCGGGAATTGATCTTCCGATTATGCCTCCCTCTTGTTTTCAACTCGACTCATGTACGATCCCTGCATTTCTTCCCCTCTCTCTTTTGTCTTTTTTCCTTCCGTAATCGTTGTCCTCCAATCATAAGCAAGCCCCAGCAATGTGGCACCATTTTTGTTACTTTGCAATTGATTTCTCCCTTGTTCGCGAGGGGTTGCTCGGTTCATGCACGAAAGGGCTGCGTATGCGATATACTCCGGGGTCTGTGCTGTTCCAATCGATACGGGACAAACAGGAGTCTTGCCATTTCGCTTCCTCCCCCATTCGCAACCCCCGGCGCTTGTGTTTCAGTATGCTCACTCTTCCTTCGTACCAACACACAAAGCTATCGATGTTCTCACGTTGGAAGGGCACATAAGCATAGTCTTCTCCACCCTCAATACGCCTTTTTTTATTTTACCCCCTCAAAGCATATATCAGCCTTGCCATTTCGCAGCTGATGGCTCAGATATGTGTATATAGAAACACACAAAAACTACCCAAAGTACTCGGCAAATAAAAAATCGTGCAAATTGAAGTTTCCCCAATATTTGCCTTATGGTTATTCTCAGTCGATACAACTTTCTCTGTTGACAATTGAGGTTTTTTATTTTGACTCAATTGTATTGGGAAATTGCGTCAATGGAAAATAAGTATCGAGGAAATAATAGGCAAATTTTAACTTGCTTAATTTTTTCGCTTTTATTTGTGTTACATTGACAGCCCCATACCAAGTTTCGTCTCGATTGCTTCAGGCGTTTTCAAAAGAGGTATTTTTAAATATGTTTTCCACATTTTCGGACACCTCAAATGCATATCTTGAAATTTGACAGTGAACATTATTTCATGATTCAAATTTCGTTTGATAGTTCAAAAATTGTGAAAGCTTCGAATATATTTAAAAAAAAGTATCTAAAAATAGAAAAATGCAATAAAACTAAAATATCGAGGTATAATTTAAATAAATGAAAATATACAAAAATAATAATACAAAAAAATGGAATAGGCAATTGAAATTTTGGAAAACCTTTTACGTAAAATACAAATTAACCCTTAATAGTCACACCTCGAAAAAATTACGCAAAAGTCATTGTGAAAAAATTCACCCCAATCATTTTGCAATGTGATCAATTAGTGAAAAATTAAAAAAAAAACCTACAATGTACTTTCAACTCTTGTCACACTTTCAACTCTTTTCTACACGACCATAAAAAACGGCTAAGGGTTAAAAAATATAAGTATTTCAAATAGAAATAGGCAGCAATAATAAAGTACCAAAGTACAAATTAAATAAACAAAAGTCCTTGAAAAAAAAAAATAAGAATACAAAAAAGTAGAATAGCCAATTGAAATTTTAAGGTCTGCATTAACCACTGGTCCAAAAAATTAAAAAAGTCCAAAGGACAGATGAGAGATGATAAGATTGTTGGAGCGTTTATCGATGTATATATTTCCGATACTGCAAATATATTCCGGACAAATGTTTCTTATGCGATACTTTGTATATATATATTCCATATCAATTCGACCTGGATCTGACCCTTGACCTCTCAACTCTGGTTCCCGATTATTCCTAGCATTACGCTCACTCTATCAAGCAATTACAATTTTTTTCAGATTTTTCAAAATAAATTTGAGCGCGTCATGAATTTTTGAATTTTTTTGTTGAACACCTCGATGGCCGTAATAAAAAAATCTGAAAAAATTTCCAAAAATGTTTAAAAAAAAAATTCAAAAATTCATGACGCGCTCAAATTTATTTTGAAAAATCTGACAAAAATTGTAATTGCTTGATAGAGTGAGAGTAATGATAGGAAAAATCGAGAACCAGATTTGAGGGGTCAAGGGTCAGACCCAGGTCGAATTGGTATGGAATGCCCCATAGCGGTTGCGGCCAAGGACATTTCCTGTCGGTCGGATGGAATCGAGACGATCTCGTTCAAGACTAATTTGACATAGTGCGATAAACGAAACGCGTGAGTCACTTGTGTCACGAAAAAATATTTCGCATACTCGTTCGATACGATTGGAATTTCGTTGTATATAACACATAGGATATTATACGGAGAGAGAGAAAAAGGAGCGAAACGATGCTATGTGTGCGTATATTTGAAAGAGTCAGGCGGGTATTTATACGCAATTAGCATAAATACATGTTGAGCAGTTACATAAATACTGTATGAGAGAAATAACGAGAGAGAGAGAGAGAGAGAGAGAGAGAGAGAAAAGGAGCGAGGGAGCGATAAGTAAGGGGCGAGGAAGAATAAAGAAGAGAGAGAAAAAAAAAAGATGTGGTGGAGGAGGAACGTGCTGTGTGCGGCTGCTCGGCGTGTCCGTTATGTATATTGTACGTTCACCAAGCGGTGGCCTTGGCTCGAGTGATAGTGTGCACATGCGTGTACCCAACATTCGTTCCTGAAATTTCTCGAAACTGAACGATCGCGCGTTTCCGTTTCACTCTCTCTCTCTCCCTCTCTCTCTCTCTCTCTCTCTCTCTCTCTCTCTCTCTCGCTCTCTCTCTTTCGCTCTCTCTCTCTCTAGAAGTGGCAGCCGGTGTGTGCGCTCACCCTCCGACTCTACATAATTCGCAAAAGAAGGTGCAATTGGAATTTTTACGAGGGCAGCAACTCGTTCAGCATTAAAATTGAAAAAAAGAATTACGTCTCTCGGGCAATTTAATTTTGGTTCCACCAGAAATGTCACGATAATTATTTTCCATAAATTAGGTTTTTATGCTCTGAAAACGTAAGGAAAAAATTGTTCTTCATACTCAAAGAATTCGGATTATGATCGAAGGCGAGACTTTGTATTCTCCCCTCTTAGGGGAGAAAAGAGATCAAAACCCTCTCAGCATATATTTCTCGAGGAAGTCTCGATGGAATTAAAAAAAACTACTGATGGAGTCGCCTGCTTAATTAGTGAGCGCAGGTGGCTTCCCTGTTCCCTCTTTTATTTCATCGAGTTGTTTTCGAGCAAATGTGTTGCAAGCTCAATCTCTCTTGTTCTCACGAGCCTGAAGAGACCCCGTTAGCCTCTACTTGAAATTGACAAAATTGATCTGCTCGTTCATCTCAGACTGTTTTTTAGCATTGGAAATATAATTTTGAGTTCAATTATTTTCTGTTTCCTCTGAAAACTCGTTTCAAGCGGATTTTGACATTTGCACACATCACTCGTATCACGAGTTCGTTACGCATAATTCCGACAACAAGACGACGGTAACACGAATATGAGCTCGTCGATTGGAGTGACTAACCTCTATCGAGGGAGCTAATCGACTCACCGGGGAAAATTGGAGCTGGGTCGCTCTTGTTACATCGTTCGTGAGGCGCGGAGGGGGATAGAGAGTGTTCTATTAGTCATCGGGGAAACGAGCATGTATAGGAACTTGCATATATAACATATATGAGAAACTTTCTCACCAAAAGTTTGGAAACACTCGGCCCGATTCCTCGCCGCACAAAAAGTTTCACTGCTCTTTCAAAAATGAAGATATTTCAATTCAACAAGCAGCCGTTTAAAGGGGACATATTCAGCTTCATTTCGCTTTTTCCAAAAAAATTTTGCCATTTTTTTTGAACCCGGTACGCCCCTTGAAACATTGTCGTTTTTCGTTTTTTTTTTGGCATTGTAATTTTGGTACAAGACCCATGCAAATTTTTTCTTACCATTTATCGCATGAAAAACTCGTGGCGCGGAGTATTAGCTTCAATTTCGTTTTTTAATAAGTGTCGTACGATTTTTTTTGCGAAAAATATTCAACTTTTTCGCCAAAAATGACCATATTTATAAAATGTAGCGTAACTAAAAAACTACTGGATTTTCGTGAAATCACTAGGAAAGTAAAAAGTTGCATACAATCATTCTCGATTCAATGACATTTTTTAATAATTTTTTTCGAAATTTTTTTTTCGACAGTTTTTCCCGTAAACGAGATATTTTTTTATCTTAAACAATCGAATCTTTTATCTCATCTACACGGGTTTTTCAATGAAAAAGTTGTGTAGATGTTTTTCAGTCCAGAAGTTGCATACAACTATTTTGGATTCAATAAAATTTGTTTAGAATTTTTTTTCAAATTTTTTGTTTCGAAATTTTTCCTATCAACGAAATGTTTTTTTTTATCTCAAACAATCGAGACTCTTACCTCATCTACACGGGTTTCTCGATGAAAAAAGCCATGTAGATGAGGTTTTTCGATGTTAAGATGTGTAGATGAGGTAAGAGACCCGATTGTTTAAGATAAAAAAATATATCGTTTAAGAAAAATGAGAAAAAAATAATGTTTGAAAAAAAATCTGAAAAAATTTCATTAAATCAAGAATGATTGTATGCAACTTTTTACTCTCTTAGTGATTTCACGAAAATCCAGTAGTTTTAGAGTTACGCTACATTTTATAAATATGGTCGTTTTTTGCGAAAAATTGAATATATTTGCGAAAAAAAATAGTACGAAACTTTAAAAATACCGAAATTGAGGCTGATACTCCCCGCCACAAGTTTTTCATACGAAAAACAGTCAACAAAAATTTGCATGGGTCGTGCGCCAAAATTACAATGCCAAAAAAAGCCAAAAAAAAACGACCATGTTTCAAAGAGCGTACCGGGTTCTCTCTTGAATAATATTTCTTCCGCAAAACAAGTCTCCCAGTAAACAACTCTCCGACAACATCTCTAAAAAAATCTGTCTACCACTTAACAAACTCTCCAAATTAACAAACCCACCAGATTACAAGTCTCTGGGGTCTCAAATCCTGCGATTTCCTACTTACCGACTACAGGGCGACTGTGTTTTTCATTGGGGTGGGCTCCAGCGTCGATAAGTGACCGACAGAGTTGACAAGCCGGAGACTTGTAATCCGGTAGGCTCGTAAAATAGGGCAGCAGTCAAACTGTCAAAATGTCATTTGTGAGAGTCGTTATTTGGGGATATTTATTCCGGTAGGCTTTTTATTAGGTAAGGTTATTGGAACTCTTCCGTTCTCTCTTCGGTAGATTTGTTAATTGGTGATATTACGGTATAGTTTTATCGTGGTAGAGATGTATTTCCGGTAGAGAAGTAAATGGTAGAGCTGTAAATGTGCCAGATGTACAAACTCTCTTACGGAATAACTTGGATGTGCAATTGCACTCTTTTTTTTAAACTCGAGCATTAACATAGTCGATAGAGGTGTTTAATAATGCATTGTTGAGCTTCTAATTTATTATCGATGATAAAAGCGGAGTTATCGGTATAGATATAATGGAGAAAAAATGCTATTGGAATATTTCTTATGAAATAGGGGCGATAAAATGTTCTCATTACGCAAGTATCAGGCACGCAGAGAGGGACTTTGACACGAGGACGAGAACTTTAGAAGGACATCAACGGTGTTAAATGATATGCCGATGTGGTCGTCATCGTTGAGGTCGTGGCTGCTTCATCCATCTTTGCAATCGAGTCGCTATGTAACTTTTTCATGCCAGCATGAAAAAAAAAAAATGTTTCGTATCATTAACGCGTATCCCCCGGTGATTCATGCCTCTCGCTTTTTGCCTCAGTCTCGAGAATACACTCGTATCTCGCGGATACCGAGCTTCGAATTCCCAGGTTTCGAGTTGACACACACTCGCAATGTGTGTATCATATTGAGGGTCTGATCACGAGAGTGCTTTCTTTCTTCCTCTTTCTCTCTCTCTCTCTCTCCCTCCCTCCCTCTCTCTTTCTCTCTCCCTCCCTCTCTCTCTTTCTCTCTCTCTCTCTCTCTCTCTCTCTCTCTCCCTCTCTCTCTCTCCTTCTCTCTCTCTCTCTCTCTCTCTCTCTCTCTCTCTCTCTCTCTCTTTGCTCGTCTCCCACTGAGAATTTACACTGGTGAGAGTTTGCCGAGTCGATTATGTATGGGGAGCCTATACATGTAACAGTATGCGTTGGTAATTATAGCCTTAAGCGGCTGCATCGACGCTGGAGACTGAAAAAAGTCGAAATTGTAGTTTTGTAGAAAACGATTTATCAAAACCGAAAGGATTTTTTGTCATTGAAAGATAGATTTAAATATTCGAAAGCCTACAAAAAGAATAATTCCAAAATCTCAAAAAACAGAAGAATTATTATTTTCGAAAAATTATATCGATCATTTGTCTCAAGATAATTTTATAATATTTTTTATTTATTTATTTTATTTTATATTTTGTTGAGCTAAATTTCACCATACAAATAAACTATCTTGAAGTAGTCCCAAAATATTTTTAAAAAACATTAAAAAATATTGGAATCTATCTGCGTGCTTTTATGTGCGTCGCAAAATAAATAAAATGAAATAACTGTATCTCAAGAACAACTGCAAGTAATGGAATTCAAATTTGTGATATTAGTAGACCAATATTTTTGTCAGTGAAATTTTCAAAAACGAAAAAAAAATCATGTGACAAAAGCACATATCATCTCTTTTTTATCTAAAAGAAAGCCACACTAAAAAAATTATCTGCTCGAGATAGAAATTCTGTGAAAGGGAGATAAACAAATGATTAAGCTCTTCAAAAATTTCGCCATGCCATTATGAGGAATTTTTTTCGTAAAAAGTCACTCTAGATATCGATGCTCGAACGTTCGACCTTGCTCTTAATTTGTCTTAGTCCATCAATCTTACAGATATCGATGTCAAATTTTCAGGATGTACAATTAATCAATAAGACCATAAAAAAAAAGTTTTCAAAATCATTTTTTTTTACTGTGAGGATTTAAATTATTTCGAATACTTTTTAAATTTCTTGCCCCCATTCTCCGTCTCCTGTATTTAGTAAAAATCAAAATTTACAAAAAACCGTCTCCAAATATCAAAGCTCGAACGTTTGACCTTGTTTCGAAAATTTTCTTATTCCGAGGGGGTTTAGAGGAATATAGAACAAAATCTAGGAAGAATTAATAAATAAATTTTTTTTCAGTGAGGATTTAAATGATTTCAAATACTTTTTGAATTTTTTGTCCCCATTCTCCGGCTCCTGTATTTCATTAAAGATCCAAATTTACAAAAAAAACCGTCTCCAGATATTAAAGTTCGACCTTTGACCTTGGTGTGAAAATTTTCTCATTCCAATTTCAAAAATATCGATAGGAAATTTCAGGATACTATATAAATACTATATATGTATAAAAAAAATTGGAAAATCAATTTTTTTCTCGACTAGGTGAATGTGGCCGCTTAAAGAGGTGCGCCCATCCATGTACCCGTATGGTCGACTTGCCTCGTCGACCACTCGGGGTTCGACTATCTCGTGTTTCTTCCGCTGCACACTATACCCGCAATCTTCAATATCATCACCGCTATATTTCCATTGTCCACATGCAAGCATACCTATAGATATATACATTCGAGTTCACGCAGATGCACGGATGTATATATGCATAAAATCCACACGAGCTGTCGCGACGAGGGGGAAAATTGAACGAGAGAAGAGAGCCTCGCATTTTTCACATATACAGTAAAAGAGAGGAGGTGGGTATGCGTGAGCGCACGCATACCTTTTTTTTCTGCGGTTGCACGAGTCGTGCTTGAGTTGGCCGAGCTCTGTCGGTCGCGCTCGGTCACGGAGGACCGAGAGAAGGAGCTTGAGTAACTGCGAGGGTCTGACGAATGGATAGAGAAAAGCCAAAGAGCGAGAAAGAGACACGAGGAGGAGCACGAAGTCTCGCCGACGGCCAAGATAGAGAAAAGAGAGTTCCAAGTAGCGGAGCGAGCGAGCGAGGAAATAAATGTATATACAGGAGAGAAATATATGTACCCGGAGAGCGAGGGCAGATCCGGAGATCGAGCCGAGAGAAAATACGCGCGAGAGAGAGAGAGAGAGAGAAGGGTTATGAGGGGAAATCGTGAAGCCGGTCATGGCGCGCATACGACGACACGACGACAACGAAGCGAGAGAGCTTGTACGAAGTCGGCGATGCTGCGGTTTACGGGTCTCGGGGTGGCGGTGTGTGTGCGCCTGCTTGCCTCGCCAGGACACGCCGGAGAGCGGAAGAGAGAGAGAAGAGGGCTCCGCTGCTACTGACTCGTTCTCGGCGCGGTGGATAGAGAGAGAGAGAAGAGGGCGCGCGAGAGAGAGAGGAAGACAGAGCAGCCATCACCGACAAAGAGCGAGGGAGCACTGGCTCTCGGAACGCGGGTAGGGGCGCTAAAACGGGGAGCGCAGCGTCGCGAGAGGGGGAGGGGGGCAACCAGCAAAGTCTCGAACGGCGCGTGGTGGGGGTCGAGTTCTCCTCGGTGCGGCAGTAGAGTAGCGGCCTTCGACGCGGCTTGGTTACGCGCGATGATACATGCCAAAGCGCCGTTTCCATTCCGACACTCTTGATCAAAGGCGGCCTGTTTGTACAAACAAACAAAAAAAAGTCCCGACGAAATAATAAATAAAACTCCGTATGTGTGACAAATATCGAGGATTATAAAAAAAATCTGGAAAAATAAAAATGAAAGTGTGCAATGAGTGAGAAAAAAAAGGACCGCAGAAAGGGGGTTCAACGAGAGATTACGACGTGAGTAATAATTGTGGAGTAAACGTCGAGATTCTTGGCGAATTTCCTTATCATTCACTCCAAGGTCTTTTGTCCGCGGATCGCGACGGGCGTGTTTCGCCGATTGAATACGAATCGGAGCGCACCTCCGTTCTATTCGCTATTTATTTATTTCAGCGTCAAAGTGGATAGTTTTCGTTCTATCTCGGTGTGCAAACTTAAATCGTGCGTTTAACACGCATATATATATATATATATATCGTTTCAGTGTTGTGATTATCGTGTGTGAGGCTCTATCCGTGCATAACTCGGGAAAGAGATAGAGAGAGACTAACGCTCTCTCGTGGCGCATTCTGTGACCTCGCTCCCGTTATTCAACACAATCGAGGATTAACCAAGGATATACCACGGCGCAAACGGCGGAGGATTATCTCTCGTGGAAAGTTTCGTTCTTGTTTTCCATTTTTTTTTCTTCTTTCATCGACACACTCAAATGCGCGCAGTGAAATCGACGTGAGTGCGCGAATCTGCCAAGTGTGTGTTTTTTTTTTTTGAAACATCGTTTTATTGGAGGATTAGAGCTCGAGATTAGATACTCGTGCAAGCAGCGTAGCTCTAACGATCGATCGTCGCGCCGCCCTTGTCTTGGCTTCTGCTGTCTCGTTCGCGTGCGTGCGACAGAGAGAGAGAGAGGGAGAGAGAGAGAAAGAGATAAGCGAGAGGCCATTGGGAACGTGTCGTGGGTGGCGAAAGAGCGAGATAGATTCTTCCGCTCTTCTGCGCTTCTTCATTGTTCCTCATTCTCTCCGTTGAGCGACAGAGCGCTTCGGTCTGGTAAAACCAAGGTCCGTTAACTCCGCGATAATAATAAAAATAATAATAATAATAATAATAAAGGAAAATAAAAAAAGTGAGAGAAGAGAGGGGGAGTGTACGCAAGTGTCGACCGAATTATGCCTCGGTGATGCTCCTGGATCGGTTCACGGTCATACCTTCCCATTATAATCATTATTATTTTCCTTTCTCTCTCCAAAGCGCGAAATACGGTCGAAATACTCGCTGAAACGATCGACTGGTTTAAAAATAGTAGAAAATCGGCGAGTATACGCGGCCCGGGGGTCATTGGCCCGGAATAAGACGTTCACGCGCGCGCGAGAGAGAGAGAGAGAGAGAGCAGCTGAGACCCAGAAGCGTTTTGTGTGTGTATATAAAGCAGTGCAGAAAGAGTAGAGAAAAGGAAGTGCAAGAAAGTTTCCGCGTGTGAGTGTCTTTAGCCCCTTCTCTTATTCTACCGAGGAAACGAGTGCACAAAAGGGAGATAGCAATATAAAAAAATAAAAAAAAGAATCACCATTGTTCCTCGTTCGCTCGGCAGGTAACGCGCGCGCGGGATTATGAGCTTCGTGAATGTTCGGCCATAGTCGGATTCGCAGAGCGCGCGGCGCCGCTTCGCCCCTCCCCTTCTCCCTCCCTCTCCCCTTCGACTCGTCGGCCATTTTCCACTCGACGAAACGTCTCTCTCGCGCGAAGTGATTTTTAATCCTTTGTGTCTGTGTGTGTGTGATGACTTCAGAGTCTTTGGATTGGATTTTTATCGCTGATTGAACGTTCTTGATGAGATTATGAGACGCTTCGGGACAAACGGATCGGATAAATTCCTAACGAGGACGATGATGAAAGGATTATTCCGGACAATTGGATCGTGCAAATCGAAACGAGAATGCCACCGGTTTTAGGAGGTGCCACGACAATGGCGGTCCTTCCGGCGAGTCCGCAGACTGCCACGCAGGGCAACCCGCATACTCATTCCCAGGGACAGAGTCAGCCTCTACTGGCGAACAACGACGGCGGTGGCGCTACCGCCGCCAGCGGCAGCGTCGCGAACGCCGTTGGTGGGGGAAACGCCGGAATAATCGCTGGTATCGCCGCTGTCGGTGTCGGTGTCGCGAGTCAGGCTCCACCTCAACAGCCCCAGCTACTGTATCAACCGTACAATTTAATGCCAGCCGATTCACCCTCCCAGGCCAACAACGCAAATTCACCAGGCTTAACCCGTCGTGTTTATCCTCATCCTCACAATAGACATCAGTACTACATGAATCCAAATGATTCTCAACAGTCGGATTCGGTGACGGATTCTCCGACGGTCCTGAACGTGGAGTAAGTTTCGTCTTGTAACCGTATTTCATCAAAAATTGCGAAAGTATACCGATGCATTTTTTTAAAAATAAGATTATCCTGAAGTTTGCAACGACCATTGTCAATTCGATTCCTAAGAAATTTTTTAATTGAAAATCGTTGAAAATTAATTTTGTACCTTTATTAAGGATTTAGGATTTTAAATGCACAAGCAAAATTTAAATCTCACTAATAATGAATTTTAAAAAATTATTTTTGTTGCGTTGCAACGATGCAAACTTCAACATCGTTAGATATATATGTTGGAAAATTTTTAAATATACGAAATTGATCGTGGTGTCTTTCTGCGACTAAGCCGAATTATAATGTTCATAATACCTTTATGAATTCGAAGTTTTGAATTTCAGCTGAGAAATTGAGAAACGTATTTCTTTAACAAAAAATTTATAAACTTTGTCAACATTTGATACATAATTCTTCAAACTTTTTTTATTATGTTGAAGTTTGCATCGTTGATTCGTTGCAATGCAACGAAAATTGATTTTCTTATTTATTTTTAATGAGATTTAAGTTTTGCTTGTGCATTTAAAATCCTAAATCCTCAATAGGGGTACAAAAATAAATTTTAATGATTTTCAATTAAAAAATTTCTTAGAAAGAATGAAATTTTATTGGTAAATTGACAATTGCCGTTACATTACAACGATGCAAACTTCAGAATCATCTTTTTTTTATTACGTGAAATAATTATTGAAGGTCTTGACAAGGTCATTGAATTTTTCACACAGTGGAATGTTCTGAACATTGAGAACATAATCGACGGGTTTATCCAAATGACAAAAAGTATTTCAGTATGATGTTACATCTGCATCGTTTGATTGCAACAGCAATACTTTATTTTTAATAACGAAACTGAGATTAGATTTTTTTTTTCAAAACTCATAGCCATGTATTTTTCCCCCCTGAACACGAATCTAACAATAGTCTTTTCAAAAAAATCAAAACTTTCATGAATTTTCGTCAAAAACCTTTTCGCTCAATTTTGATCCCATTTTCAAAAACCTCAAAATAGCGAAATTTCAAGTACTCATAACTTTACTTCGGTTTGACTGATTCCGAAATTTCTTTTTCGTACTTAAAAGTTGTCACTAAACTTAAAGAATAGCGTTTGGTTCATTCCGATTATTTATTTTTTGTAGAAATGAGAGGAGTTTTAAAATCGCAAAAAAAAAATGAAAAGGGGCATGCCTTAAAAAATTTACAAAAATCGATGGTCGAATTTTAAAAATCTGGCAAAAATCGAAAAATGATCGGAATCGGATGAACCAAGCGAGGTTTTGAAGCTTGAACGATTACGAAGAGAATGAGCCCTTGTCCAAGCCGCAATTCTATCTAGAAAATAAATTACAGCCATTTTAGTGAACCTATCGAATTTTGGCCAGAATGCAAGAAAAAAAAATGGATTTTTTTTACCTATATCGATGTATTTTCTCCCCCTGAACACGAATCTAGTTTTTTCAAAAAATAAAATTTTTTATGAACTTCCATTGAAAACCTTGTTGCTCAATTTTGGTCCCATTTTCAAAAACCTCAGAATCGCAAAATTTCAAGTGCTTGTAACTTTATTTCGGTTTGACGGATTCCAAAATTTCTTTTTCGAACTTAAAGTCCGTCACTGAAATTCCCGGAGGAGAAATACCTCAGTGTAGATCCAAAATTTTATCTAGAAATTAAGTTACAGCTGTTTCAATGAACATGCTCAAAACAAACCAAAATATACCTATTGATACTCCAATTTCACTGAATATTCAACGTTCTGTGATTGCTTTTCATCGAAAATGTTTGAGGTTACTTTTCTACAGTAATCGCTAAAAAAACATAGCGTAAGCATTTTTATACGACCTCCGTGACCTTTGCGACGAATGGAGCGAAAAAAACGAGTCGATGAGTAATCTAAAATATGCAGGCATTATAAAAGTAACTTATAGCCCGTCCACGCGACCCTGAAACTGAAATATTCCATCGTTGATATAAATAGCCATATGGTGCATTAAAGTTTAGAGGGACGTCAGGAAAACCCAAGAGTAGACAAACAACTGCGTAAACGATGTACCCGCATAAAATATATTTATATATTTATATATATATATACGTGGCCAGTGGAGTTAATCCGCTCGTGAACACGAATGACTCAAAGCAACATGGCTAATTACTAGTTGGAAAACAGTCTCGCCTTTCAATTTCGTACCAATTATAAACCTCGTAGTTTTTTCTTCCCCGTCTCTCGCTTCGATCAACAACGAAGACTAAATAATTCCCACTTTTTTTCCTTACATTTTCCGCGTATTAAGCGAAATGGGCGCAGCTATCAAGGTGTAAAAATATCACATCGATCGTAAAATCGCGTTTGTTCCGGCATACTTTTCCCTCCTTAATGGGCGGAGTTGCCGGGAAAAAAAGTATTTTTATATTTTTAGAAGTTTCAAACGTTTGGCTGATCAACAGAATCAACAAAGCTCTGAATTCAATGAAATATTTAAAGATCGCCTCAATATTTTATCTTTATAAATAAATACTTTGTGGATAATTCTTTCGAATTATTCAAAGAAATTCAAAAATTATTTACCATGTTTTGCCAGGGTTTTTCAATATTTCGTTTAATTAATAAGTTGATTTTTCGTTCAGCTCAACGTTCGAAACTTCGAGGCACGTATTTTTGCGAAATTTTCTTGGAATATCGTAATTAAATATTTATACAGTATTTTTTTCGAAAATATCTTTTGCCGTGAGAATTGCCATTCGAAAATGGAATTTCCAGAATAAACAGGAATTAAATTGAATCAAATTAAAATGCAATGGCTGGTTCGCAAAGTGATTCTTGATTTTTTCGAACAAATTAGCATTTTTCATTCATTAAGCCAGAAGTATGCACAGTCAACCCCTTAAAAATTTTATCGAACATTTATAAGCCGATACACTGTCAAGAGGGATTTTTGATTTTTTTTAAATATGCGTCTAGAGTATGTCCTCTTCGATGTTTATTCAATTAGATTAATTAAATTCATAAAAATTAAAATTCATAAAAACACCAACTTGATCACTTTCATCAGATGATGAAAGTGAAAATCGACAAATTCATTCTTAAAGAACATTTCAGCGGACCGTCAACACTTTAGTAACAATTCTTGAAACATTTTTGAATTTTTGAAATTATTTACCAAATATTTGCCAAGATCCTTCAATTTATCTATAAACAAATACATTTGTAAATTTTTTGTTCAATTCAAATTTCGAAATTTCAATGGTATTGAAATCCGCATCGTTTAACCCTCCGTCTGTACACTGGGTCTTTTAAGGCACAACCCAAATTTTCAAATAGAATATCTCTGAAATTAGAAAAATGGTAAAAAAAATTGTTTACTATAAATGGTTAAAATAAATAATTGAATCGTGGAGAAAAATGTTATAAAAGTAATTCAGAACTTTAAGATTTTTTTGGACGTTCTTTTCTTAGAAAAAACATTAGCAGGACTTTAACGACCCAGAGTACAAAATTTAAGTCCCAAAATTGAAGTGTACAGACTTTGTTTTTTAATCAAATATCTACTTCCTAAGAATTTTCAAGATAAAAAATCGTTTAAATTATATTTTAAGGTCTTTATTAAGGTCTTAGGATGGTAAATGCGAAAACAAAGCGTGAGTCATACTAAATTCAACAAAAATTACATTCGTTGTCTTCAACATCATAAATTTCAAATATATAAGAAAACGCATTTCGCAAGATATTTTCGTGTCCATTTGGCCTTGCAATTTAAAAAAAATGCACGTACGATGACCCTTGGGAATTTCATAGCGTCACTGTTTTTTCAACCGTACGCAAAATGAAATAAATGCCTTCGGGTCTTATCGCATTTTACGAGTGCGAGAGGACAATTGTGACCGAGGGAAGCACAACAAAGCGGTTAATCAGGCGCCCCTGACTTTCTCGGCTACCTTTACGTAGGCACGTGTAAAATACGTAAGAGAGGAGAGCGAGAGAGAGGGAGAGAGAGAGGGAGACTTAAGAAGAGGGGACAAAAAGGGCCATGACGTAGTCTGGGAAGAAAAAGCTCAGGTAGAGAAACCTCGATTCCACAATGCAGTATATATATATATATATATATATACTAAATAAAACAGTGCATGACGCACTGCAGGGTTTCTATTGAAAAGTTTAGCTGGTCCGGACCGCACCCGATTTCTTTGTCCCTTTCAAAGGGATTGATGATATTCTACCTGCCGCGTTTATTCAGAAAAAATCTTTTGGACCTCTCTTGTTACAATAATATGTGGCTCCGGTGAAGAGAAAAATGTCTGGAAGATACGAGAAAGGAAAACCGAGAAGAATATCGAATCTTCCTATCCCGTCAACGGGTCAAGGTCATTGAAGGTCATGCGCTCGTAACGTGACATATTATGATGTTTTTTACACGCACATGAAAACAAATTAGTGCCTTGTTGATTTTGTCAACATTTCCAAAGTACAAAATAATTGTGATTACATTTTATAATTGAAATAATGATTGTAGCTGCACTTTGAAATGACAAAATAATTGTGATTACATTTTATAATTTTATTGATAAATCGGAGAGACTAACGCTTTGAAAAGCCTTGAAAAAGTCATGAAATGTGAGAAGTTAGCACAAAACATGATTAACTTGAAGAAGCTAACTTACAGCTAATGGCAAAATTGTTAAATTCATTTCTTCAGTTAAAAATAGAAAGATCATGTCAATAATCAGCAATTGATTCTCTAAGCTTCTTTTATTATTCAGACGAATTATTTACATCAAAAATACGTTTTTTTTTTTCATTTTCAGACACTCAATATAAGTATAAATATTTCAACGATTTTTAACTTCAAAACTCATATTTTGAACTAGCTGGATTTATTGTTAATAATGTTACTAAATTTTAGCATCAGTTGTAATCGTTTTTATATACTTGACGATGTAACACGACATTTGTTCGTTCAACTCAAACAATCACTGCTTATTCGAGACATTTAAAATGAACAATTGCTATAAAAATGCGTTACTGCTAATCGAGAAATTTCGTTCGCATTCATTCGATTGCTCGATTTAGTCGAATACTTGAACAAGGTCGCAGATTACATGGATGAGTCACGAATGGCGTAGTGTAAGACAGACAGAGATGGAGAGGGAGAGAGAGAGAGAGAGAGAGAGAGAGAAGGGGGGGGGTGGAGGAGGTATGAGTCAATGTGAGTGTTCAGGTGTCGAGTTTGTTGGTAGACTCGGGAAACAAGAGAAGGAGAGCACAATGAGAGGTGATGGATTCTCGCGAGTTGCAAGAATTTATACATTCACTTTTCTTTTTTATTTATAATATAACACAAGCGATTTCTCGCACTCCGTCGCGCAACGAATCTCTCTTAAATATACCTTAAGGGGTTATACTCAGTCAGGAGGTCGAAAAAAGTGATTATTTAAGAATTTTTTTCTAGAAAGACATTTTAATTAACGTAAAAATGTATATACATATTTTTGTAACTTTTAAACTTTATTTTGAAATTTTTCTTTCTAAAAAATAATGGTTCTTGAAGCCGCGAGGACGATATCTCTGGATCGAATCATCCAAAATAAAAAAATAGAAAAGATTTCGTTAATAATAAGCAAAATATCAATTTTGAACAAAATAGCGGTGCCTAAAAAAAAATTTCTATTTTTGATGAAAATTTTGGCTTTGCATTGTTTATAAAAGGGAAAATATTTATCGGTAAAAAAATCTTCGGTTAATTTGTAAAAAATATATTTAGAAAGCTTGTGTAAAAATTTGAGTGATCTGCTATGCCGTTTCTGATAAATCTTGCTTACCGACTTAAAAAAAAAAAATAGTTTTGAGAAAAACGCGTTTAAAGTTTCAAAAGCACTTAAAACATAGTAATTACGAGTTTAAAAATATATACAACTTCGAAAATATTACATGACACACTTGGGTCGTTTTTACCCCAGCGATAAAAATTATAATAAAAAATATACCATTTAATATTTGAGCTTGCAAATTTTTTTAGAACTCCTTAAGAGGTTACTTCCCAAAGTTATACAGAATTTATAGTAAAATATCAAAGTTAAATATGATAAAAAAAATTCAAATATCCAAAAAAACTTTTAAAAAATGACATTTTTTACGAAAAAAAATCAGAACTTTTTTATTTTTCGACAAAAATGCTTAAAAATTTAACCGAGTTTGCTTAATACATAGCGCTACAAGAAAAAAAAATAGTAGTAGTAAAATAATATAACAGTAGTAGCACAAAATTTTCGCACTCGGTTAAATATATGTACATTACGAAAATGAAATTTAAAAAATCGATTTGTTGAAAATTCTGCCTGCGTATAACCACTTGAACAATATTATCGAGAACTCGCTCACGTTTAAGCTTGTAACGCGGAAATGGATATTGATGCTGTCATCAGTTTCGATTTTCTCGCGCAGTGGTTGAATTTCTTTTTTTTTTTTTGTTTTTAATTTATTTTTCGCCTCGTCACGAATAGTCCGTGCGGTTTTTATCGCTTTAAGTCACGAGAACCGCTGAATCATAACCGCAAATATCGTCTCACTCGCGACTCTGTAATTGTCGAGTGCGCGCACAATGTCCGATTAACGAAGAGGACGAGAAAGAGAGAGAGAGTGCGAGAGAGAGAGAGCGAGAGAAAAAATTACAAGTTATATAGGGATATACAAGCATGTGACACGCTGATGATTCGCAGATCACTCGTTGGAGAGCCACGTACGTATTACAATGCAAAATGCCTCGAGTGTATTACATGGCGATCGACGGGGCCACGATCTAGGTCAATAGATGCCAGTCTATCTTGTTTCCCGTCTCTCTCTCTCTCTCTCTCTCTCTCTCTCTCTCTCTCTTTCTTTCTCTCCCCCTCCCTCCCTCTCTCTCTCTCTCTCCCTCTCATTCCCCGCCTCATTCTATCTCGCTCTGTCGATATCTTGCTCTCTCTGTTTCTCTCCTTATCTATCTCGTTCTCCGTCTCTCTGTAAACGAGTCGTCGTGGATACCCGTACCACTCCACCAACTGTCGACACTTGCGCAATCAACAGAACGAGCGAGAAGAGTCGAGTCGGCCAACTCCATTAACATGTGTCACGCGTCCGAGGCACAAAAAGCCTCTCGCTCGCTAGGAAAGGAGACTGTAGAGTTTCTCGCTAGCGTCTCTCGAATAGAACACGTTTCTCCGATGCGTGTGACTCGGGATAGTTTTTTTTTTAATTCATACGCAAACTCTTCCAAGCATCTTTCGCGAAAAATGTCCCTTTTGATGTACTTGAAGATGCCAACGTTCAGCTTATTGAAAAATGATTTTTTTTTTCAAGAGGATTGAGAGATCCAATAGTTGGCGAATTATTTTTTAATGTTCTTTTATTATTTCTAAGAATTATTCGAAGTCTTTTCATTTTTTCGTAACCCTCCGTCTGTACACTGGGTCTTTTAAGGCACAAGCCAAATTTTCAAATCGAATATCTCTGGAATTAAAAGAATTGTATAAAATGTTTGTTTACTATAAATGGTTAAACAAATGATTGGATCGTGGAAAAAAATGTTGAAAAGTAATTCAGAATTTTTTCAGATTTTTTGACGCTTTTTTTACTTTGAAAAAACATTAGCAGGACTTTAACGACCCAGAGTGCAGACGGTGTCTCAAAATTCAATTGTACGGAGGAGTTAAAGTAATGCATTTACAGACGGAGGGTTAAAGTAATGCATTTACAGATTTTTTTATTGAACTGAACGTTCGAAACTTCAAGTTTATCCCTTTTGCTCTTTTTTTTTGTATTAAATCCATTGGATGTGAAACTGGAACTTGACATTCATATTTTTTGTATTATAAAGTGATCGAATTATTTTGATAAAATTTTGGCGCTTTTTTCGTTTTTTCAGAATTTTAAAAATTTAATTTCTGAGAAAACGAGGAGCGTTAAAATTTGTAATTTAAATTAATTTTGAAGACAATATAATTTATGCAAATTTTGTTATAAGATGAATTATTTTTATCGCTGGATGTGTGATACAATTTTTTTTGAGAATTGATACTGCGAAGACAAGAGAATACATATTTGTTGATGACTAAACGAAATGAAAGAGAGAGAATGGGGCGTCCTTGTACAGGGTCCATTGAAACGATGGCGTCTCACGTTCTCGTCGTGGAATTTCCGAATCTTGCTATCGTATTTCTCGTCGCGTCGTGAAATTTCTTCTTGGCAACACGCCCACTTGGCTCGAGAATCTTTCTCTAAAAAGCCCCATTCGAGATGACAAAAGACGATTTAATTTTCTAGCCTTTCACGCCTTGCACATCGACGCGGACAATAAGGTCGTTTTTATTGTTGTCACTATTATTCTCTCTCTCGAAGAAACTCGGGCCTTTGTGCGTGCGAAAGAGAATAGAAAATTGCAACAAACTTGTCAAATTTGATAAAAGTTTAGGATTTCCGACTTTAAAGGAATTAAAAAGTGTTGAAAAACAAACTAAGAAAGTTGAGTCGCAAAAAAGTTTATTTTGTACTCAAAATGACATTTAAAAAATTAAAACAAGCTTTAATTAAAAAAAACAAGTCCCCAAAAAGCAGTTAAACTATTTTTGATATTATAAGACGAGGGGAAGATTTAGAGAAATCTATTTTAATATTTCTTCTCCAAAATGAATTTTTTTAACGACCGTTAAAATGTTTTAGAGAACGTATAAATTATTTATGCCCGTTACACAATTTCCTCGCGAAATATATTCAACTCGATATAGTATCAATGTTGCATATATTTCACTTATATAAATTTGCATGGAGTCTCCATGACCCAGTTGTATTTTTGACGAGTTCGACGCACTGTAACGTTTCATGAATGGCAAAAGTGTCTACGTTTTTCCGGTTGCCCGATAATTACTTATTATTAATTATATAGAATATAAAAACAGCAATATTAGGACGTTTAAACCTTGAACAAAAATTAATACAATCTGTTGATTCTCCATAAATAATTGTTTAAAATAAAATAAAAAAATAATATTGAAATTTGCATCGTTGAAATGCTTTTTGGGACACCAATTCCACGAAAAAAGTGTAAGCAACACCTAAAATAGAAATAAAAAAATTATTTTCGTTCCGTTGCGACGATCCAAACTTCATCATTATTAAAGATACGCATTTTTAAGGATTTTTAACGGGTTATGCGCAGTCAAGAGGTCGAAAGAAACCGATTTTTCAAGAGATTTTTCTGGAAAGACATTTTAATTTATTAACGTGGAAATTTATATACATATTTTTGTAACGTTTAAATTTATTTTGCAATTTTTTTTTTCAAAATATGATTTCTGAAGCCGCTGTAGCCGATTTTAGGGAAGTCCTCTAAAAAAAGGCGTCTTGCGATGAGCAGAATATCGCCGGATTGGATCATCCAAAATAAAAATCAAAAAGGATATTGTTATATTTTATTATTAATAAATTAATAATAATTCTTATTAATAATAATTAATAATTTTATTATTAATAAACTTTAAAGGTTTTAATGAGATTAAATTTAATTTATAATATAATTTTATTATTAATAAATTTTTAAGGTTGAAAATATGAGGCATTCCACGTCAAGTCGGCCACCTCATTTTTTGAAATCACCAAAAAACGCATACAAATTTTTATAAAGTAGTTCTAATTGTCAAGAAAATTCGTGATTTTTTTCAGATTTTTATATTACATATTTTAGCCGGAAAAAAATACAACTAAATTTCTTGTTCCATTTCGTAACTCGAAAATTAATCATCGTACGAAAAAAAAAGTACAACATGAAATTTAGGATATTCAACGTACTTTTCACTGAATTTTTTTACGAACTCCTCCAAAAGCTCTATATGCCATTTTCGGAGCAAATAATGTTTTGATATTTTTCTTTCTCAGAATTGACATCTTCGATTTGCATGTAGTTCTAACAGTTTTTTACTTGATATATTTACAGACTTTAAAAAAATTGCCTTAGTGGAGAATCCATTGCTTCCCATGCGTTTTTCATCCCAAATGAATACACAAATTTCTCTGTGTATTAACAGGGTTTAGATTATCCATAGATATTTTCTAAAACCCACATTTTTGTTTATTTTTCGTACTTTTTCGGCTTTTTTTAACTTTTTTCATTTTCATTTTTTTAAATATCTTCTTGTACATTTTAATAAACTTGATCAATGGACTCATGTACGGTGATAAAATCTATTCAAATTAAAGTCAAAGGCTACTCACGTCTCTCGATTGCAAAAAAGAATTAATTTACCCTCTTTGGATATACCGACGTTTCTATGGCCACTGAGAACTGTTTTAGTTCGATTTGGGCATGATTTTTGGGAATGAATCTACATCTATGGGAATGAGTCTACGATTAATAATGATAAAATATCAATATCAGCACTATTTCGTTAAATCACTCTATAATGATAGATTGTATCAATAAAAATGCATTTGAAATAATGGATTCTCCACTACGCCAATTTCGTTATAGTCTGTAAATATATCACGTAAAAAACTGTTAAAAGTACAGACGAATCGAAGACGTCGATTCTGAGAAAAAAAATATCAAAACATTATTTGTTCCGAAAATGGCACGCAGAGCTTTCGGAGGAGTTTTTAAAAAATTTCAGTGAAAATCACGTTGAAAATCCTAAATTTTATGTTGTACTTTTTTTTCGTACGATGAATAATTTTCGAGTTACAAAATGGGAAAAAACAATTTTTTTTCACTTTTTCCCGGCTAAAAAATGTAATTTAAAAACCTGAAAAAAATCACAAATTTTCTTGATAGTTAGAACTGCTTTACAAAAATTTGTATACAATTTTTGGCGATTTCAAAAAATGGGGTGGCTGACTTGACGTGGAATGCCTCGTATATTAAATTAAATCCTGCGAAAAGACTGCGTATAACCCCTTAAATATGTATATTTTTAAAGATTTTTTCTAATGAATCGTTAAAAAACTCGCAGCATATTAACATATTCAAGGAATCACCGTGTGCACCTTCTCAATCTATTTCAAACACACATTATTACCATTCAAGAACGGCAGACGTCGTCAGTCCGGAAAATAGCCACGATCTTCGCTATATATCTCGTTGTATATCGTTCTTCGTTCGCTGTCAATTTGCCCGGCGCATTTCTGCCAGCCAAAGCTAACGCCCCCTGGGTCCTATCTCTCACTGTCAGTGTCTTCTCTCGCGCGTGTGATAGCTTCGAGCACCGTTGCCGAGTGATCGAGGCAAATCGAGAAGATTCGCGCATAGCGCTGAAATTGCTCGTACAAACGAGAATCGATCTCTGTCTCAGCCCGTGTAAGAATATCAGCGGAGCAAGTTCGATGAGCCTCGAAGTACGGAATATAGATCCGCGCTCCAACGTGTACGTTTTTCGGTGCGTTTACGTGGGTATCCCCTCGCTCTCTCTGGACCAGAGCCAACTGCGTGTTTACGGAAATAGAGATTGGAGAGTAAGAAGAGCGAAACTGTGGGTTGAGAGAGACGCGAAGGAAGTGTCGGAGAGGAGGGCAAAAAAAAAAAAAAGGGGGGAACGAGCCGCCTCGTCTTCTTCTTCATTCTCTTCTTTATTTCTCTCATCGCACACGACTCCCCAATTTTTCATCTACGTCGAGGTCTATAAATATATTCGCGATAAATATTCCCGCCTGTCGTGTTTAACATCGTCAACGTCGTCAGGATTTTCCCGCCGCTTTTTGTGCGTATATGAATATAGATACGCCAAACATTTACCGGTTAATATGTCGAAAATATATAGCTCTGCTGGTTTATATATTTACAGCGGATTTATATATTCGCCAATTGATCTCGTAAACGTCGTTCGAACCGAACGGACTTTAGCGTCGTTTTCTTGCTCAATGGTAAAACACGCGAGTCAGAAGTCGTCTAATTTATTTTACGAGGGGGAATCTCCGTGTTTCGATATTCATCACTCTTTGTTTTTTTTGCCCTGTCCTCCGAATTCCGGAAACCCGAAGAATTTATCTGCCGTTTCGCGGTATTCAGTCGGAAATTTCTCGAGATGCGAAACAATTTTATTATTTTCCTTCTTATTATACTTTTGATTATCTTTCTTCATCCGATCGAGAGAACTTCGGTTCTTCGTCGGGAAGACCGTTCTCCATTGAATTTGTCATTTATAAAATCTTGAAGTATCAATAATCCAATTCTGAACAAAACAAAATTTGATATAATTTAATTTTACTATAATATAATAATTATAATATATAATTTAATTTTATGTTTACATGAAATTACTCAATTTCATTATTTTTCAATGATATAAGACAGGATCAAATTAAGAGTATTGAATTAGACAACAAAATTTCACATAACATAATATTTTATAGTTTATGTCGGATTTAAACAGAGCAAGAATGCATTGGAAAAAATTATGGTTAAGGAAATCGTAATGGCATAAATTACATGACCCTGAAATTTGCATCGTTGTAATGCAACGGCAATTGTAAATTTATCAATAAAATTCCATTTTCCCTAAGAAATTTTTTAACCTGTACACTGGGTCTTTTAAGGCACAAGCCAAATTTTTAAATGGAATATCTCTGGAATTAGAAAAATTGCAAAAAAAATTGTTTACTATAAATGGTTAAATAAATGATTGGATCATGGAAAAAAATGTTATAAAAGTAATTCAGAATCTTTTCAGATTTTTTTGAGGTTTTTTTCTTAGAAAAAACATTAGCCGGACTTTCACGACCCAGAGTACAGACGGTATCAATTAAAAATCATTAAAATTTATTTTTGTACCTCTGTTAAGGATTTAGGATTTTAAATGCACAAGTAAAGAATAAATCTCACTAAAAATGAATTGAAAAAAATTATTTTCGTTGCATGGCAACGATGCAAATTTCAATGTTATTAAATTATGGCACCTCGGAACTTCTACATTTTGTAACCATAATTACAAAGATGGTAATTGCAACTATATGAAAATTGTAACTCTGACAAAAAAACAATCACCGGATGATCAATTTATTGAAGTTACTGGATTGTATAGTTGTTTAGATAAAAGTGTATAGTTGTTTCCCATAACCGTGAACTTTACTATAAATGCGAACCATTTTTTCTGGGCATTGCCATATTTGAACTATCGACAATAAGTTATCAATTCATAAAATTGGACTATACCTGCACTTCCGTATTTCTCCAAAATATTTAGGCACTTAAAATACTTGATGCAGTAAAAATAGAAATGTCCAGACCAAACAAATGCTTGTATCTTCCCCGACGATTTCATCATTCAATTTTTTCAAGTTCAATTCTTCTTGCCCCCGGTTTTACTACTTCTATTGACTGGGAAAAAATGCCTCTTTTCATGGTTTACGACCGATCACGTGTTTGTGAGTTTCGAGTCGAGGAAAAATGAGAGGCGAAAAAAAACGAGAAATCGAAGGCCATTATACGGATTCGCGTTTCATTCCAGTTGGAAAGGGCGAACGGCGGATAAGAAGGATGAGGGAAGGGCTGTGTATATCCATTCAGGCATCTCAAAAGTAGAGCCCCGAGTTCGGACAAGCTCATCGATCAACGTGATATCACTTCGTCGACCCTTTTGCCTTTTTCCCCTCCCCCTTCCCCTTTCGCCCTGTTCTTTTTGCCTTTCATGCAATTCTCCGTGGCCCCTTTTTCACTGTTTCGCCGGCGCGCGCTCGTTTCTTGGGGCTGCCACCCTCGAACAGGGGCTCGACCTTTATTTTATGGCTCGTCTACCCCGGCTGGATTTATCGATTTTGTCTTATGCCCTCGGCGAGCCAAACACCCTCATGTACCCTCTCTCTCTCTCTCTCTCTCTCTCTCTCTCTCACTCTCTCTCTCTCTCTCTCTCTCTCTCTCTCTCTCTCTCTCTCTCTTTCGTGCTCTTTACATGCACGAGCTATATCGAATTCCACAGTTCAAAAGACCTCTGTCACTTTTTCCATGAAGGCGGGGGCTCATTGTTTTCGAGTTTCTACATGAATATTTGTGAAATCCCTTTGCATCCCTTCAAACGGCATTATCCTTATTGATTTTCGTGACAGTGTTTGCCATTCGTCGGATAATTGAAGTAAAAGTTAGCAAGACGACAAAAAATCAGTAAAAAGAGTGTCAAGATTCATGATGCTGTAATGGATTTATGGATTTAGAAAAAAATGAAATTCATTCTTCCGGAGAAATTTTCGAAGTGAAAAATCGTTAAAATGTATTTTGAGGTATCTATTAAGAACTTGAAATTTGTTGGCACGAGCAAAATGTAAATTTCATTGAAAATGAATTGAAAAGAGTTATTTTCGTTCTATTGCAATGATGAAGCATAATCAAAATTTGCAAAAGATTTCATAAGATATTTAAAGGTGGATTTTAAAAGAAAAACAGTCAGAGCATTTTGTTTAATGGAAATGCATTGCATACGAGTCGGTCAAGTGGTAAAAAATGGGAATAAAAGTCCGTTAGAGACGTATGGATGATTTTATTCTTTATTCTTGAAGTTTGTTTTATAAAAAAAACAAATTACATGATTGACAAAATTTTGCCATAATTATTGCGTTTTTTATCGCACACACTTTACTCAGGCATAATTTTTTTTTTTTTCGTTTACAGTATTTATTTATTTTAATATTTATTTTTATATTTTAACTTTATTCTTATATTTTTGTTCCTGAATCCATTTTTAACCATTAAAATTCAATGGTTAATGGAAGTTATTTTCATGGACTATTAAAATTATTTTCATTAACCATTAAAATTTAATGGTTAATGAAAATGCAATTGCATTTAAAAAAGTAATGCATTATTTGCAACCCTGCCCATTACAATGTAGTGTGTAATAGAAAAAAATTTCCATTACCCATTGCAATGGAATGTGTAATGGACAAAACTTTGATTGCAATTTTGGGAATGGAAAAATATCGATGAATAAATTATCGCAATTTCGCATTACATTTTATTGACTTGGGACTTGGATTTTCAGGTACCTCGAATTCTAAAAAGCATCTATATTATAATTATCAAAAGCATCTATATTATTATTGCAATGTAATGTGTAATAGACAAAAATTTGATTGCAATTTTGGGAATTGAAAAATCATTGCAATCTTGCATTACATTTTATTCACTTAGGACTTAGATTTTCACCTTAAATTCTAAGAAACATCTATATTATAATCCTAAAAATCTAAGTCCTAAGTCAATAAAATGTAATGCAAAACTGCAATAATTTATTCATCTATATTTTTACATTCCCAAAATTACAATCAAAGTTTTGTCCATTAGACATTACATTGCAATGGGTAATGGAAATTTTTTCCATTACACACTACATTGTAATGGGCAGGGTTGCAAATAATGAATTACTTTTTATAATGCAATTGCATTTTCATTAACCATTAACATTTGATGGTTAATGGAAATAATTTTCATTAACCATTAACCATTAAATTTTAATGGTTAATGAAAATGCAAATGCATTAAAAAAAAGTAATGAAATAAGTAATGAAATAAGTAATGAAAAAGTAATGAATAAGTCATGAAATATTGACGAGGCTTATTTTTCCTATTCGCACTCAGCCCCCTCTCTCTTGTTGAAGTTTCACTCCAGTTTCTTTACAACCACCCACGCTATACAATGACTTTCAGTTAACCCGATAACTTTTTTCCGTTTCACGCATTTAAAGCTGTTCCATCGACTCTCACACTCCTCTGTTCTCGTCCATTCGTCATATTATTTAAGTTTATTACCTTCTTTTCTCGTTCTTTCCTACAAACAACCCCCATCACCGATTCATCGTTATTTCGAAGCAGAATAATTTTTCTTCTTCACATATATTGCCTCCCTCTTGATACTCTGACTCGCTTTCGTGGAACTTTTATAACCAGTACAGCATATCCTTGCCGGGTCAATTGCGTCATTCTGGAAGCTATTAGAAATCATGGCAATCAGCTCTTTGCGCGCCGACTGGTTCTCGAGTGCAGAAAGCGTAGGAATGCAAGCTGCGCCGTTGTATCGGCACACAAACACGTACATTGGATATATCGTAATGAACGTTCCTTTTGAAAAGCGTCTTGTTCAAATAGAGTCAAGTATGCGCGCGTTTTGTCGTGAACGAGGAAGTTGAGAGAGGGGTTATATATTATAGACGCCTTGTTGATTCATAATTGCGGGTTAGGATGTTAGAGGTCACGAGGAATAAATCAATGGACGCTCGTCGATCATTCGTTGATACTTTTCGAAGCGTCTGATCGCAACGGTCTGTTTTTACTGCACGCACTGTTTGGACATAAACGCGAGTTGCTCTCGGGATCGTCTCGTTTCGCCTCGTTTGAAGTCCGAAGGCCAATTCAGGCCTCGATAACTTGGCGCCACAATATTGTCGTTTGCACGCACGAGAAACGTGTTCTCTTCCGTGGCCCCCTTGCGGCAAAAAAAAAAAAATCGAACGAGCCCGAGTCGAATTATAATCGTCGCGTTGGTTTTTCGTTTCTCGCCACGTTGCCAGTCACGCGATGAGTCTCGCTATAATCGCACAAACTCGACGTGCTATCGACGAATCTTTCCTCCCATTCTCGCCGAGGTCTCCTCATCGAAAACGTGGTTATTTGTCCTCCTCGTGCCTGAACAAGACGGTTCGTAAACGCAGCTGTTGCTACTCAACGGTGATATTCGACGTGGTTAGATATTTTTACAACGTGACGGCCATGTTGGAATCCGAATATTCTAGTGAGTAGTTGAGTACACTTATGGCTTCTTTTTTTTTTCTTTGATGTATAATGTGAGGAAAATCAAATTGTAATTTTCACGCATGTTTTATAAATTCAACGAAAATAAGGTTTTTCAATTCATTTTTAGCGAGTTTTACGTTTGGCTTGTTCATTTATCATTTCAAGATCTTAATTAAGACCTTGAAAAATACTTCAACGATTTTTCACTTCAATAATTTTTTTTAGGAAGAATTTATTTTATTATAAATAAATAATTGCCGTTGCATTACAACGATGCAAACTTCAGCATCATTTCTATTTAGGATAGAAAAAAGATTCTCAAGATGGCGGATTTTTGTACATGATGTAAAAATCGGCACGTGGCTGAAATGAGGTTCCATATTTCTCAAGTGTAGACATCTGAGTTTATTCGTTGATTTAATCATGAGTTCGAGAGAATGTGATATTTTTGATGTATTTCTTGAGGGATTAAAAAGCTTGAGAAGGGTCGAAAGGAAAAAACAAGACAGAAAAAGAGGAAGTTCAGATAATTCGTCAGATCAAGCAAACTTAAGATTATTCAATTTTTTCGATAATACAAAATGCAAGGCTAAACCAATTGTAAATTACAAATGTGTTGGATATGATATTTTTTAAAAAGTGAAAATGCCTGAAGTTTTTGAATTGTGTAAAAATTAACACGTGGTTACATGACTATTAGCTCATTTTTCTCATGAGCACATTCATACTTGTATATAGTTCATTTATTTCGTAATATCACGTTTTCCATCCACAAAAGCCAAATTACGTACAAGTAGGTGAGAATTTTACATGCTTGATATATTCCTCGGGAAATGGGGAAGTTTAACCCTCCGTCTGTTCACTGGGTCTTTTAAGGCACAAGCCAAATTTTCAAATCGAATATCTCTGGAACTAGAAAAATTGTTAAAAAAATTGTTCACTCTAAATGGTTAAATAAATGATTGGATCATGAATAAAAATGTTATAAGAGTTATTCGGAATTTTTTTAGATTTTTTGAACGTTTCTTAGAAAAAACATTAGCAGGACTTTAACGACCCAGGTTACAGACGGAGTCCCAAAATTTAAGTGTACAGACGGAGGGTTTAGTCGAGTCAAAGGAAAAACAAAACTGTGAGCGAGGAGCTTGTGCATTAAAGATTCGTTTAGTTTTTAGTCTTTAGTTTTTAGAAATGTATTTTAATGTCTTTGGACTTGGGATGCCAAAAATGAAAAAAAAACTTCTTTTCGTTTCAATGCAAGGATGCAAACTTCAACATCATTTGCAATTCTGAACAAAGTTCAAGAATGACTAGCGTCTGTTAACCCTCCGCGGTCGCACTGGGTCTTTTGTGTCCGCATACAATTTTCAACGGGAATCAATGTAAAAACCCAAAAGTTATTGTTTTTTTACATTGTAAATAGCTATCAGAGCGAAGAAATCCCAAAGTTAAATTTCGCTCGGGTCTTCAATGACCCAGTGCGACCGCGGAGGGATTAATTGTGTATGTGTCTGCTTGTCTGCTTGACTGGTAACGTCCCAATTTTCTCAAGGACAGTGAAATACCCTCGAATAGGTTATTTTGCAATATGACTTTGTATCTCATCCACAAAAGGCAAATGATTCACAAGTGCGAGGGACCTTAGCACAGTTGATGTAGTTCTCGATGAATAAAGGAGTTCGAATCGAGTCGAAGGAAAAACAAGACGCGAATGAGAGAAAGAGCGAGAGAGAGGAGGTCGACGCGATGCGCGTAAGACCTTTTTTGGTGATCATCCGTGGTTCGAGCGTCTCGAGAACGCAGAGTTTCTGGTTTGACCGGTCTCTCTCCACGCTCTTTCTTCTTTAAAGTTTTTCTTTTCTCTCGTGCCGATCCCAAGGGGAGCAGATTTTTCAAAGTCCCGTCGTTGGCCGGCGGTTTATAATGTACGAGCTGAAAGAAGAAAGCAGAGAGAGAGAGAGAGAGAGAGCGCGCGCGCGAGAGAGAGAGAGAGGGAGAGAGAGAGAGAGAGAGGTCTCTCTCGGTTTGCAAAGCCCCCACGAGCAGAGTTCCACATGCTTCCTCCCTCGTGTTTGCCGCTGCCCTCGACAGAGCTATTTCTCTCATCCGTAACCCGTTCCGTCCGCTCCCTCCGGCGAGGCAGAGCTTGTAGAGCAACATTAAAAGAGAAACAGGTTTGGAGCGTGCGCGGCCGAGACCCGCCAGGCACTTGACTATACCAAACTGTATATAGCCTCGAGCTCGGCCAGCCGGTCATTCTACCTCTTATTTTCTTTCTCCCTCCCTCTCTCTTTCTTTCTCTCTCTCTCTCTCTCTCTCTCTCTCTCATCACTTTTTTTCTCGTATCTCAGAACTGAGCTAACCACGATTAAAGAGAAAGGTGTGTGCCCGTAAATTCACCACGTTTCTCTCTCACATCTCCGTATTATAGTTACATCGAGCCTTTCCGAACAATAATTTCTCGACTCGCTCTGACTTTGAGCTTTGAGAGGACTGCCAAGCTGTCAAAGATCAAAAATTAATCTGCGTTGATTTTTGTTTTTTTTTTACAGCATTGAATTTATTTATCTTGTCTACGGAGCTTTTTTCTCATAAAAATCTAGATTTTCATGCACTGCAAAATGTCCTCAAGAATCTTCAGGAAATTTTTTTTCTACAGAATTTAATTTATTTTGTCTACAGAGCTTTTTTCTTATAAAAAAAATATATAGATTTTCATGCACTGCAAAATTTCCTCAATAAATCATCCAGAAAAATTTTTCCGGAGATACGTGACGATATGAACTTGATTTTGTGCAATCCAATTTTAATTGAGGGAGTAACTCGAGTAATGAATTTAGAAACATTTATTTTGGGGCTTAGTTTGCTTAAACAAATTTCAATCTGCCCAAATTTTGAAAATAATCACTCAAGCAGGTGAATTCAATATTTTTGAGGTCAAATTGTTTGAACGAATGCATTACAGGGATTGTTTATATTTAATCGCTCTCCGGAATTTTATAGAAGTTTGAACATCGTTTGAACAATAGAATTTGTTTAAACATTGTAAAGAGACGAAAAATTGTCGATGTTTTTTTTCTAGGTCAATAATAGCCACAACATTTAATGTGGCAATCAATTTTATCATGATCACAATCGAATGGATCAAGTTTTTGAGTTATTTTCAAGAATATTTCTCTTTCACGAGCTCTTCTTCTTTGATTATATGTGAAAAATGCCTGCACGTTTCTATATTTTGCATAAAATTGTCATTAAAAATTTTTTTTTTCGGGTGGGACAAATTATTATCAGTTAGTCGACGGTTCAAAGAAGGCCCATGAATTTTTTCAGTTTTTTTCAAAAATTTAAAAATTCTAAAACATGCGAAAGACTCGAACGACCCATCATTAGCTTTTGCTTAAAATATCGTTAGCTGAAGAGGATTAATTGGCAAGAATTTTTTATAACTTCAGGGAAAAACGAAAAGGAAAAAATTCGCAAAATGGCGGCTGTCTGAACAAAAAGGGGGTTTTTCGACTATTTTTTTCATAGTTTTTAATTTTTTTACAATAGTAAAATAATTTATTCCTTTCGAGGACATTTTTTTAAAGGTCTAAACTTTACGAGTATGCAAGAAAAAATTTATTCTTTCAAAATTCTAGACCGGAATACCCCCTTAAACCAGAGACAATGATATTTGTTTGCGACCTCATTTTTAAAAAAAGTGCAGGCACTTTTGAAAGTTTTAAATCCCAGTTCTCTCAATTCGTGCGAGTTGCGATATTTTCTTTTATGTGCTCTTCGATGGTAAATCGTAAATCGAGCGTCGACCTTCGATCTCTCGAGATACAACCTCGATGGGGAAGCCATTAATTACTCTCGGCGGTGGCTCATGTTTTTATATATCTCCATCCTTGTCTCTTTCTCGCGGTGTTATACAATCTCGCCTCTCATAATCACAGATTTTGTTTGGCGTCGTCGTTGCTCGTCACTTTACACATGTGTTATTATTGTCTCATCGTCGAGGGGGCCTCGAACTGTAACTAAATAACTCGGGAGAAACGATTAGCTGTATCCAAATATAGAACACGAGCTCGTAGCATGAAATTGAATAGAGTAGAAACCGAGCGATAGCCATTTATTAATTTATTTACCAATCGAGTCGTTGAACAGGACATATTTTTTTTTTTTTTTTAGATTTCTCATCCAAATTCAATTTTTGATGCTTGCAAATTTGGGTTTTATCTGATGGTTAAAAAAAAAAAAATAACTAACAAGAGCTATCGTTCTATTTACAGACTCCGTTTTACGTTGCAAGGTCTTTTTTATCGTTCGTCGCTTCAACTTTTCCGTTTTAAGACGCATCTGCCAATTTCATAAATTCCCGAAATTTTTTGAAGATTTTTGTATGTGAATGTATGTGAATGTGATTTTACATAACAAATTCAAATTTGGCAACGCTTAGATGTAAAGTACATATATATTTCCAAAGATTTTGGATATATTTGAAAAATATTTTTTTGAATTATGTACGAAATAATTAAATGTTTTACATGCTTTATTTCCATTGAAGATGTCTGGGTTAAAAAAAAATCAATTAAACGTATCTGGAGTGCACTTTAAATAATCAAGCTTAAATGTAGACCATTCATTTTCCATTATTCTGTGCAATATTGTTAAAAATTACCAACAAATTTTCAATTCTACGATTGTTTTTATTTTTTTTTCGAAAAATGGGTGTAGATTAAGGTGGGTCAAATAAAATGACAATTTTTTTTTCCTCGATATAATGAAAATTGTTTTGTTTAGCATCTTAAAAAAAACCCTCTGCAAGTATTAGTCCTTCATATTTAAATTAAGAGGTTCCTCATCGCAAATTTTTATTTCCCATTTAAATAACATAGGCATTTTTTTTTTAACATTCGAATTTTATTAGACTTTAACCGTTGAGGTTAGGAGAGTTTTTTTAGCACATTTTTTTTAGCACTTCGAGGGAAAAAAAATTAGTCATTTCATTTGACCCACCCTAGTGTAAATACTTTAAGGGGGGAAACCCGTATAAATGGTCAAAGATGACGAGGAATTTCGGGATTTTTTTCCAATGCAACTACTGGACCAATCGTTCCCAACTTTGGGAGGCTATTTTATTGTACTTTCGAAGACTTGAAAAACATTTTTTAAGGTACCAGAGATTTTGATTAATTTTTTTAAACGCGATTTACTCGAAACTACATTTTCGCAATTTGCGACAGCGATAAATAAAAAACTATTCATCCGATTCATTTCAACCAAATATTTTCAGACACATCATTGCAAACCCTCGTCGATAAACCTCCATTTAAAAAAAAAATAATAATTTAACAATCATTTTTTGCATAAAAATGTTCGGTGAAAATTCGATCTTTTTTCTCTGAGTGCCGCCATTATTACAATATTCAACTTTTGAAACTTTTTCTTGGTTTATCGACAGCGTACTTTCATATAGAATGTAATGGTTTCTGATTTTTTGTTTCGGATGAAAAACAAAAAAACTACAGCTGCCGAAATTCGACATCGCGGAAAAAATTCGTTCAGCAACGATTGGTTGCAGGCTGCTGATGAATATTTATTTTCGATTTAAAAAAATGTTTTTCGAGTCTTCGAATGTACAATAAAATAGCCCCCAAAGTTGAAAACGATTGGCCCGGTAGTTGCGTTGGAAAAAAATCCCGAAATTCCTCGTCATCTTCGACCATTTATATGGGTTTCCCCCCTTAATTTTTGCTCAGAGAATCGCTCAAAATCGTTTAAAAAAAATTAAGATAATTTTTTTAATTGTTTATAAATGGTATATAAAAAAAATGTTAATTTCTCCGACGTGATCACGTCATGCGGAATCGTCCTCAATATTTATACGAGATTAAATTAAATTAAATTTACTAAATTAAATTAAATTAAATTAAATTAAATTGAATTGAAGCATCAATTCACCTTTGATTCATCTTTTTCTCATTGCATATAAAGAATCTGTTTGTTCGCGGGCTCGTTGACGTTAGTCACGATAGAGCACGGATTTATTATCGGAGTAACACGAGGAAAAACGTGGATTATTAAGTCCATCGAAGGTTGAAATATGCAGGAGGCGCACGTAACAGTACAAAGTTGCGCAAGTCTGCCCGAGTTAATGAGTGCTTTATCTTTCGTCTGTACGTTGCTGGCCGTAAAAAAAAAAAAATCACGATGCAACGGCGACGATTCCTCTCGCGTGCACACGCCTCGTCTGTTACATGCGCAGTTAAGAATTATGTGCATACATAGTTATATACATATAGAAGGAAAAACTAGTATAACGAGATACAGTAATAGAAATAAAATATTACGAGATATATAATGTTATTTATATTAGATTGCTTAAAAAATTGTTGTTGAAGTTTGCATCGTTGCAATAAAACGAAAATAATTTTTTTTTTTATTCATTTTTATTGATAATTACGCTTTGATCGTGCATTTGGCATCCCATGTCCTTGATAAAGACCCCAAAATACATTTTACCCGTTTAAAAAAAAAAACTTTTTAGGCGAAATGAAGTTAACAAAAAAAAAAATTAACTATTTTCGTTGCATTCAAACGATGCAAACTTCAACATAATTTAAAAAAGGGTTTAATTTTTTGATTTCGTTGCTTATCGAGACTCGCTCATCTTGTTACAAATAAATAATTTTCTACCATAGATCTGGGATATAAAATGTTGTACTTTAATGTTGAATAAAATGTTTTTAAAAATTATTTTCATTGATATCTACGCTTTGCTCGTGCATTTGGCATGCCAAATTTTTAATAGAGATCCCAAAATACATTTCAACAATTTTTCAATTTGAAAATTCCTGAAAAGAATAAATCTCACTGAAAAATAATTCATTTTCGTTGCGTTTGAAAGATAAAAACTTCGACGCCATGTTTATTTTGGATTCCTAATCACGGTTTTTTGTAGGTTTTTACTGAAAATAATAGTAAATAGTGCACTGACAAACAGTTACTTTGAAATATTCATACAAAAATTTAATACCAAATTTAAAGTATGATTCAAAAGACACGATATCAAAATAATTTATTTTTCCCGCAAAAAAAATATTTTTCCTCATGTCCTTGCACCACTCTGCAAAGATATTCTTTTTGTTTGGTATTTCTCTTATCCGTATCGAGCTCCAAAGTTGTATTTCAAAATATTTCGTGTGAAATTAAAACAACACAGATTGAGGAATAAATTTAAGAATTGCCCACTAAAATAACGAATTTATTCGTTATCTCTCTTCATTCACGTATGATGGAGTTCCTTTAAAATTGAAATGAAACATTGCCCAGTAAGGAAAACAAAATTTAAGTACTGTTACTTGAGAAGAAAAGAAACGGTAATTAAGGCTAACGATGTCTATTCATTACGTTCTAAAGATTCGAATGAGTTCATCTCGACAATGAACTTTAGCTCGCTCTGCTCGATAACTTTCAAAAACATGCAGGTTGTGAGTTATAGCTCTCGCAAGCCGTCATTTTGAAAAAATTCTCAATGAAAAAAAAGGCTAGCAACAAAAAATACCGATCAATAACAATATATCTTGCAGTTAACCCAGAAATTATTTTTCATCTACATCTTTTGAATAATATTGTTAAATTTTTTATATATATTTTTTTGACATTTTAAAACAATTAAAACCATTTTTAATTATCCATTTTTATTAAGAATTGAAAGTTTGTTATTCGAACCCAACATAAAAAAATTCAACTGGTTACATTTTTCTGAAATACTCATTTTTTTCTTTTAATTTTATTGTTCATTATATACCAACATTTTTTGCTTTAAGGTACTCGTCTACTTTAGAAGGCCAAAAAAAGCAAATTTTTAAGATTCTTTTCTCAGCTCCTTTATCAGATATGGCTATAAAACTATTATTACAACATTGATTCATCCTTCGAAAGTACGAAATAAAAATTTATTTTTTATTTTCATTGTTTGAATAATTTATAAAAGGCGCCAAATTCGAAAATGTATTTTATAATAATAATAATCATAATATATAAGTCTAAATATTAGAAGTCTGAAACCAAAAAATAGGAAAGCATTTTAAAAAGGAAGGATCTTCACATAACAATTGACCACCGTTGATGAAAAATCGATAAAAAAAAATGGCGGATGTTTTGAACTTAAAAAAAAATTTAGTTTTTCACAATTTATTCCACACATCAGCCATTTTTTTTTTAAATGGATTTTTCATTAACGGTGGTAAATTATTGTGTAAGAAACCTTCCTCTTTAGAAGGCTTTTTTATTTTTTTGTTTCAGACTTACCAATCCTGAGATTAAGGATGTTGAGTCCCAAATCGCAAATCATGAGAAAATTTTGAAAATTTGGTATGTGTTTGGATGAATTATTTAAGAGGTCGTGTACAAATTTCACGACGATTAGGAAGCTCGTTATCGAACAATCAAGATTAACAAATCGAATTAAATTAAATGTAGTCTTATGGAAACTGATATAACTTTGCGATAAGTTTTTTTTTTACCTCAATTTTCGCAACGGAAACAAAACGAAGTTTATTGATGAATATTTTTTGTATTTGTTAAAAAAATTGTTCTTAGCAAAATTTTAATATTCAAGCTTTCTAATAGTCGTGAAATGTTTACACGACCTCTTAAATACTTCATACAAAAACATACCACATTTTCAGAATTTTCTCATCATTTTTCACTTTAACCCTTAAGGAGGTTAAAGTAATGATGATAGAATTCTGAAAATTTAATATGTTTTTACATGAAGTATTCAGGAGGTCGTGTAAAAATTTCACAACGATTAAGAAGCTATTTATTGAACAATTTACATTAAAAGATTTCATAGGGACTCAACATCCTTAACTGTCGGTCATGGGAAAAGACGTTATCGACTTTGAGCGCCTTCTATAAATTATTCAAATAATGTAAATAAAAAATAAATTTTTATTTTGTACTTTCGTAAGATGGAACAATATTATAATAACAGTTTCATAGTCATATCTGATAAAGGAGCTGAGAATTTTTTTTTTTTTTAATTCGCTTTTTTTGGTCTTCTAATGTAGACCAGCACCTTAACACCGACAAAAAAAAATTTTTTGGAATCATCCTAATATATATTTTTATTATCATTATTTAAACATTATTAATAATAATGTTAATTAATAATAATAATAATAATAATAATAATAAAGCGTATGTTTATGTATAAACGGGAGAGAATTTCATGTATATAGTGTTTCCAGTTGGTTTTTTTGTAAGTAAAAGCCAGCCGGAAAACACGCACGTGTGTGGGGCGCATTATCATTTGCACCGTCTGGCGGGATTGTCCGGCTCGTTGAATCGCCCCACAACGAATCGAGAGAGAATGCCAAGATACTCCGAGCGGGGGGGGGAGGGGGGATCTCGGCGAGCGTCAGATAACAGAAAGAAAAAAAAAATATCTATATTCATCGGGCGTGCGTGTTATTTATATGACTATCATATACTCACACACACTCGAACAAACAAACAAACACACACACACACACACACACACACACACACACACACACACACACACACACACACACACACACACACACACACAGATTCGCGAGTATAAATTTATTTTGATTCATTCGTTACCCACTCCTCGTATCTCTGCATGGACGTTATTTGCTTTTATGTATGGCGGGGTCACAATCTATGTATGGAGGTGTATAATCTAGTGTTTGCAACGACTATCCGATTCGAGTTCGAGGAATTTGCAAAACAAGCACGTCGTCTTCATTATCACGCTATACGCGCGTGTGAAGCTCTCCCTATCGTAATAATGTGCAAAATTTGCATCCTCGTGTATGCATACCGCTGTGCGAGAGATATTTTCAATGCTCGTATATCCATGGACAAATTTCGAAGAGTGTACAAAAAATAAAGAAACGGAATATTCGTCAGCTCTCAGTTTTTGCTCGGTACTTGCGGGAATTTTGCAGTCATGCAATTTGCTCGAGATTCCGATCGAATAACGAAAGGGAGAAATGTTTTGAAACGGGCGACATTGCAGCAGTGAGCACGAATGCAAATCGATCCAGCAAGCTGGAAATTGGCGTGAATATACTTTTTTTAAATTTATTTTTCGAATATCACATACTTGAAGTTTCGATGATATTATACACTGAGAGAAAAAATTACTGAATTTGAGAACATGAATTTATTTATTAAATGAAAGTATTAATTCGATTATTTATTTGTTGAACCAAGAAAATCACTCTTCATTTAAAAAAATATTTTCACGAATCTATTACTCCGTTATATTAAACTCTAATAGTAACAATTAAATGCATGATAGATTTGATTAAATTTGTATTCATTGGATTAATTACATTGATCGCATCATAAGCATGAGATTATTTGAATCTAAAAAACGACTTCAATACGAAATTATTTTTTTGAAAGAAAATTATTTATGGCATCATAAACATGAGATTATTTGGATCTAAAAAATGACTTCAATACGAAATTATTTTTTTCGAACAACATTATTTCTTTGCAATAAATTCATCGTTATTTTACTTCTAAAAATATTTCTGTAGTATTTTCAATATTTATTAGATATAAAATTGATTGTGATTATTTGAAAAGAAGCTGTAGTAAAATAAATAACACATTATTTTATTCCAATAGAATATTTGTTTGGAATGATCAAATTTTTATTTCCTTCAAGCAAAGAACTATCATCTCTATAGTATACTTTAATAGTATACATAAGTTATTAAAAATTTAAAAAACTGGTTTTTTAAATGTTTTCTTATATTCGAATCTTCATAACTCCTAACTTTTTTCAAGTGCATAGTAGTAGTCGATAGCGTAATAGGTAGCGTGTTAGGTAGTTAGGTAGGATTGGTTTGATGGTAGGTAGGGTCGAGGGTTCGAATCTCGGTCGGACAGAGAAATTAGATAGAAGAATTGGCGCAGATTTGTCTTTTTTTTCTATTTATCTCTTTTTGGGGTCACTAAACTATGCATTAAATTATTTGGCAAGGGCTATATATTTTTTATAAAATGTTTAGCAACAATTAATAAACACGCATTTGATTGAATCAATTATTTTTCCTGTTGATTGGACTAATTAATTTGTTGATTCAACCATTTTTTTTTCTCAGTGCTTCCTGTATTAAAAGACGTGCATGTTTTTAATGATAAAATGTGTTCTTGATTCAAACAACATATTACATATAATTGATAACATATTGTTAGATTGTTAGACCGTAAATATTGCTAAAAATGATTTAAAAAAAATTTATTTGATAAAATTGAAGCTTGCAAAAATGTTGAACCTTCATTGAAAAATTGAGACACGGAAATAAGTATTTTAAATTTATGTCTGGACCTCGGAAACGGTCTCTGTTATTTAAAAGAGAAAATTGGTTCGCCTGCGTTTCAATTATGGCCAACTTTGACTGTACGAAAAATTAACAAATGTGAATCTATAAAAAAAAATATGAAGTCAGTATCATCGGAACAATTTTCCAAACTTCTTTTATCATCTAAAATAATTATTTACCAAGTATCGTTGGGCTCTTTAATTTTTTTTTTTACACAGAAACAAATTTGTCAAGTTTCGGAACTTGAAGTACATTTTTAAATTTGGCGGTAAACTGACCAATGAAATGTTTTTATCGTGAACGGTCAAGAAAAAAAAACGAACATTGATACGTTAATTTTTATTATAGTTGCAAAGCTATTTTCGTTTTCAGAACCATGTGTGTGTATTATGTGTGAAAAGAAAGTTTCGTTGGTTGCGTCACACGAGACTCTTTCGAGACTCCGCGACCTTGAAAGTTTCTACAAACCTCACCCGGAAGTTTGTCTTGAAGTGGGAAACAGATGCCGCGCTTCGAGTCTTCGGTGTTTCGTTCGAATGGAAATTATTCAAACATTTCACCAATTTTACACACCGCACTTGACTAATTTGTTTTACAATAATTTGCAAACTTTTCTTCTCCTTAAACTTCATTGCGCATAATTTATTCGCCAAATGCCCATCGGTCGTTTCTTTGAACTCATTTCTTTTTTGTGTTTTTTTTTTAAATTACAGGGAGCGTCGCGAGGCGGAAGTGCGGGAGCAGGAGAAACGGGAACGCGATTACGAGGCTAGAATGGAACGAGACAGGCTCGAGAAGCAGAGACTCGCTGAGCAAGCTGTTCACAAACACTTCGAGGAGTCCTTGAGGCTGGCACAACAAAAGGTGAGTCTTGGCTTACTGGCTCATTCCAATGGATTATCGTCGAAATTTAAACCCGATTCGGTTATCGTGGGTCGCTGGAGACCCGAGCTATTTTCCCTCAATTCCTGAATTTTTGAGAGGTGGATGTGTTCATGACGAAAAACAAAATATTTGTTTACTTTTTTTTTGCAATCTTCATGGTGTGCCCTTTAAGTAGAAGTATTCGAGAGAGTTCAGGAATTTTATCAGATTTTTTCATTGCAAATTACGTGTTCCAACATGCCTCGGGTCTTCAGCGACCCACGATTACCTAACAAGGTGCCGAAAAGAATGACCTGATCAGGCAAAACCCCGAAGAATCATGAACCAATTTTCTTTATAATGTTGGAATTTGCATCGTTTTAAGGCAACGGAAATAATTTATTTCTCAGTCAAATTCATTTTTTTTTTTTAATTTTCGAAAGTAAATTATCATTGAAATATTTTTTGCAGTGATTATTAAAGACTCAGGATGCTAAATTTACATCGAGAAAAGGATAAATGTCATAAAAAATTAAATTAAAAATGGGGTCAATATTGATACCATGATTAGATATATCGAATCGTTCATTCGGGGTCTTGATAGTACTCGAATTGCCTTTTTTTTTTTTTTAATGAGTAAGACAATGGTATTCTATCAATTTGCAGAAAAATCGTAGCAAATAAGTACGAAACCTATTTTTTTTCAATAACTTTCTTTTTTTTTCAATGGACCAATTCTGAAAATTCAAACTAATTCTTAACCCTCCGTCCGTACACTTTTTGGGACACTGTCTGTACTCTGGGTCGTTAAAGTCCTGCTAATGTTTTTTCAAAGAAAAAAACGTCAAAAAAATCTGAAAAAATTCTGAATGACTTTTATAACATTTTTTTCGACGATCCAATCATCTATTTAATCATTTATAGTAAACAATTTTTTTTTACAATTTTTATAATACCAGAGATATTCGATTTGAAAATTTGGCTTGTGCCTTAAAAGACCCAGTGTACAGACGGAGGGTTAAAGAGGATGTATCAGAGTGTTAGAACGAAAATCAACATTGCTATGTTCTGCTTAGAAAGTTTATCTTTTTGGGCCAATGAATATGAACGAAAATTGCAATGTGGGAAAATGGTAATCATTAAAATAATAAATAATGAGAAATCCACCCACGTTATAAATTCCAGTGTCAAATCCAAGGACAGATTACGGTAGAGCAAAACTTCCGGTAATTTTCTAATATCAAAAGTCATATGGAAAATAAATAAAAAATACATGTTTATAGTTTCTCTTCATATATCTGATCTATCTGATGAGATATTATTTAAAAAGCTCATATATTCGCAATAAGCTGAAAATCTCGGATTCGATTAACGGATTTTGAATCTTGCTCAAGCAAAAAGAATCTTCATTCACACGCAAAGAAAATATACGCAAACTCCACCTGTCCAATTTTTGGATTTTAACTTTTGCAAGATTATATATTTGATATATTTGATGTATTTGATATATTTTATATATTTGAGATATATTCGAGGTTAATCTCGGAGTCCTGAAAAACCGGAAGTCCATCTGCATTCGTGACTCTGATTACAAAAAATCTCAAATATTCCAACGAATATGAAGATTTTTTTGAGCCCTCAATGACATTTATCGAAGAAATGATTTCGCGTGACTTTTCGTTCGATTTCCGACACAATAGGATCAAAAAAAAGTCAGACGTCTGGCACACGCAGTCCAATTTGGTATCATCACCGTTATTTGAAAGTCGAATTTGCACGAAACGACGAAACGGAATGACGAGAGACAAGGACAGACGTATACATCAGCAGCAGACGTTCTTTTCATCTCGTCTCTTTATTTTCGAAATAAAAGTCCTTTTGGACGGGAATTTTTACCCTCGTCCCTCGCGCCTCGACTTCGTTATTTCTCAGACTCTGGATATTTTCTCGTTCCGTTCTCGGGACTGTGAAAAGCCCCCGCGGGCATCTTACGGACAAACCGTGCAATCGTTATAACGACTGGGTTCTCCTCCACGAGGGACGAAATTCTCCGAGAGAGTTTTTAAATGCCGTATGACCGGAGGGATTTTTAAGGATCCGTCGAGTCAGTGTGGTCGGTGCACATGTATTTCGACAAGTTTCGAACAGTTAGAGAGAGAGAGAGAGACCGAGAAACGGAGGGGCCTTTTTCTTTCACGGGAAAAGACCGAAGCGAGAGGGTCGAAAAATGGAGAAGAAAAAACAGAAAGAAAAAAAGAAGACTGTTGAAGGGAAGGACCAAGAATGAAAAAGAGCAGAGGGAAAAAAGAGAGTGGGGAAAAAGAGGGTTGGGGAAAAAGGGGAAAGGAGGTATAATCGATGCATTCCAGCACCTGCCTTTTGTGAGGCCGTGAAACTCGGTCGTTCTCCCTTCTCGAGATTGCAAACCTGCCTCACCAGCTTCTCACCTCATCCTTCTTCCTCTCTTTTTCTCTCGTTCTCTCCCAAAGTCGTACGCAATACGTATGCAGGAAGTCCACACCCAGAAAAAAGATCTAGTCGTAGGTACTATAATCGTTTATTTGATTATTTTTTAGTTACTTTAAAGAAAATTTTCTTTCCATCCAATTTTGGGCGATATTTACTTCCACTATATTTATTTATTTGAATTCCATGTCATCGAGAAGCAGGCGTTGAAGAAAAATTCTATTCGTTGTTACTAAATACCTATTTACCCGTAATCTCATCCGATCATATCTGCAGATTTGTCAGTACCCCAAAAATCCGACAGGTGGCTACCTCTCGCACAAGCGAACCTGCCTCTCGACGTCTATATCCTTTCCAAGCTCGTCTATGTTTGATACCCTTATTTTTCAGTATGGATATCTAATACATTGAACATTGCGGCAAAACACAAGATGGTCGAATCCCCGAAAAGGATTCCCATAAAAAAGTCTTTTTTTCTTTTCCCTTCTGTCAAAGAAAAGACGAAGCTCTACGAAATTGTAGACTTCATATGTGTAGCATACTTTCAAAGATTGAAATGTTTAAAAATATACATTGTGTAAATATTTAAAAAAAATTATTTAATTTAAATACATATTTGTTCAGTTTGAAATAATATTTATTAATATTAAGTAAAAATTTTTTAGATCGCAATATATTTTCCTAGTAGTTCATTAAAAAAAAAAAAATTGCCTTGACACGAATAGAGTTGTATTGGGCCGGCCTACAACTAAAAAAATTTATTTGGCCTGACTAGGATTTAGTTAAATGTACTAGATCTTTTTTCTGGGTGCACCGGTCAGACCCGTGCACTCGGCAAGTACCCCCAGAAAAAAGGTCCAGTTGATTTAACTAAATCCTGCTTAATCGCAATATTTTTTTTTTATTGGGGGCCGACCTAATATGACTATTTGTTTCGACGATATTTTTATTTATTTAAATATACTTAGTAGGAAATACATTGCGATCTAATAGATTTTTATTTAATATGAATACATTTTTTTCAAACTCAGCAAATATGTATTTGAATCGAATGATTTTTTTTTTCATATCTACACAATATTTTTAAACATTTTAATCTTTGAATAAATAGAAATGTCAAATTTAAATGTAACATTACATTTCATCTGAATGTCGCTACACGTATGAAGTTTGTATTTGAAACAAATAGACATATGGGGTATTCCATGTGTAGCGAAACAGGTTTTGGCCGCGGGTCTTAAAATTTTTCGTCCTATATCGTTTTCTTATATCATAAAAACATTTCCATGTAGTTATGACCCCCAACTAAGCTATTTGTTAAGTCCTAATCGAAAAATAAAGATAAATATTATTCATACTGTGTGTCCCTTAAGTGTCAATATGGCGAAAATTACATCTGACCAGCGCTTTTTAACAGGAAAATAGCGCTCTTTTCAATGAAGCCAATGGAATATTCATCCGATTTGCAAAGAAAAATTTATTGCCAAAAAACGAAGAAAAAACCCGTTTTTTTTCGGCCCTTAGGGTCTACTGAATTTTATCAAAAATTTTACTGAACATAGTTCAACACGTGAGAAACGTTCGGTAAAATTTTGAGCCTGCCTTTTTTCTTTGTTCACTGGCAATTAAATATGTAAAGTTACTCCGTAAATAGTCGACGCTTTCTTTCCATCGGGACTCGTTCAAGACAAAACTTATTAATCTTATTGCCAGTGAACAAATAATAGAGGCAAGCTGAAAAATTTACCGTACGTTTCTACCATGTTAAACAATGTTCAGTAAAATTTTTGACAACATTCAGTATACCCTAAGGTCCGAAAAAAAAAATTTCTTCATCATTTTCTTCATCAAATAAACGATTATAGTACCTGCGACTGGATTTTTTTTTCTTGGTGTAAATACTCGAAAAGATTCACACGCCTTTCCTATGAGAATAAAAATCACGCACCTTACGCCCTTTTCATCGCAAGCTGCAAAATTCAGCTCGACCTCGCTGAATCCGTCGGAACGGAAATAACCATCGAGGCATCTTCCTCCATGGATATACCTTTCCGCTCCCCGATTTAATTTCGTTCCCTATCGTTTTACCGTTTCTCTCACATTCACTCCTTCCCCGTACAGCTCGTTTATTTGCGCGCGTGTATTTTTTTCTCCTCTTTTTCCGAGATAAATGAAAAATGAAATTATATTCTCCAGCGAAACGAGTGAGCTCACGTTGATTCACTTAACCACTGAGGAGGGGGAAAAAACCCAGATTTGCAAGATGATTTAAATAAATGACGTGAGAGGGAAAGAGAGAGAGAGAGAGGAGGAGGGATCTTCGCAGTTAGACTCAACGAAACGACCGTCGACCGCTTCGCGAAAAAATTTGCAATGCAAACAAGCATGTTCGCGGTAACTCTCGGCTGTCTCTCTCGCTCTCTCTCTCTCTCTCTCTCTCTCTCTCTCTCTCGCTCTCTCTCTCTCTCTCTCTCTCCCCCTCTCTCTCTCTCTCTCTGTCTGTCTTTTTTCCTCCATGTTTTTTTTTGCCGTAAACTCATTAATTATGCACTCTGCAGAGACGCGAACGTTCGGTACACAACAATGAACGGATTCGTGAGCTCGTGGGATAATAATAATAGTGCTGCTATATGTATAGATATATATGTGTATATATACAATGCGTTCTCTTTTCTTGGCTTTTTTTCGATAACAGCACAACGAGGCAACGTCCTCTCGTAAATTCAGCAAGAGAGACGCTTTCACGTACGAAGCGAGAGAGATAAAGAAAAAAAAAAGAAATCTGCCGGGATTCTTAAAGAGCCTTAAAGGTGCCCTCGCGATATCCGGTGAATATTGGGATGTTTTCTGATAGTTTTTTTTGTCAGTAAAGTTTTGACAACAGTCGTAATATTTGGGCTGAAATTAATAAAAAGAAAACAAATTTTTTTTTGCCATCCGAACAAAAAATAGTCTTTTCAGACTAACTGAATGGAATTGATATTTGATTAAAAAAATTCTGGACTTTCATTCCTTAAGGTTTTTACATTTACACATGAAAAAATGATACTGCCTCATCTGTAGCTTTTTTTCGAAATTAATTCCCAAAATCTGGCCTATTTCAACGCGAATCAAATTACGCGGTAGGATAACTTGTTGGCTTCAAAAATTTGCAAAAATCGATTATCAATATTGAAAAATGTGCCAAAAATCGAAAAATTATCCGAATTTGATGAACCAAGCGGCGTTTTGAAGCTTCAACGATCCCGAAAAGAATGAGTCCAAGGCAAACCGGAATTCCATCGAGAAAAAAAGCTACAGCCATTTTGTTGAACAGAACTCATTTTGCCCAAAATGCGAAAAAAAACTTTAATTTTTTTTTCTTTTTAAACCTTACATCGATGTATTTTACCCCCCTGAACACGAATTCACTAATAGTTTTCCCAAAAAATCAAAATTTCTAAGAAATTTCAACAAAAACCTTGTTCCTTCAATTTTTGCCCCATTTTCAAAAAATGATGCTGAAGTTTGCGTCGTTTTGATGCAACGGTGGCAATTTAATACACATGTATGTTACTTAATTTGACACTGACGAATCACATTTCCTCAAAAGTCAGAAAAGTGTCTGGACGGTCACTCGGAAAAACTATTGATAGCGTCGAGTTTCGGAATTCCTCGACAAAAGTTGGTAAACTTCGGAGAGTTTGGAATCTATGTAAAAACAAACACACTTTTGCTAATACATATGTAAACGTAGATATATATTATGCGAAGTATACGACGAGTCGTAGTCAAACTTCTCGGTTGATCGAAAGCAATAGCAGTCTAAAACTTTTCCCTCAGCCAAACTTTTCGTTCGGATACGAAAGTCCTGAACCGAGTTTTCAGAACTTCGTATATTGGAGAGGGAAAAACTTTTTCACCGGATACTCCACGCCGATGTATCTCTCTCTCCCATCTATATTATTCCAATATCCAGACCAACGTTCTTGTGGTTTCAAATTAATCCTCCGTTCAATTTTGCCTCTAGGGAATCAACGATCAATCTTAATGCGCAATGCGCGTCAACCGTAGACTCTCGCTTCGTCGTGGTTTTTTTTCCTTCACGCTATCTCGTGATCTTGCTTAAGGCAAGACACCAGAAGCTTCTCTCGATCTGCTTCATTCGCAGCTTAACCGAGAGCATCATTATTATCCACGACGAATTACGAAGAGAGAAAAAGAGAGACCAGCCGAGGCTTCTCTCTCTCTCTCAGTCTGTGGTCACGTGATCAAAGATTTTAGTACGCAGAGTTAATTTGCTGACCTAGTGCGTGTAACTTGTTTTGTTTTCTTCCTGAAACTTGTCCAAACAGCGTCAAAAGAAAATTCACCTTCATTACCGCATTTTGAGGGAGTTGCATCAATTCACAACAATCCCATCCCCATGAATCGACCCCTATATTTTTTTCCAGAATTTTCCGGATGGATTTAACTGGGTTGTACACTGGGTCTTTTAAGGCACAAGCCAAATTTTCAAATCGAATATCTCTGGAATTAGAAAGATTGTAAAAAAAATTTTGTTTACTATAAATGGTTGAATAAATGATTGGATCATGGAAAAAAAGGTTATAAAAGTAATTCAGAATCTTGTCAGATTTTTTTTACGTTTTTTTCTTAGAAAAAACATCAGCAGCACTTTAACGACCCAGAATACAGACGGGGTTGCAAAATTTAAGTGTATAGGCAGAGGGTTAAGATTTTTGAAGGATGGATTTTTTTATTTATCGGGTCAAAATATCTTCAGAAACACTATTATCAACAGAAAAAAGTTATCCAATTTAAAAGTTGCACTTTTTTGACATCTTTTCGATAACCTTTGCATCAGAATTTTATGAGGTTTGCGTACGCGATTTCTCGTGTTTATTTTAATTCTCACGTTTGTTGGAAAATAATTTTGAAATATGCTGTGAAAAAAGCCCTTTTTTTCTCGCTTCCAAAGTTACCCTCTGTTGGGCATATATTTGATTCATTGGAAAAATCAGCAAAACGCACTATCTTCTGAATAATGAAATTTTTTAATAACATAATGACAGTTTTATCATTTTCTCCGCTTTTTTCAATTTTTTAAAAATCTTTGTGCCATTTTTTTTTGTAAATACAAAATTTCGGCACGTTAATAATATTTTTTGGCTTTTCTTTCGTCCAAAACCAAAAACAGTGTTCGAAGAATCTTCTTAAATTTGAAACTAAATAAAAATGATTTTTTTTTAGAAACATATTATAATATTGTAAAATTCCATAATTGTAATAAAAATTGTGAAACGATGTCAAAAAACTGCGACTTTTATTTTGGAACATTTTTGTCTTCTGACCAAATGTCTAAATTAGAAAAAAAAAACATTTTTAAAACAATTGGGTTTAAAATCTTCAATGTTTAATTAACAAGAATTTGCTTATCTAAAACTAATACAATCATATAAAATTCTTGAAAAAATCAAGAATACGAGTGACTCGAATAACCATCAAGGATAGTTAATTTTTCATAAGGTTGACATTGAAAATCTAATCGAATTTCGGAGCTGCAAAGCACAACGGTTTTTTTTCGGAGATGTAAAAAAAATTGACGCGTTACATATTTACGTCGAGCCGTGAGTGTCGTTTTAAAAGGAATCTCCCGTGTCGTTGCGCAGAGATAGACATCGAGGAAACGATGGATCAGCGAGCCTTGCGAAACTTCTCTGCTTCCCCCCGAGGGATCGTGTAACATTCGCTCGCAGGGCCAGCAATTTTATTTGCTGACGATGCAGCGCGACATCGAGAAATCAAAGGATGCAGTGGAAATTCGTTACTTCGGTTATCCGACCACCGTCATTTATTCTCGTGCTCGCTTAATTAATTTCAGGCAGGCATTCGGCAAAGTGCTTATCCAGTGATTAATTACACATCGTCGATGTCGAATTCTCTTCGGATGTGAATTAACGGACTGTGGAGAATTCCTTTTTCTCTCTTGGGGGGGTATTCTGGTCTAAAATTTTGAAAAAATCATTTTTTCTTGCATATTCTTAAAGTTCAGACCTTTAAGAACCCTTTTTTAGCCCCAACTTTACCAGCTTGTAACGCATTCAAATTTCATTTTTTTTCTCGACTACTTTTTTGTTTATTGTCAAAACATTAATGTTGTTGTAAAAAAAGAATGGTAAAAATCAGAGCTGGGCCGTACTTGAAAGTACTCGGTACTTGCAGGTACTTGAAGTACAGTGCTTGCAAGTACAAAGTACTTCAAGTATTGTACTTACATTTTTCAAGTACTTTATATACTTGAAGTACTTTTTTCAAGTACAAGTATCAAGTACTTTTGAATGTGTCTTGCTGACTGTTGCATGTGCAAAGCCTTTGAATATGGGAAATTCCATGTCACATCGACCAATATTTGGAATCGACCCCTTTCAATTTCGATGAAATTTGGTCAGAAGTTTTTTGTTATCATAAAACAAAGTTCTAACAAAGGAAAAAAATTAAATTTTTTTTTCGAAAATTCAAAATTTCACCATTTTTTCAAGTTTATTTTTTAAATATTTCGAAAACTATTATAGTTACGAAAAAATCGTTCTGGGTTCGTCTTAAAGAGTATACTCGGGGCTACAAAAAAAATATTCCGAAACATATCTTGAAAAATGATGAATTTGGAGAATTTTTCAAAATCGTGAAAATCCACAATCAACATTAAATTTTTGGTTTCATTTTTTTATACAACACCTTGTACTGATATTAAAAGATCCTGCAATTTTCAGAAATGTGTTTTTTTTTGTTTCAAAAATATGAATTTTTGAGTTTTGGTAAAACTTTTTGTTTACCTCTAAGTAAAGTGAAGTTGATCAATCATGTAATTTTGACTGCTGAAAATTACAAAATTACATGATTGCTCAACTTTAAAAAATTCATATTTTGGACAAAAAACACCTTTCTGAAAATCTTTCAGGATCTTTTTAAATCAGTACAAGGTATTATATTTAAAAAATTGAACAAAAAATTGGATGTTAATTGTGGATTTTCACGATTTAAAAAAATTCAAAATTCATCATTTTTCAAATTTTTTTGTCGGAATATTTTTTTTCGTAGCCCCAAGTATACTCTTCAAGACGAAACGAACGAATTTTCATAACTATCATAGTTTTCAAGATATTTAGAAAAAAAATTGAAAAATGGTTAAATTTTAAATTTTGCATAACTTTTGAAAAAAAAAAATAATTTTTTTTCTTTGGTAGAACTTGGTTTTATGGTAAAACAAAACTTCTGACCAAATTTCATCGAAATTGAAAGTGGTCGATTCTAACTCTTGGTCGATTTTACATGGAATGACCCAAGTACCAGAACTTACGAGACATACCCGAAAACTAGAAAAGTACTTGATACTGGTACTTGATTTTTTCAAGTACTTGTACTTCAAGTACTCGTTTTGACGAGTACTTGCAAGTGACAAGTACTTTGTACTTCAGGTACCAGTGGTACTTGATACTTCAAGTACCTACGGTACTTTGTACTTGATACTTCAAGTACTTGCAAGTACTTTGCCCAACTCTGGTAAAAATACATTTTTTTATCGAGCTCGATAAAACGCTTAAAATGCTCTAGACCAGAATACCCCCTTAATCTTTCGATTGACGATCATCCGAATAAGCGATCATTCTACAAAGAACCGCCTTCTTTTTGTCGATACGGAAAAAAAATCGATAAATGACGATGCTAAATGTGTATTTTAGTGTGTGCGTTCTGGGATGGGCCAGCTGTATCCACTTTGCCACGGATATTAAAGTGTATGCAGTAAACGTTTGATCGGGACACATATTGCAGTGTAATACATAGGAATTGTACAGTCGACTCTGCCTCGTTCTTTTATCGTTCTCGCCTTCTCTTATCGTTATCCATGTTTGCTCCCGGCATTAATATTCTCTCATTTCGTGTGCGTGTGTACAATCCACCAGGCGTCGACTCCCGAGCTGATAAGATAGGATTTATTATACGGCATTATTTCGCGAATGAACGTGTTTCACATGCATACACACACACACACACACATATACGTTGCATATCCCAGTTGCGAATTATCGTCGACGAGACTCAACTCGTTTACATCTTCGCTTTCTTCGTATTTACACTGTTGTATGGACGGTATAAATCTATATGTACATATTTCTCTCTTGGGACGTCTACCCGCGCTTCAAGACCTTGGAACGTTTATTCGTATTTCCCATATTGTATCGCGTGTGTCACCGACCCACTGCTGAAATCCTCTCGTTACATTCGACGAAGATAAATAATTAATCATCAAGGTAACGTGGACGGTTTAGCTTTAGTCAAATGAGAGTTGTATCATGAAAATGTTGGAATATCGATATTTCAACATTTTCATTATGCAAATTCGCCGCAGCAGAATTGTAATGCGATGGAAAACAATTGAAAGTGTCCATTAACTTGGCTGTTTTAATTTTTTTACGAATTGTGAAATTTCAAGACAGGAAGGAATGTCACTCACATCGAGACATTGACGTAACTTATGAGAATCAATAAAAATCGATAGAAATGGCTGAAAAACAGCTTAATTATCTACGAAAGATTTTTTACAAAAGGTCAAAAGGTTGAAAGGGAAACACAAAAAACTTTTGATTTCATGCTTTTCAAGGAACCAAGGATTATTTTTCTAAAATTGAATGTATCAGCTCCAGGGTTGGAAATGGAATCGGAAAACATTTTCATTACCCATTACAATCTAGTGTCTAATGGAAAAAGTTTGCATTACTCATTATAATCTAATGTGTAATGGAAGAAAATGTCATGACTCATTACAATGTAGTGTGTAATGGAAAAAATTTCCATTACCCATTGCAGTGTAATGTGTAATGGATAAAACTTTGATTGCAATTTTGGGAATGGAAAAATATAGATGAATAAATTATAGCAATTTTGCATTACATTTAGGACTTAGGACTTAGATTTTTAGTTACCTTAAATTCTAAAAAGCATCTATATTATAGATGCTTACAAATCTACAAATCCACAAATCTAAGTCCAAAGTCAATCAAATGTAATGCGAAATTTCAATAATTTATTCATCTATATTTTTCCATTCCCAAAATTGCAATCCAAGTTTTGTATCCATTACACATTACATTGCAATGGGTAATGGACATTTTTTCTATTACACACTAAATTTTAATGAGTAATGGAAATTTCTTCCATTACACACTACGTTGTAATAGGTAATTGAAATTTTTTCCATTACACACTACATTTTAATGGGTAATGGACATTTTTTTCCATTACACACTACATTTTAATGGGTAATGGAAATTTTTTCCATGACACATTCTAAAAGTAATGAATAACGCATTACTTTTACATTACAAATTTTGCAACCCTGATCAGCTCTTATACTTAAAATTCAAATAGCCAACAGTGTATCTAATATTTTTCCCAACAACAAAGTGCATAGTTTTCGTGTCGTATTATTTCTGAATTTGTAAAACGGTCTTTCAATGTTCCGTTAAAGAAACACAATTGTCGATTTTCCGTTCAGCGAAACGTTCGGAAGTCCAGTCCATGCTGAATCAATTTTCATGGCTCTTTTGAAATCATCCGCGAGACTAGAAACTAAGGTGGAGCACGAAACAATGTGGGTTGACATTAACTCTCCTCGGCGTTTCACGATTAGCATAGTAATCTTCGTTGTACGCGGTGGCTATAATTAGATTCGCGCTCTTGACGGGCTGCTAAGTGGGCTACGAGAGTGCCTGGTCTGCTTTGAGTTCTTCTATCCGTTGACTGTGTTCCGTCTCCTTTGCGTGGGCCACGTGAGTTCGTGTATAGACGCAAACACACGTGCAAACGCGGGCGTGTTTAAAATATGTCCATCATACTATTATTACAGACTGTACACGTCAATGCGTCTCTTTCTTCGATCTCCCTCTCTTTCTGCCGTTCTATCGCGGTTTGGCTACCGCCAGTCGGCCATCTGCCAAATACTATCCATTCTCCGACACTCTTTTTTTTTTATCTCGGTTCTAATCTCACATCGGACGCTCCTAAACTCCTCGTGGCAGGCTCAAGATGGCACACGTCTATTTACTTTCACTGAACAACCGTTATGATTCATTAGGCTATATCGGAGTTATACACAATGCATCGTATTACACTATGCATGCATTGGAAAAAATCTCCGTATCGAATCCCCTTGTATCTTTGGTTAGAGTCAATGAAAGGAATGTTTGTGCCCCTGTACTTTTTGGACTTTGTCGCTATTACAGAATAATATAATCAATTGGATGCCAATCGATGCACGTTTTCGTACAACTGTGTATAAAGAATACTCTTATTATCGGCAGTATTGATTGAAGTAGGTGTCTTATGTCCCACAGAGAAATATGCAATCAGCCTCAATGGCGTGGAACAGTTTCATCCCTTTGCCGCCACCTGGTGGTCGAAGTCACGGTGCACCTCCGCCTCATGGTGCCTTGACTGCTCACGGGCCACCTCATCATCATCCAGCTGGTCCAGGAAGCGCTGCGCATCCTGTCACGGTGGTTCAGCAACAACAACAACAGCAGCAGCAGCAACAACAACAACAACAACAACAACAACAGCAGCAGCAGCAGCAGCAACAACAACAGCAGCAACAGCAACAACAGCGAGAGCGTGAAGAGAGGGATGCGCGTGATCGCGAGCGTGACGCACAGATGAGAGAGCGAGAACAACGAGAACGAGAGCGCGAACACCTGGCCGTAACCGAGAGATTGCACAGGCAGGCCGAGGCGAGGGATCACGCTGCGAGAGCGGCATATTACGCAGCGGCGGCACCACCCGCGGCTCAACAGGTAAAGTTAAAAAAAAACCAAATTCTTCAAACTCTCACCTGGAATTAACTCGAGGTGACTCTCGAAATCTCACAAACAGTATTTTCATTCGTTACGTTCTCTTTCAGGTGCTGAGAACATCGAGTATGAGCGGTAAAGTCGAGTATCCACCACCACCGGCGCACTCGAGAGCCTCAAAATCGTTGAGCGTGTCTGGTCATCACGAGAAAGGACCACCATCGTCACAGGTCGTTGGTCCACCGCACAGTGCCCTACCCAAAGCCGAGCCGAACGTCAGTCTGTTCAGTTACTCGAATTATCAGCCTCAGAGCTCGTATATGCACGAGATGAAGGTGAAGAACGAACTTCAACAGAAGTCAGTGTCGGGAAAGTCCATCGGCGGTGGTATGGAGCGCGATCATCATGGTCGAGAAATGTTGCCGAATCCGCCGCCACTGTTGCCCGATCACAAGAGTTCCGTTATAGTCAAAAATGACGGTAGGGATCTGCAGCAGAAGGTGCCGGGTGCGCCGCATTCGTCGAGTCCGAAGATGATGTCGTATCTGAGCGTTCAGACGGTGGCGCCACCCGTAACGGTTCAGCAGCAGCAACAGCACAAACCGTTGGCATACGAGTACAGGAGTCCAACGCAAAGTCCGCATCTTCATCATTTGGACGGTCTACAGGCTTCGAAGGGAATGTCCCCGCAAGTTGGACATCACGCTCGTGTGAATTCCGTACCGGGACAGTTACCCCCGAGTCCCCACGGGCATCCCTCGCATCCCCATAATCGACAATCTCCCCACGGTCAACCGCATCCTCATCAGGCGCCGCATCCTTCGCCACCGGAGCCGCGTTACCTGAGCAGGCCCGAACCGGGTCTTCCTTATGCAACCGCGAAATCACCGTATTCCTATCCCCATATGAGCGCATCGTCTCCCGCCTCGCACTATTCCGCGCCACCACCCGGCTCGAAGCCAAAAGTCAGCAGTCCGGCACCCCCTCATATATACGGCAAACCGAATTCCGGCATAATGACGGGGACGCCGGTATGCCGTGCCTCTGAGCCCGTTGTATCAGTCCCATTGCCACTGACCTCGAAAGCCGGTGGTAGCTCACCCTATCAGCAAGTGCCTCATCATCACGGTGCACCACCGCCGCCGCTACCACCGCCCGCTCACAGCAGTAGATCGGTATACGATACGAGAACTTTCGCGGGTTCGATGCCGACCTCGAAGCTGCCACCGCCTCAATTGCACGGTTCGCCACCGAGCGCGGCATCGGCACCGTTGTCTCGACCCCTCGTCTCTCATCCGTTGCATCACATGAGTCCCCATCAATCGGGACAACAGATGCAGCATCAGCAAGCACCGATCAACGCTGCTTTTCAGACGCAACCGCTCGATCTTGGAGTCGAAAGATCGAGCTCACCCAAGAGAAAAGCTCACACACCCGTTGATCATCCTGGTCACGCGGTTTCGCTCGAGATCTGCAAAAAACGACGGATCGAGGAACCTCAACCGTTGTCACTACAGTGCGTGGGACCACCCGTTCTCTCGAGGGTAAGCGAACCGAGCCCGTTGATAGCGTCGGCGGCGACTTCCATTGCCACGGTCGTCAATAACGCGCTGTTACCGCAATCGAACAATCAGAATCAAGACTCACGCTCGTGGACCTCGTTGAGTCCAGCGCCGCGTACCGATAGCGGCGATGGCTCGATAAGGCCAGCGAGTACCGGCAGTGTCAGCTCCTTAAATCCAACGGCAAATGCAACGCCGAGTACCGCGCCGAGTCCCGCACCGATATCCAGTCCAGCGCCATCGGCAGCGGCACCGAGTCCTGCCCCAAGCGCACCCGGCACACCGGCCAAAGTCAATCCGACCACGACGGACAGTGAAAAGTCAAATAGTCCCGCGCCAAGACCACCGAGTACAACGAATTATCCCGTTCACAAGCTCAAAAAAGCTTGGCTCCAGAGGCATTCGGGAGAGGACGGAACCGAAGACACGACCGGTGTCGTCGGCAGTGGCTCTTGCGTCATGCTTCCCTTGAATATTGCTCAAGCACCGTCTCAACCATTGAATAACAAAGAACACGAGGTGACGCCTGGCGCAACGGGATCAACGACGAGCAACGTTACGACGGCAACGACGACGATCGCCGCTGTTGCCTCTACCACTACTGCGACAACGACGACTACCAACAGTCTACCCAGTGCCGTTAATTCCATTCACAATATCGGTAGTATGGCCGTTAATAGCATAAACAGAAGCAAAGTTACCGGTAAAGCGGGGAGAAAATCTATCGTTGGGAAAGACACGCTCAATGGTCATGCGAACGACGCTAAAAGCAACGTACCGGAGGACTCTTCGAGCAGCGACCCCGACAGAAAATCACCACCCAAAAGAAAACCGCCCAAGGTATCTATACAACCCAAGTTTGAATGTTCCACGTTCATAGAAGCACAGCGCCATGTTTTTATTTAATTTTTACATTTATTTCGATATTTTATGTTCATAGAACTCTGATGACATGTACATGTATATATATATTTATTTTGCGAAAATTGCACGTTTTTTTAAACTATAGTTAGTTCCTCTTGCAGAGTAGAGTATATTCCATATGTGTGCTTAATTGCACGTGTTTGGCATACGCATATGCGTTCTTCTTACATTATTTGCCCTCAACTCCGTGGTAAACTCCGAATCGCAAAGACACGTCCGAGGGGCCTCAAAATTGCCATTTATCCTTTATTTCGCTGCTCATCGAAATTCTCTTTATTTTGTTATATGAATATTATTATTCTATGAAATTTTTTTTGCTCTTCGTTTTTTTTTGAATCGTATTCGCTGTGAGCATTTCGCGTCAGAAGTTATAAAATAATAAAGAACAACAGAAAGTCGATGAGACCAACGGGGACGACTTGATCAAATGTTCTAAAAATGTTTGATATCAACATTTTTTTAAAAAAAATTGTTTAATTAAATCAATTATTTGATCAAGGTCACAATGAATACAACTCACGGATAAAAAACGAACTTGATTTCAAAATTTCGGACATCAATAAACCAATATCATAAGTTTTTTTCGAATTTCGCTTAGACTACAATGTTATACTCTTGTGTAAAAATATCGATGTTCAAGAGCGGTTAATACATGTATTTCAGATTTCGTACACTACCGGCAGAAAGTTTCCGGACAAAACTTCAAAAAAGGTCTCGAACGCTTTTTTATGCCATTTCGCCGGAAGTCAACGTAGACTAATTTAACAATCGGCATTTTAAAGGGGAAGAATTCGGCCTCATTTCCGGATTTTTAAAATTATTTTTACAATTTGTTTTTAGATTTGGACTCTATTTTGAAAAGAACTGTTTTTTGCCTTTTTTTCCTTTCCTTCAAGTGCACCTATCTTTGAGAGGAATTTTTTTAAATACATTTCTACGATTGGATTCATAAAGAGCAAAGTTTGAGCTTCAATTTCCTTTTTTTAAAAACTTTGAGCGATTTTTTTTCCAAAGTTATTATGTTTTTTGTGAAAAAAAGAGGAAATTTAAAAAATCCCGTATAACACGAAAACAATGGGGAAAAACTTCAAGATAGCAAAAAGTTGCGTCTGTTTTTGTTGAGTTCAGAGGCATTTTTCAGATTTTTATTCCCAATATTTTTTCCTTATTTTCTGGGTTGAAGCTCGGATCATTCAATTACCATAACTCTAGAACTGTGGCATTATTGATAAAAATTCAAGAGAGGAAAATACTTTATTTCACCATTTCCAACAAATTGGAATTTTTTTTCAAATTTTTTTTCAAGCCTCAACATGAGAAAAAAAATCGTTGGAAAAAAAAATCATTCAAAATCACTCAAAGTTAAAAAAAAAAGGAAAATGAAGCTCAAACTTTCCCCTTTATGAATCCAATTGTAAAAATGTAGAAAAAAAAATTTCCTCCAGAAGATGGGTGGCACCTGAAGAGAAGGAAAAAAAGGCGAAAGACCGTTGTTTTCAAAATACAGTCCAAATCGAAAAACAAATTGTAAAAATCATTAAAAATTCAAGCCGAATTCTTCCCCTTTAAAATGAAGCTTGTTAAATTAGTTAACGTTGACTTCCAGCGAAATGGCATAAAAAAACGTTCGATACTTTTTTTTGAAGTTTTGTCCGCAAACTTTTTACCGGTAATGTACCTCCGATTTTGGAACATTGTTTTTCAAATTCCCTATGAATTATCGTTTCATAAAGAAAAACGAATTAACAAAAAGCAAGAATAATGAAAAACATATCATTAAGAGTAACAACAAAAATGAGTTTACGAGAATTTCGACAGCGCGTACTAGTTTGAAATTCAAATTTCCCGCGTCTTCACTTTTTCCCCCTCCCTCGACATCTCAAGCGCGTCGCCATTGCGGCACGTACGCCAAAATGGTATACCGTCCACACGACGCGACGAGCGAGGTGAAATCGAGCGCGTTTCGCAGAAAGCCCCTGGTTTCATTGTTAAATTGCCCAGTTTACAAGTCCAATCTCGACATTCAAGTTGATGGCATTTGATCGTTTTCACAACGTCGGATAGCGCGAACGAAAATGGTACAGTATCCGCGCGATAAACCCTAAAAGAACTTCGTATTGCGTCACTTAACCTCCATAGCGTGTATCGTGCGAGGTCTCTGCAAATTAATTTCCTTGGCATTGTAGAGTCCACGTTTATGAAATTATCCAATTGCCTGATGTTTCGCTCATTTTGCCGCTCAAAGATTGTGATTTATTTCGTTCTTTTATAAGCCTGATGACGAATAATTGTTATTATCATTATTATTATTATTATGGTTATTATTATTGTTTCAACTGTTTATTTTATTGCCTTAGTAGGCCTTGTTTTGTAGCCGCTACAGAGAGCATGAACTTCCTGACTACTTAATAATCTATACCCTGTGGTAGGTAAAACGAAAGAAGGGAGCGGTGCGGAGACAGCAGGCAGCCGCGGAAGATCAAAGGAGGCGTAAAGAAGACAAACAAGTTAGGAGTACGGGCGGCGCCGCGCCTAGCGATTCCAGCAACGAGAGCGACGCCGGCACCGGCAGTGACGCCAGCGAACAATTGACCGCTTCCGCGCAGTCGGCGTCTAGAGCACGAAGCACCGCTGCCAATACCAACAATTCATCCGGAAACGGTGAGATTTTCGACAAGAATATATAATTGTCCTCGAACGTTCGATTGTACTGTGGAATTGCAATTATCCGAATGAAACGAAGCCTCAATTTTAGGTTTTTGATATTATAGAATTTGCAATCTTCTGAAAAGTTAAAAAATTTGTTAAAAGTAGAGCCCTCGTTATTTTTGAAAACTTTTTTAATTCTCTCTATTACTTGCTAATAACCATTTATCTCACTAAAATACGCCACAGTATTTGCAACTGCGCATGTTAACTCTCCACTTCATATCGTAAATTACTATGTTTTTAGTGCGTTGCTGATGAAATAAACAAACAACGCAGTAAAAACATAGTAATTTACGATACGAATAAAGAAAGAGCATGTTTTCAAAAGTAACGAGGGCTGACATCTCTGATGAAAAGTTAAAAAATAAGGAACAGTCGTTATTCATTGAATTGGAAATGTACCTCAGAAGAAAAAATCTTTGCTCGAAAACTAAATTAAATGATCTAAAAATTTCATAAAGATTGAAAAACTTTTTGAGATATCTAGCCCAACAGTTTTGAAACTGTAGTTTCGAGAAAAACTTGTTTGACTTTTCAACTGTGGATTTTAAGGAATCAATGGGCTTTGGTGTAAGAGCGATTAAAATTGTGAAATCTTATCCGATGAGTTTGAAATTTTCTGCTAACACTTTTTTTAGATGTTATCCCGTTAAAAAATGTCCCTTTTTATGAAAATGACTTTTCGACTCTTACGACTAGGTAAAGAGCCCTCTACAATTCAAAGTAGCTTAACAGGGACCTCAACAATTTAATTCTGTAAAAAGATCGTAAAATTGAGGAAAGTCCGGATACGGCATTGCCAATTTTAGATTAAATTTTAATTATTCACGATGATGAAATACAATATTGCTGAATAACCATGATAAGTTATATTTGAGCTTTTTAACACTGAAAACAAAAGAGATGTTTGCCTTCTCGTCCAGTCATCGACAAATTGCATTGACACTTAGCGTTTTCATGACGACGCGCAGGTAACAGCAAGGAACCTAGAAAACGCGGTCGGAGGCCAAAAAACGCCAAGGGAAATGACGGCGCGGACGAAGATCAACCGCCTCGTCAGAAAAAAGACCGCAGAGACGATAATGCGAATGCCAGTGGCGGAGGCGGCGCGGGAAGCGGGATCAGTGGTGGAACAGGCGGTGGAAGCGGTGGAAGCGGAGGTGGAGGTGGTGCAGCGGCAGGTGGCAACGGTCAGGGTGACGGTGACAACGTTGCCAAACCAACGATCGCCCAATTGAAGAAATCCGGAGCAAGCTGGTTGCAAGATATCGCATGCGTGGGAATCGCACGATTGGCAAGGTGTCGAGAATGTATGGGCGTCTCGGTCGCGAGTTCGCCCGACACGTTTTGTCGATTTTTCCAATTTCGCCGACTACGATACACGAAAGGAGGCTTGGTGACGGTCGCGGGCTTCAGCGATCCTCATAGAGATATCGCGGAGGTGAGTTTTTCCGAACGTACCGCAAGGTCGTAGAAACATTATCGATACTCGCTCGTTCGGTGTAAAGAATACATTAATTAATAGTGTGATCTGATGACGCAGTCCGATCTTTCGCTCTGGCTACCCGGAAAGGAACATCAGGTACCGAGGATCACGGAAAAAACTGAGAAAACCGACAAGGAAGGAGTCACCGAGAAAGCCGATATGGATTTGGAAATGGCGCACATTCTCCTGGGCCAGATCGGCGATCAATTTTGCGATCTTCTCACTCAAGAGACTGACGCCCTCGCGGGACATATTGCCGATGGTATGCATTCACGTTCGTATTATAAGATTAGACGTACTCTGGAATATTGAATCGACTTTCGATACATTCGTCGCTTCTGTACAAAAATTCAAAATTTCTTGCAATTCGAACGTTTCAATGGATCTTCGTCAAATTCAATAACCAATAGGCTTTGGCGATGGTCAATTTATGGAAAAAAACATATTAGCACAATGTCTCAAAAATTACTTGAATCATATCGGACATTTTTTTGGAAGAATTAAAATTTTTTAAAAATCTCTACTGTCGGTTACAATTTTTTTTAAATCCCATTAAACGGGGCGTATTGGTTTAGAGAATTTCCGACCGACTGATCATTGAATTCCCTTTTCCCTTGAATTGTCTTTTTTCACAATCACTTGTTCATGAAGAAATAGAATAATATTGTGTCTATGGTAACCAGAGTTGTAAATAATGCATTAACTTTGATAATGCATTACTGTGTTCATTACCCATTACACTGCATAATGTGAAATGGACAAGTGTACCATTACAAAATACAAGAGGCGTGTTCCATCACAAATAAAAAAAGTAAAGTGTAATGGATGCATGTGCAATTATGAATAATAAAAGTAATGTGTAATGGATGAGTGCTCCATTACAAATTACAATTGAATAAAAAATAATTGGTAGTGAAGAATATTCCATTACAAATACGTGTGTTTCACACGACAATTTGGAGCAGGTACTATTTTGTTCAAAGTTAAATCTATTAATTTTTCAATGAAAATAATTTGTGTGTACTATCGTAGTGGTGAATGCATGAACAGTGATTGTTTGGAGTAATTTTTACTCCAATCTTGTAAAAATTACAATTCAAGAAAAGCTTATAGGTGTCGGTATGTTAACTTCATATACACTGACCCCCGTGAATGAATGGAGTTAAAATTACTCCACACTTAAAGAAATTTTATTGCAATATTTGCAACAGCATATAGCTAGTTAGGGACAATCGAGGACAATTTAAGGACAATCGAGGACAATTTAGGGACAATCAGTGTGGAGTAATTTTTACTCCATTCTTGATAATAGGACATTATGCTATCTCTATAGTACATTATGCTATCTTGAAAAGCAAGAATTACTATATGATATAGTAATTCTTGCTCTTGGTTTTCAAGATAGCATAATGTCCTATTATCAAGAATGAAGTAAAAATTACTCCACACTGATTGTCCCTAAATTGTCCTCGATTGTCCGAAAATTTCTATATGCAATAATAGGACATAATGTCCTATAGAAATAGCATAATGTCCTATTATTATAGGAATATTTACGATTGTACCTCGATTGTCCCTAAATTGCTATATTTTATTGTACGCGTTTGTTGTTACGCGTATGTTTTATTGTTACGCGTAAAACCAAATATTGCAATAAAATTGCTTTCAGTGCAAACAATCGCTGTTCATACATCTACCACTACGATAGTAAAGTTAACAAAAACTTGATACACACAAATTATTTCATTGAAAAATTAATAGACTTACCTTTGAGCAAAATATCACCTGCTTCAAATTTTCGTAGAAACACACTAATTTGTAATGGAATATTACTTTTTTTCAATTGTAATTTGTAATGGAGCGCGCTCATTCATTACACGTTCTTTTTTTTTTGTAATGGCACATAACCATTACACATTACTTTTATTATTTGCAATGGAACATGCATACATTACACATTATTTTTTTTATTTGCAATGAAACGAGCATCCATCAGACATTACTATTTTCATTGGTAATGGAACATTCATTCGTTACACGTTACTTTTGTAATTTGTAACGGAAAACTTATCCAATACACATTGTTTAAAGTAATTTCTAATGCATTACTTTTACATTACTATTTTCACAACTCTGATTGTAACACAATATTTTTTATCAACAGCGAGATCGGGTCTCGTGGAGGGTACGGTCGCTTGGAAACGAGTTATCAAAGGTGTCAGAGAGCTGTGCGACGTGTGCGATACAACCCTTTTCAACATTCATTGGGCCTGTGGAAAGTGTGGCTTTGTCGTGTGCATAGACTGTTATCAGGTAAGATGAGCGCTGAAATTTTAATCCAGATTCGAATATTCGTCTCGCGAAAGAATATATATGATGTAAACATTGATTCTGATGATATACGTGATAGTATAACAAATATCGAGCTTTTTAACACTGATACCAATCTTGACCGAACGAATATCGCCCGCGATTGTCAATTTAACAAGATGCAATAAAATTTGTGAAAATTTTGATTAAAACAGGGACGGAAAAACGGTACTATCAAGATTTGGGGCGAGTTTGCGAAGGATCGCGACGATTTTGCATGGATCGTGTGCAAAAATCGACAAGCTCACGATCCCGAGAGGCTCATGCTCACTCAGATAATTCCCGGCGACGCTCTCGCTCGTATCGGCGATCGTTTGCACGAGAGTCGAGCCGAATGGGGCATACCTCAGCACTGCGGTTGTTCACTCGCGAAACCAGCATCGGCGAACGAAATTCTGCGAAATCTCATAAGTGGCGAATCCGTGATGGTCTCCAATGGTAATGTGACGCACGAGGGAAAGGATCAGGATAAGAAGAGTAACAACGAATCAAATGGCTCGCCCGATAGGAAGACAAACGGCGAAGACAAAAATTCGCCCCTCAATTGGCTCGCGGATGTGGCACTTCAGAATCAGGAGAAAAACGAGAGCAATTCGAGTTCGGATTCCGACGAGGATCGTGACGGTAATTACTCGACGCTTCGGGAACTCCTGATAAGGCCATCTCACAAACCAAATGGTACGGGTTCTCGATCCAATTCACCGGTAAACAACAGCAGTGCCGGCGTTGGCGGCACGAATACCAATACAAATACGACGAGCGGTAATTCGACGCAAAATAATACCGTGAGAGTGGGAAAAAAATCCAAGATGGATACTCTGGATGAAGTCATATCGAGCGTGATAGAGCACAGTGTTAAGAAAGAGAGGGCCGGAAGTATGGACAAGAAGCCACGTGAACTCAAGCACTTTGTGCGGCGTTACAAGTGGGCTCAGAGAGGAAGAGAACCGCTGCCGATAAGAATAATGACACTGACCGAGAGCAAGGGTCTCTATCCTGACGTGCCGCACTCTTGGCTCTGTGACGGCAAACTATTGAAACTCAACGATCCGAATAATCCAAACAACTACAGAATATTCCAAGATCAATGGAAGAGAGGACAGCCCGTTATCGTGTCCGATGTCTCGAAATCTCTCGACATGGAACTCTGGCATCCCGATTCGTTTGCCCGTGATTTTGGTAATGACAAAAACGACTTTATCAACTGCATGACCGGTAATCTCGTGCCGAATCAACCGATGCGCAAATTCTGGGAAGGATTCGAACATTTCTCCAAACGCTTGAAGGACGATCGGGGCAATCCGATGCTTCTGAAACTCAAAGATTGGCCACCCGGTGATGATTTTTCCGATATGTTACCCTCCCGATATCTCGATCTCATGAAGGGTTTACCCTTGTCGGAGTACACACACAGAAACGGTCGATTGAATCTTGCAAGTCGATTACCCGAGCGTTGCGTTCGACCCGACCTTGGCCCTAAGATGTATACTGCTTATGGATCAGCTCTCTATCCGAAAAAAGGAACTACCAATCTTCATCTGGACATATCGGATGCTGTGAACGTCATGGTCTATGTGGGAATTCCCAAGGACGGTGATAACGATGAACACATTAAAGGTATAAATCATTGCACCCTATACCCGAGTTTTTAGTGAATTTTTTTTTTTTAATTCGCGTTAAATTATAAAATTCCGAAAATGCGAACTATTTTGCACTTTTAATTGAAGTGCCTGAAAAGTACTTGAGCCATGTGAGTACGTAATTTGAGTACCGAAGTAGTCATTTAATTATCTTGATATTATTTGAAAATCGACTCCAAGCTTCGAGGCTTTGAAGTCATTTCAGTGGAGATGAATTTTTTTATTCATGATGCGGAGATGAATTTTTTAAATTTACGTAATATTACATTCATACTCTTTCATTGAAAAAATATGTATTTCGGTCATTCCATGTCAAATCGACCAAGCGTTGAAATCGACCCGTTTCAATTTCGATAAAATTTGGTCAGAAGTTTTCTTTTATCATAAAACAAAGTTCTAACAAAGGAAAAAAATTGAAATTTTTTTTCGAAAATTCAAAATTTCACTATTTTTTCAAGTTTATTTTTTTATTATTTCGAAAACTATTATAGTTACGAAAAAATCGTTCTGGGTTCGTCTTTAAGAGTATACTTGGGGCTACAAAAAAAAATATTCCGAAACAAATTTTTGAAAAATGATGAATTTGTAGAATTTTTCAAAACCGTGACAATCCTCGATCAACATTAAATTTTTTGTTTTATTTTTCAATATAACACCTTGTACTGTTATTAAAAGATCTTGAAGTTTTCAGAAATGTGTTTTTTTTTGTTTCAAAAATATGAATTTTTTAATTTTGGTAAAACTTTTTGTTTACCTCTAAGTTAAGTGAAATTGATCAATCATGTAATTTTGACTGCTTGAAAATTACAAAATTATATGATTGCTCGACTTAAAAAAATTCATATTTTTGAAAAAAAAAAACACCTTTCTGAAAATCTTTCAGGATCTTTTCAAATCAGTACAAGGTATTATATTTAAAAAATTGAACAAAAAATTCGATGTTAATTGTGGATTTGCACGATTATAAAAAATTCAAAATTCTCCAAATTCATCATTTTCCAAAAAATTTTGGCGGAATATTTTTTTTTCGTAGCCCCAATATACTCTTCAAGACGAAACAAACGATTTTTCATAACTATCATAGTTTTCAAGATATTTAGAAAGAAAAATTGAAAAATGGTTAAATTTTGAATTTTGCATAATTTTTGAAAAAAAAAATTTTTTTTTCCTTGGTAGAACTTGTTTTTATGATAAAACAAAATTTCTGACCAAATTTCATCGAAATTGAAAGTGGTCGATTCCAACTCTTGGTCGATTTGACATGGAATGACCCAAGTACCAGAATTTACGAGACGTACCCGAAAACTAAAAAAGTACTTGATACTGCTACTTGATTTTTTCAAGTACTTGTACTTCAAGTACTCGTTTTGACGAGTACTTGCAAGTAACAAGTACTTTGTACTTGATACTTGAAGTACTTGCAAGTACTTCGCCGAACTCTGCTTAAAAAGATTATTTATGCTTTTATTCATTTTGCAGAGGCGCTGAGGGCAATAGACGAAGCAGGCTGTGATATCCTAACGCGCAGACGAGTACGCGAGCGCGGTGAAGCGCCTGGTGCTCTCTGGCACATATACGCGGCGCGTGACGCCGACAAGATCCGTGATCTTTTGAACGCTGTGGCGCTTGAACGGGGAGCTCGCCTGGAGCCCCATCACGATCCCATTCACGATCAGAGTTGTTATCTCGACGAGGCATTGCGACATCGGCTCTATCGGGAGTACGGAGTCGAAGGGTAAGTCTCTTCCTACATTCTTTCATCTCCACAGTCAGTATTTTTGCCCAACAAGCGGTTAACGTATTTTCTTGATGTTTCCACAGTTACGCGATAGTCCAGTGTTTGGGTGATGCCGTTTTCGTGCCCGCCGGGGCTCCCCATCAAGTGCGAAATCTTCACAACTGTATCAAAGTAGCGGAAGATTTCGTATCACCGGAAAATATATCCCACTGTTTTCACCTTACTCAAGAGTTTCGGGCATTGTCCGAGTCACACATGAATCGCGAGGACAAGCTACAAATAAAGAACATCATTTATCACGCCGTCAAGGATTCACTCACCGTTCTGGCAAATACCAAGGACGAGGTACTTGCAAAACACGAGAAGGCCAATAACGAGATCAAGGTCAAAGAGGAGACGTAGCGTTAAGCCCACCTTTGCAGATCGACAGATCTCAATTGAATTATAATCGGTTGAAATCTCGCTATCGTGCGAGTGCAATGTGGCGATTCTGCTGACCGCAGTCTCTCACTCTCGGTGCATTCGATTGCCCGCAGAATTTCAAAAAACACAGACGAGACACTGGTGGAGCGAAAATTAAAGGGAGAGCGATGACCGCGGGTTTTCGAACGTTATTTGTTGTGATATTTGACGAGTTGCGCGGGAGTTCAATTTTTCAATTGGCTGAGCCAAATGAAGTTTATTCGTTGTTTCATCGTTCGAGTTCTTCTCACGATACGCAAACAATATATTCATCACTTTTCCTGTCTCTATCTCTCTCACGCACTCTCGCTCTCCCTCTCTTTCTCTTTTCCAGCTTTCGTCTTGAGACAGACGAAGAAACACGATAAATTTCGGACATGAAGTCCGAGTGATTTAGCCGTTGTTTCAAAGTTTTCGGATAATAGGATCGCAATGATCCCTGCGTCCGACACCATTGTGATACCAGAAGAAGGTCTTTGGATCATACGTCGTTTGTAATTAATTATATCGTGCCTGTATCCAATACACACTTGTCTATTCTATAATAAATGTAGATAATCGATATCATATACCGTATTAAAAGAAAGGAAAAAAAGAAAACAATACCAGGACTGGGATTGAGCTGAAGCTTGTCTTTAGAGTTTACTTTTGTGCAATTGGACGACGCAACTAAAACGTTTAAACAGCGAAATCGTGCGTCACCGTCACTCTCGATGTACTTCAATTCTGTCGATAGTAGCGAAATTTCAAGGAGGTTATTGAGAAAATACGCGTTATTGTAAAATTCAACACTGCCCCCCTAAAATTTGATCCATCACGGTTCTTTTTTTTTTTTTTTGCCACACAGTTTTCGGGGTCGAAGTCTTGTACCGTCCTTTGGCCGCGCTATCGAGGGAAAGAAAAAAAAATTGAAACTGGGATCATATGTAATATTATTGTAACAAAATTGGACGGGATTTAATGTTCATTCAGAAACTGCGAGGAGGATTTTACGAGCGAATGTACCGTGTAAACAATTTATTTAGTGCCAATGTTGATCGATGTGGATCGTTGTGCGAAGGCGGTATTTGTATGCGTAGATATCAAGATTTTTATTGCGGAGGAAACGCGATCGACAGACCGAGTTCCTAGCATTCAATGTATATTTCTAGTAACGCAATTGCTGCAAAACGCCGACGAAGAAAATGGCATTAAATCCAATCGGTCAACGTCGATTAATTTTTTTTTTTCGTTACGATTATCGGAGTCGAGCAGCCGTGAGCTTTGTACAAGGAAAGAATTATTCCTTTATTGATTGTTTTGTTCGACAATTTCCCTGACGCACGTGCTGTATAATTCGTAATCGTGACGAGAAACGATGCTCTTGGTCGATCATCGAAACGCTTGTTTTAGGACGGAAACAAAATTTGTTTGCGGTCATGGTGAAAAACGTAACGAAAGAAGATAGAAAAAAAATCCTGAAATTTGCAATTTCTTTGATCTCAACATTTGTCTAGCAACAACGACTTGGTAATGTTATATATCCGACGATTGAACTTTTGGAGTTTCTTGTAAAACTACACGTTAAGAACAAGGTATAGAGTTGTATAAAATTTTAGAAACGTACTCTGTGTACTATTTACTAGAAGCAGGCAAAAGTACTCGTTCTTCTGTATATATATATATATATACATACATAAATACAGGTATATGTATACATATACATATATGAATACGAAAGAAAAATAAAACTGGAGTTTGCACTCTGGCCCACAGAAAAGTAAAGAAAAAAACCACTTGACACGCGTAGATAGGTAGGCTATTATCGTTATCATCCTTACTATTATTATTATTATTATTATCATTATTACGATTCATTATTAAGGAAGACACGATATTTAAATGTTGCTGGATATGCCGAATATGGAATGGTAATGCAGCGTATGATGAGTGCGATAGTCGAAACGAGAAACTAAGAAGAAAAAAAAATGCGAATGACGGGAGAATGTGCGTGTGTGCAAGTGTAAATGAAACTGGGAGATAAAAGGATCACGGACTCTGTTTTGTGAAGAGGAGGCGGGGCGGTATATTGTAATTGAGTTGAATATGAATATAATGTACAGTCCATATGAATATTCGAAAAAGAAAAAAAAAAGAAATCATACCCAGTGTCCTACAGCCAACGGCCGCCCTACCTCCGCCCCAGTCACGACAGTTAAGGAACCGCGCGCCGGCGGGTCTGAGTATAATTTTTTGTACTGTGTAAATGTAAGAACGTTTGAATAAAAAAAATGTTTATATTATGAAATATTCTTGTATCCTGTTACAATTTTTCATACATGTACGGTGATGGGACTTTATCTCGCGGAATCTAAACGCCCAAGGGAAAACTTCTCGGGCAACATTTTCTCCAAAAATTTCCTTACAGAGAATTGTAGCTAACATCAATCTTTAGTGATGCCCAGCTGATACATTACTATTTATTGTGCAGTTGCCATGTACACAAGAAATATATAGTTCACTTTATATTTCTGTAATTATAATAATTTGACACTTTCAATGTTTATTGATGCTTTAAGGTTTGTCCGGGAAGTACTTGTGCAGAAATATCCTATTAAGAGTCGCGGTTTGGGTTTGGGTTTAATTGATAAATAGATGAAATGATGAATTGATAGATTGATTGAATTAAGGAATCAATGGATTGATGGATCGATAACTTAATCAATCGATAAATTGATTAATTGATAAACAGATTAATTGATGAATTGATAAATCGATCAATCGACGAATTAATGAATCGATAATTTCATGTATTGATCAATTGATGAATCGATAAATTGTTAAATTGAGAATGAATTGATTAATCGACAAATTGATTAATTGATAAATTGATGCATTTAGAAATTTATGAATTGTTGAATTGATCAATTGATAAATTGATCAATTGATAAGTTGATGAATTGAGGAATTGATAAATTGATCAATTGATGAATCGATAATTTCATGTACCGATAAATTGATGAATGGATGACATAACAAATTGATGAATTAACGAATTGATGATCTGACAAATTGATAACTTGATAAATGGATAAGTTGATGAATTGAGGAATTGATCAATCGATGAATCGATAAATTGATAAATTGACAAATTGACCAATAAATAAATTGATGAACTGATGAATTGATCGATTGACAAATTTGAAATTGATAAATTTTACTATCGCTTACTGTTCTTTTACTATTTTTTTTTCATGCAACCAGAACATACACGTCGCCCCATCCCGCGGCGTATTGAGGAACTTAGGAATTTTCGAATCTATCGAGCTTCCAGAAGTGGCCGCTTGGCAGCAGCGGCAGTGCGAGCATCACGCACCAAGGGAGTCGCCATATTGAACGAATGTTGACTGTAACGCGGTGTATGTAGGTGTTTACGCGGTACGGCCAGATACGCTCGACAATCGTTGCAAAGAAAAGAAAAAAAAACGTATTGATTGACGTTATTGTTCATTGAATTACCTATCGCGTTGACAATTAAGAGGGGCTCTCGGCACTGGGTTTTTTTTCGGTACTACAGAGGATGAGCGGTAGCGACGACACGGAGAGCCAGTCCGAGACGACAACCGAACCTTACGGAGTCGCCATGGGAGACGTCCTCGCCAAGGGATATTACAACGAGGACAAGTCCGGACCCGATAGCAGCGATGAATCCGAGGAGGATACGAGAATTTCGTGCAAACGTCAAGCGGCCGACGGTGCCTCTGACGCCGTCGACGACGTTGACGACCCCGACGACATCCCCTTGACCAACGTGTCCAGACTAGCTGTGGTATGTCTTTTCAATCTTCGAACCAATTTACCAACAACCCTCAAATGTTTCCCGTAACCTCGTGTCCTTCGCCTCTCGTCCTTCGTCGCAGAACTCGAGAGAAGAATCCATTTGTCGACTGTTTCGCAGGATAATTCGGTCACGAATGACAACTCCACGGATACCGCCCTCAGAATAGAGGCTGAAGCGACCAACAAACATTTAGGGCCTGCCGATGATTCTACGAGACTACCGGAACATTTTTCGGACTGTACCGCCGTCTGCACTAGCGATTGCTCCGAAAATCCGGAAAGTTTTTGTCCGTGCGACACTTGTAAACTCTGCAAACTCAAAAGGTCGGTTCTAACCAGAAATCAGATATTTCTGGCTAGTGACGGAGAAAATAGGAATCGATGGATTTTACTCATTATCGATGCAACATTATGATTTTTCATCACTATAATATTCTATATAGTTCTCGACGAGTCGATCGAGTATTGACATTTCGTAAATTGTTTTTACAGTATAATTCGGGATCCTGATAATCGAAATTCTATATAATCCAGTCTATGATGAAAAAAGTGTATCTGCATTTTCAAATGTTTAGTTGACCATAAATTCAACAAATTTCTTGACAATCAACGAATACTACTTATTATTACTCTAACACAATTTTCAATTATCACAATATCGTATGTTGGTCCCATATAGTCAAGCCGATCACTGAGATTAAAACCCTGCAAATTCGAATTTGTACATTGCTTCCTCATCTTTATCCATAGTTCACATAGCTTCCTTTAACACACAGTAGCGATCAAATTTGGCTTCCTCATAAAGGAAGCTTTGTTAACTATTGAAAAATATTAGTAATCAATGTGCAAATTCGATCGATTTTCCCCAAATTTTATAGCAAATAACATTGATAGCTATACTGGCTCTTCACAACATTTCATTGCAATATCTAAAAAATTTCAAAAGTTATAGCGTTTATGCTTCTTTTATAAAAATTAAAAAATTCATAAAATTTTAATCCCTCGATGGATTTATGCCAAATTTAATAGCGAACAACCTCGATAGCTATATTAGCTCTGTGCAAAGTTTCAGTACAATATCTTAAAAATTGCACGAGTTAGAGCGTTTAGGCTATTTTTCAAAAAATTCAAAATTTCATAAAATTGTTATCTCTTGATGGATTTTCGCCATATTCAATACCAAACAACCTTAATAGCTAGACTTATTCTGTACAAAGTTTGAGTGCAATATCTTGAAAATTGCAGAAGTTAGAGCGTTTACGCCATTCTTGCAAAAACGAAAAAAGTCGATAAAATCCGAACACCCGTTATAATTAAAACAAAATTGTTTTCATAATGAAGAGCAATTCGGGCTCGACAAGTGTGCCAAATTTTAGCTTGATATCTCGAAGCGTTTTCGAGTTATTAATTATTTACATCCGAATCTCAGGACACACACGCACACACGCACGCACACATCCGGACATTTTTTCTAAATATGATTTCTCGATGTTTTAGGACATTTAGAACATATTGGCATAAACATCGCGGAAATTTTTTTTTTCACGAAAACAAAGCTTCCTTTATGAGGAAGCAAAAAAGCTACTTTTACGGTAGAATTCATGTTCAGGATAGTGGCAAATTTAGATAATCTTTTCTACGGTACAATAATGATTCAACTGGAATTTGTTTTTAGCCAACAATCGAAAAACTCATTAATAACAAAACGAATATTTGTAACAACGATTTTGAAAATTCAGCGCCGATGTAAAGGGTCTCAACGTTCCGAATACATAATAACGGATTTTCTCTCATGTGCTTTGCGCAGGACTATGATAGACGACGAGTTGAAAAGGGAGATTCGATGGCACAGACTCTGGACGGAACTGAGAGATCACATAAGATCGGTATTCGAATCGGCGCTGGAAGCTACGGTTGTACCGAACACCGCTCGATATCAGTGTGATCCCTGTAGACTGAGTCAATTGCGCGAAAATGTTATTCAGTGAGTCGAGTACGTTTGTTTTCATGCATTGAAATACAAAATGCGAATATCATATACGTTTAATCGTTACTTTGTAGAATGTGTAAGAGGAATTCGCAACAATTACTTCTGATGCTGATAGTTCAAGCCCAAGAGTTTGTTGTGGAATTGAAGGATCGTATCAAGGAAACGCTTCACGATCATAGTCTGACTAACGTTGCTGAAATCTTTCTCACTCGTGAGTGCCATAAGTTCGTTGGACTAACCATCTGGTAGTGGAACAAATTATAATATGACATTATTTAAGGAATCCTCGATGGTTACGATGCTTTCGTCTCGACTGCCAAACAAGTTACGGATTTGGTAAAGCCCGTGGAAGAGAGGCATCTGTTAAAATTCAATCTCACTTGGGAATTTTTCAATAAAGCTCTTTATGAAAATCATATATGGATGTCGGAACCATCCATGCGCAATGTCACAGGTTCATTTACTACGCAAGTAAGTGAACTTTAAGTTTTTCTCATTTTGCAAGGAAAATTTATTTATTTATCCACGAACGTACATATAAAATATGAATATATATATAACAAAATTGGTTGGCTTCCGGATGGATGCCAACCAATTTTGTTATTACTCTGGCCGTGAAAGACTTAAAACTATGAATATATATTTTTTTTTCTCACTATCCAATCAACAGTTGACAAAGTCGCGGAAGCGTCACAGTTATCAGGCATTATTCGAAAGATACGTTGCTTTTGTCGAGGAGATGATGAGGGTGGCTGAATTGTGGCCCGAAACGGAACGACTCATTGCAAACTGGAGGTAAATGTAGTCAAATATTTTCGTCGATTGAGATATACCGTCGATTAATACAGCTCAAATTTGTTCAGTGACATGCAAATTGCTAAACGTGGACGAGGACCCGAAGCGGTTGTGAACTACGACAACGTCTCATCCACTTCTGATCCTTTGCCGAGATCAGATGACAAATGTCAAGGATCGAGTGAGCATGAAATAGTGGAAAATACCGCGAGGGATGGAAATTCCCTGTGTCGTCCCTGCAGCAATGTTTTAGGCGTCAATGATTCTACGGAAACGAATGGTCGGGATGCTCTATCCTCCGTTTCTCCGGTTTCAAGAGGCAAGCAGTAATTTCCAAACGATCTTAAGAAATAAAATTATCGAATAAACTTATCTAATTGCAAATGTGGCGTGATATTAGCAGAGTTGTAAATAATGCATTACTGTATTTATCACCCATTACACTGCATAATGTGAAATGGATGCGTGTTCCATTACAATTAAAAAAAGTAATGTGTAATGGATGCATGTGCCATTACAAATGAAAAAAAGTAATGTGTAATGTATGCATGTGCCATTACAAAGAGAAAAGTAATGTGTAATGGATGCGTGTTCCATTACAAATAAAAAAGTAATTTGCAGCGGAGAATATTCCATTACAAATGGAAAAAATGCCGTGCTCGTATTAGAAACTTGCACATTGCTGTCTCATTATTTTATTTCGCTCACTAAAAGTTCATCCACAATTATCACAAATGATCTATAAAGTTAAAGAATAGAAACAAAAAAAACAGACAGTTCATCGTTAAATATGAAGTACGAAAATGTACTCAACCCCAAAAATTATCCAACTTTACATTTAACTGGCGTTTACACGCTGTTACTCATAATTATAAGCAATCTAATAAAAATTACAAGTTACTGATACAAAATTTGTCGCTTTATTGAATCCCTAAATAATGTGCATTTTCTTTTACTTTATAGATCATTTGTGTTAATTCTGGGTGAACTTTTAGTGAGCGAAATAAAATAATGAGACAGCAATGTGCAAGTTTCTAATACGAGCACGGTAATTTTTCCATTTGTAATGGAATATTCTCCACTGCAACGTCCTTTTTTTAAAAAAGATAATTTGTAATGGAACGTGCATATATTACATATTACTTTTTTATTTGTAATGTAACACGCATCCATTACACATTACTTTTTTTATTTGTAATGGGACATGCATCCATTACACATTACTTTTGTAATTTGTAATGGAAAACTTGTCCAATACGCATTGTTTAAAGTAATGGGTAATGCATTACTTTTACATTACTATTTTCACAACTCTGGATATTAGTAGCTGGCAAGTCGATATCGCGGAAGGATTCGAATTCAAACGAGGAACGGAAGAGCTTGTTGAAGAAAAGAGTGAGCACGGGGAATATCACGAGTCCGCTGCACGAGTTGGACATTGAATTGCGAAAGAAAACTGAAGCCGTGCAGGAGATTGCCAACGATCTTTCGGAAAGTTTGGACCGCGAGCCCCAGAGACAGATGTGTCAATGTATTTACGAGCATATGAGGGAAATCGACGAGACAGGAAGAACGTGGTGGTCGGATTCACCTTGTCTCTGCGTGCTCAATCTTCGATGGTTGTGCGGTGTCAGTAAGGCATGCCCGTGTTTGGCTGCTGGTGAGTTATTCGAAATTGGTTCTCTTTTTTTTTCAATCGGCGTTACCTGGATACCGGTAATTTTTCATCAACCTACTCTATTTTCGGCTTGAAGCACCAACTACGAAGACGTTACCCAAGGAAAGGCCAGAATCTCCCACATCGACGACACCTGTCACGGTAAACTCGTGTTCAACGTATTAAAAATTTAAGCCAGTTGTCCCAAGGTCCAGTTTTTAAAAATCATTGAATTAATTTCTTTTTAGACGGCTCAGAAGCAAACGAGGCATTCCACGACTCAAACGGCAAACCCGGTAATAGCAGTTTCTACCACGGCGGTGGAAGCAACTTCGCCAGGTTCTTTGACGGCAATGGCAACGACTGCAACGGCACCAGTCGTAGTCTCAACAACAGTAACACATAATCATAATCACACCGCGCAGCATCAGGGTAGGTGTAAGTGCCTTCATAAATTTTTTTTTCTTCCGTATTATAGACCCTATATTCCTTCATCGATGATAAATATATCGGTGTGGCCCATTTGAACCATTTTTTAAATATCGTCAGGCTCGACGCATACGCACTTTCACGGGCCGCCTCCGGATTTGGTTAAAACCACAGGACCAAGTCACCGGGCTCACACGCATAACAATCACGCGTCTCACACTTGTCATAAACAGGCCAAAGTCGAGCATATCAAGAGAGTATTGTGCAACGATCGTGAGTATTTTTTTTAGTATTAATGCATTGTCACTCTTAGTAAAATGACTCAAAGTTTAATAACGGCAAAGATGAGTTCGATACGTGATTCGGTCAAGGATTCGGTGAAAAGGTTCAAGAGATAATTGGTAGATTTTTTTCTTATTGCTTCCTCATAAAGGAAGCTTTGTTTTCGTGAAACAAATTTTTTTCGAGATGTTTATGAAAATTTGTTCAAAATGTCACAGAACATCGAGAAATCATATTTAGAAAAAAATGTCCGGATGGATGTATGTGTGTGTGGATGTATTAGACTGTTTCAAATAAAATGACTATTTTTGTTTTTGCAAAGAACATTTATAAATCGTCAGAGTATCCCTAAAGAAACACCCTGTCCAAATATGAGCCCTTAATATTAATATTTAGAGGTGGCGGTTTTCAATTTTCTTTTTCCATTTAAATAACATAGGAAAAAAATGTTCTGAACTTTAGAATTTTATTACTTCAAAACGAATCACTGCACAGTAATAAGAACTATGGATTTTTGTAGGAAATTGAACACTCTATAAAAAAGGTCTATAAAGTATTAACCATTGAACTGTTTAAACTAATGATGTTATTTACTTATAAACGCGACAAAATCGACTCATATCACTCAAATATCCAATATTATCATCTTTAAAACAACTATCTGCAAATTTTCAATGGAATGTTGATCGAAAAAATTAAATTATTCAACGATGAATGATTAATTTTATATTTCATTAATAAAATATTCAAGTATATCACAAATATATGATGAAATTTCATAATTAATTTTACATAACATAAATCAATTTTCGATGAAAAATCTATTTAACAGTATAAAATTTATGACGAAATTTCATCATATATTTGTGGTATACTCGTATATTTTATTGATGAACAATAAAATTAATCATTCATCGTTGATCAATTAAGAATTTTTTGATCAACATTTTATTGAAAATTTGCAGATAGTTGTTGTAAAGATGATAATATTGGGTATTTAAGTGATATGAGTCGATTTTGTCGCGTTTATAAGTAAATAACGTCATTATTTTAAACAGTTCAATGCTTAAGGCTTGATAACTCCGAAACAGCTCGCCTCACGCGAATCTTCATTCAGACCTTTTTTCTAGAGCGTTCAATTTCCTACAAAAATCCATAGTTCTTATTACTGCACAGTGATTCGTTTTTAAGTAATAAAATTCCAAAGTACGGAATATTTGTTTCCCATGTTATTTAAATGGAAAAAGAAAATTGAAAACCGCCACCTCTAAATATTAATATTAAGGGCTCATATTTCGGCAGGATGTTTGTTTAGGGATACTCTGACGATTTATCAATGTTCTTTGAAAATACGAAAATAGTCGTTTTATTTGAAACAGTCTAGTATGTATCCTGAGTTTCTGATGTAAATAATTAATAACTCAAAAACGCTTTGAGATATCGTGCTGAAATTTGGCACACTTGTCCAGCGTGAATCGCCCTTCATCGTGAAATTTTTTTTTTCAATTCTAACGGGTGTTCAGATTTTATCGACTTTTTTTGTTTTTGCAAGAATGGCGTAAACGCTCTAACTTCTGCGATTTTCAAGATATTGTACTCAAACTTTGTACAGAATTAGTATTGCTATTAAGGTTGTTTGGTATTGAATTTGGCCAAAAACCATCGAGGGATTAAAATTTTATGAAATTTTGAATTTTTTGAAAAATAGCGTAAACGCTCTAGCTTGTGCAATTTTTAAGATATTGTACTGAAACTTTGCACAGAGCCAATATAGCTATCGAAGTTGTTCGCTATTAAATTTAGCAAAAATCCATTGAGGGATTAAGATTTTACGAAATTTTTAATTTTTTGAAAAATAGCGTGAGCGCTCTGACTTGTGCAATTTTCAAGATATTGCACTGAAACTTTACACAAAGCTAATATAGCTATCGAGGATGTTCGTTATTAAATTTGGCGAAAATCGATCGAATGATTAAAAAGCGTACTCCAACTTCGGCTATTTGCGAGATATTGTACTCATATTTTGTACACATTCAAAATAGTGATCAAGGTTGTTCGCTATTGAATTTGGCAAAAATCAAATTTCGCAAGAAGTAAATTTGAAAGAATTTGGCAAATTTGCACGTTGATTCCTCGTTTTTCCATAGTTAACAAACCTTCCTTTATGAGGAAGCCAAATTGGATTGCCATACTTTGTGATAAAGGAAGCTATGTGATTAAGATGAGGAAGTAATGTGTAAATGTCTAATTTGCAGGGTTTTTTTTATGTTTCGATTCTGATTAGGATCATCTTCAGGGTGAAACGTGAAAACGAGAGAAAAATCTTAAAAAAAAAGTCCAACCAAACATTTTGAATGTTTTTTTTACAAATTCAATACCAACCGTTATCTGCACTTGTGCTTCATAGCTGAACAATGACGCACGTTGGAACGAACATAAATTTTTATCACGTACACACGTCCCGACTTTTTCGTAAACATGATTTTTGAATGTTTTGAGAATTTTTTTTCCCCCCGTGATTAATATATTCGTAAATCGCACCACGAACAGGTGGTTAATAAAGTTATGCCTTTTTTAGTGAGTCCCGGTGATGGTGATTGCTCGGATTCGGGTAGCAGTCAAGAGGATTCGTGTTCGACCAGTAGTTCGACGCCGCGAGATTCGAGTCGACACTGTGATTGTTGCTACTGCGAAGTTTTCGGTCCTGGACTTGTGAGTTCTTTATTCAGCCTGTAATTGCATAAAAGTAAGGGAGAATGGCTGGGCATGAGAAGCTAATGGACAATATACATTTTTGTTTTTATTTGAAGCCATCTGTCGCACCGGTCAGTAGAAACTACAACGAGATGCGAGAACGGCTGAGACAGTTGCTGACGAAGAAGAACGCGAAAAAGTGTAAGGTCCCGTGCAGTCCACCCAAAAGTCCCGCTGAATCCTCGGTAGTGACTAGCACCAGTGTTGATCATAAAGCCGTTCCTCCGGTGCGGAAGGCGCCATCGCGGTCGAATACACCGATTCCGGTTGTCACGACAACCGCAACGACGATGTCGACGACTGTTCAACCGGAGCAACGGGATCAGCGTGACCTTGAGGCTCTCCTCGAATTTATCGAGGGTAACCAAGGTACTAAAAAAGACAATAAGAAGACTGAGAAAAAAGCAAGACAGAAGCAGCGCAAGGTGAGACATTTTTTTCATAACATGTAACGCTCATAGTGAAAGCTCCATTTCGATGAACGTACCTTTCATTTTTCACAATGACAGCTTGACGAAATTCTAAAGAAGGAGAAGGAAGAAGCTGAACGTCAAAAGCTCATAGAACTGCAGAAGAAAACGCCTGAAGTAACTATCACGGTCGTTGATCCGCAAAAGCCCGTTTCCCAGAGGATGCCGCGTCGGAATTTACCGGAAGTTTCGATATTACCGGCGATGGCTCCTGTAGCTCCACTGGTCGTTGCTCATCAACAGTCCGGTGCCAGTAATAAAAAGAAGGATAAGCAACAGCAGCAGGATAAGATCGCCGAAAAATTGGGTACAGCGAATAACGAAAAAACTAAGATAGCCATGATTTCGATTACACCGATAAACCTTAATTGTTTTTGATTTTGTAGTTAAGGATAGCGTCATGGAGAAAACAAAAGGAGGTCCAACGTCCGAAGTTCGTAAAACTGACAAAAGTGCGATTTTGAAGAGCGAAAAATCGACAAAGTCCGTGCTGATTCCGACTCTTGGTGGGACCGACTTGAGCGACGTTAAATTGACGAAAAAAGAGCGCAAAAAATTGCGCCGCGAGATCAAGAAGTTGGAGGAGGCGAAGGAGAATATGCCGGTACAGTGCGTTCCACAGCAGGCGGACAATCAACCGCAAATCGTGACGATTAAAAGAGTCATGGAATCTAACAATGCCGAACCAACAGTCACGATAACTCTGAAAGGACAAACTCCCGCCGAGGATAAAGTATTGTTTACGTTGGTCAATGGACAGACGAAAGAACCGGGTTCGGCAAAATCGGAGCAGCAACAGAGCCACGGGTTGACCGGAAAGAAGAAAAAAGGAAAAGGAAACGGTGGCAATATTAAACAGAACAATGACAATCAGACACAGCAACAGACAGGAAAGGGTCAACAGCAACAAAATACGAGCTCCAAACATCAAACATCTCAGAAAGGTCACGATGTGAAAACTGCTAAACAGCAACAACAACCACAACAACAACATCAACAACAGCAACAGACGACTAGTGAGAAATCGAAGGGTAAAAAAGCCGAAAAGAAAATTTTGCTGGAAAATCAGCAGAGTAATCAGCAGAGCGTCAGTGAGACAAAAAATGCGAAGTCAAAGAAGGAAAAAAAGAATGCTGAATCTAAACAAACGGCGGCACAACCAGCAGCTGCTGTGAAGAGTAAAAATACACAACATCATCATCATCAACAACAACAACAACAACAACAACAACAACAACAACAACAACAACAACAACAACAGCAAAGTTCGGGCAAGAAAGAGATGAAAGTCAATACGTTGCAGCAAGTTCAAGGAGTTCAAAAATCACAACAAAATCAGAGTGCCACGACTGAAGTCAGTAAAAAAAAAACAAAGGGACAGCCACAACAGGATCAGAATGTACAAGTGAATGCTCCGAAAAGCAAAAAGAAACCAGAAAACGTCGCGAATAAACAGACTCTCAAGAATGAGAATCAAAAGAATCAGAAGAAGAGCAACGAATCGTCAATAAAGCGGAGTAAAGGAAGTAACGATGCACCGAAAAATGTAATTGAACGCGATAGTAATCTTCTGAGCAGTCAATTCAAGGACGTCGGTCCGGACTCCAAAATAAATATAGAGAATCTCAAATTACCACCCGGTATTACGATAACGAAGGTCGACGCACCGGCGAAATGTCTGCCGATAAAATCAGCTCCCATGCCGAAACCAGTAACTGCCACGAAACAAACAACGATAATCGCGGCTCCGATGAGCGGCGTTCAGTCGAGTTACAGCGGTGCTCAGACCGGCGGCAACGTCATAGTAGTGGATACGGGGAAGCTTAAACAGGATCTTCTTCCGAAGAACGGCAACAGGTCTAAGGGTAATTTCCTCCAATTTATTTCAATTATTTCAAGTCAACCGTTCTGCCATATTCCATTGGAATTCATTGATCCATAAAAACCGTTTTTTCTCTGTTAGAAATAGGAAAAGAGTCTCAGGCAGGCGCCAATGCGTCCGGTGGAAAGAAAAAAAAGAAGAAGGGAAAGAACACGTCCGCCAGTGGAAATTCGACGAACTTAACGAATGGTTCGAATCGCGGTGGCAACGATTCGGGCAAGGAAAACGGTGACGAGCCAGCGAGGATACTTCACAATCCTGGTTCGAACATGGTGACGATAAGAAATCCGGCTTTCGGTCCATCGCCAAAGATAGATACGACGCCCCAGGCGGCGATAATAAAGGTCTCGGAGAACGGGATGGTCACCATCAGAAGTCCGGCTCTTCAACAGGCTATAAATGCCGGAATGACTCCGCCGTCGAAACCGGACTTTATAGTAAAGGGTGATGCGTCGATGGGCAATACGAACAACGCGATGACCGGAAACAGAGCGACGCTCACACCGACCAACTCGACGAATCACAAAAACATAAATGGTATTATTCCCTCGAGCCTCGCGGAATTTCGCAGTAGGCTTGCGCCCGATTGCAACGCACTGCCAGGACTCGCCAACATTCACATCAGCAAAGTCACGAATGGCGAACCGATTCCCGAGAGAGGCATTAATCTCAAAGGTACGAGCGTCACACTGACAAAGGTGCGAACACCCGAAGTCGCACCGTCGACTCTCAACTCCAATAGCAATAAAGTAACGAGCATGGAGGAGGTTCAGCAGGCTAAAACAGCCGTCAGAGAAGCTATAACCGCTACAATGAACGTTCCCGGTAGTAGCAAGAACAAGAAGAAGAAAAAACGTGGCAACGGCGCTAAACACTGCGGGGATGACTGGAATCTCGTTGGTGAGAAACAAAAATCATAATAAAACAATATTTAAGTGCCGCTAGTCGTTCATTTTGTCTTCTACATTTTCTTTCTTCGTCGCTTCTCTCGCTATTGTCACTGTGATATTGGTTTATACCTTTTACTTTAAGTTTCTCGCGGAATATTGTCCCGATTACTGTAGAATTCATTAATCGGTACGAAGTTTCGAAATTCAACAGAATCACTATTTTCATTTTCAACAAAACCTCTATGAAGGACTTTTATTTCGGAGGTGCGGAGATAGATAGTTGAATACTGTAGGTATAAATCATTGATAAACCGCAGACGTTTTTCCTTCTAGTAGGGGAGACCGGGGACAGTTGTAACAATCTGTATTTTGGCTTTTCCTGGGCCCAAAGTATAATGCTTACGTAAATCACACGTATATCCCTGCATAGAGCATTTAATGGTCTACAAAATGGTTCTATGTTGAAGTCTGTAACTAGAATTGAAAAAAAAGTATAGGTCTTTATAAAAAGTGTAAGAAATTGTTACAACCGTCCCGTACCCCGGGGTAGTTGTAACAGTCGATGGGGACAGTTGTAACGGTCGATGGGGCTAGTTGTAACATAAGATTTTTACACAAAATTATATCCTTCATTGTGACCAATATTATATAATATTATTACAACATCAAACATTATCACAGGGATATATATTACGGTCACAATGATAAAATCTTGACACATGGTAGTCGTATCGAATTGATAAAAATAATGAAATAATTGAATAAAGTCTCAGACACACCAAACTCGTCAAAGAAACATGACATATAACCCAAAGATACGTGTTGTGGTTGCGTGTATAGATTTTCCATTTTTATTACAAGCTTTTATTGAGCTTCACCTGTCCCGGTGTCTGTCTGTCTGTAATCAAATCTTACAAGTGAAATTTGACCCACTTCCCGGTTTCCGGTTGAGTTAAAATTTGTCATGCATATGTAAATCGGATGACAATGCAATATTATCACAAAAAAATGTGCAAATTTTTTGCAAAAAAAAATTGTTTCGCGAAATTTTTATTACAAATTTGCTTGAAAATTGTTTTGGAACAAAAAATGTCAAGCATAACTTTTTGCAAAAAAAAATGTTTGGCAAAATTGTTTGCAAAAAAATTGTTTTGCTAAATTTTGTTTACAAAATGGTTTTAAGCAATTGATTTACAACATTTCTCCACGAAAATTTTGCGCAACAGTCTTTTTCCAAAAAATGTTCTGAAAACATTTTTTCGCATAAATTTTGCAGAGAAATGTTGCAAATTAATTGTGTGAAATAATTTTGTCTAACAAATTTTGCAAAATAATTGTTGTGCAAAAAATTATGCGAAACTAGATATACATTACTAAACTAGTTATTTAACATCATAAATACTAAAAAGTAAAAAATAAACAAACGAAATTTTTTTTTTTCTTAAACAAGCTTTTATTAGTAGTTAATAAAAAATAATTAAAAACTTAGAAATAAAGCTTTTCTGATTGAAAATAAGTTTTCAAATAAAAGCGTGTTACATTTTAACAGCAAGAGAAAAAAGAGTGTGTAACACGCTTTTATTTGAAAACTTATTTCCAATCGGAAAAGCTTTATTTTTAAGTTTGTAATTATTTTTTATTAACAACTAATAAAAGCTTGTTTAAAAATTTTTTTTTTCGTTTATTTTTTTTATCTTTTCATACGCCTCTTCGTACGTTGACATGTCGGCACAGGCTCGTTGCGTGATTCTTACGCGTTGCAGAGGCATTTTTGCACGCAGAAACTTGAAAAAAAGGTCCGTTTGACGTTAGATTCAATGTTTAGATGTAAAATTATCATGACAACTGACAGCCGACAAACTGTTACAACCGTCCCCGGCAAAATTGTTACAATTGTCCCCAGATGGTTTTTTCTACTTCAAAGTTAGAATTTGATTAATTTTCTCAAGCTGGAGGGTTTAAAAACCGCGAACGTTGACACAAAAATGTCCAAGGAAGCTTATGAAAAAAAAAATAATGACTATATGTAGCACAGTAATTGAGATATTCGTGTTATCGAAAGCCGCAAAAGTTTACTTTGGGCCTGACAATACCAATACACCTCTCTGGTCAAGTCTGTTTAATGCAGATGTCTCCTAGCCTAGTAACCAAATGTGAGGAACTGCAAGACGCATTATGTGCCTGCGGGACAAGGTGGTACCTACTATAGTTTGGGAGATATTCGCTGTGGTACAACTGTACCCTGTTACTTTTGACCCCGGTCTCCCCTATATTTTGCCGTTTGCAAATTGGGGATTAAAAAAACTCGATATCACTTTTGGAGAGAAAACTCAAAAGAATTGAAGAGCGAGAGAAATTAATAGAGAGGGGCAATCTGCGGAATTGTAAAATCTGAAACGCACAATTTTGTAAAATTGATAATAGATTTTCAGCGATAGTAAAATTATTTTTTTAAATACCGAAACGATACAAAAATAAATGATAAAAATGTATTCTTATCTTCAAAGGTTACTCTCTCTTTTTCTTCCCCATGGAAATCGCATTGTCCCCCAATTATTGGCCGGGCTTATTCTTCTCGTGCATTTTCTCTCGAGCTCTGCAAAAGTCGTATCTCGCATAAAAACGTTTTATTTCTTCTTTTTTAATTCGCAAATCTTCTTTACCGTATTTCACGGTTGCTCGTTCGCGTATCCGCTGAATACCGATTGTCGAGTAAATCATAACGATCGCTCGTGCTTCGTACGTTCGATGCACTTGTATGTCTCTTATTGCACCGATAATTTCGTAATCTGCAAGTATTCAGAGCGTGTCTTTTCCAGAGAGCGTATTCACGCCAAAAGATATAGACCTCGAGGATGGTGAAATGGACGACGCGGAACGAGAACTGGAGGCCTTCAAACGTTTCTGCCTGCAGTCGGTGCCACCTCCGCGCAAGGAAAAGGTCAATCTCAACATCAAGGACATCGTTCTGAAAAAGAAATCCTCGTCGTCGTCGTCGTCTTCGTCGTCCGGAGGGGGCGCGGCTATCGCTGCCAATTAATTTTCATAATCAAATATCCGCGTTTGCGTATACCACTTACTGCCATGAACGTTGTGCGAACCAAGCTTTAGCCGCAAGTACGAGAAAACTGCGACGATGTTAGCGGTCGAATAAATCGAGAATCATGAGGAAGAGGAAAAGAAAAAAATCTGTACATGGATTCTCCGGATCGAGGTTATCCTGCGGAGTGCAACTACGATTATGATCGGTATAAATCGTTGATCGTCGTTGATATCCGTTAAAGTCGTCGATGAAGAATTTTGTATAGTGAAACTTTGAAAAACGGCGGAACGATCGTTGTTATCGCTATTATTGCATTTCGTATTACTGACAATGATCGACGTTGTGGTTTGACTCATTGACAACGGACTCTGCCAAAATTGTGAATCCCGTTGTCCTGAATGCACGATAACGGGTGGCGATTTATAATTCTAGTATGATAAGCACGAGCAACACAGAAACACAAAAAAAAAATACGAGATCCGACTAAGAGACTCGTCCGTGTAATTTTTACGAGACGATTCGACAGAGGAAAAAGAGAGAGGGTGATATAACGAGGAGAGAGGATAGGTAGAAAATAAGGGCGAGAGCCGGTGCATATAACGTGAAACGTCTTGCGACCTGCTCCGAATATAAAGCACGCGTCAATATTTCGAGGCTTAACACGAGTGAAAGAGGAAAAAGGGTTTCGACGTTTTCGCGCAAATGGACGTGAACGGATAGAGAACCCCGAATAATAACACGAGACGCATTTTGTACAACGAGCTTTAGTTATAATAGTGTATGTATGTATAATGTATCTGTGCGTAGGACGCGAGAGCACCGAATGACAATTCGATCTCTCAGTCGAGATATAAAATTAAAAGAAAAAGAAAAAAAAAGAAGAATTTTCTCGTTCAGCGACGCCGAATCCTTTACAAATTTTGCCCGTCGCCCATTGTGAGAAAAAAAGGGTCGCACGCTCTCGATTCAGTATTTAACGGAGCTGGGCTTTCGGGGAAGGAGAAGATACGAAAAAAAACGTGGACAACGCGGAAACACGATTTTAAAAATGCGAACTTCGAGTTTTGCGAATTACGTTGATCATCATTCTAATGTCGATTAATTTTTTCTTTCTATCTAATAAATGACATACCGATGATGATACATTTGTAATGGTGCACAGTTTATTACGGGGTCTATTTTACAACGCGCCCCGGTACGGTTCTTTTTTATTCTCATGTAAAAAACTGAAGAAAATGAAGAAAAAATCTCACTTATAACAAATTTGTAACAAGTTTCGGAATGATATTCTAACGACTCTTTTATACGATATGACGACCGTTAATTTAAAATTTAAATTAAAAAAAAAAATATCGGCCACGAGAAAATTGAGGGAGAAAGAAAAAACTGTGGCAATAGTTTAAATAGGTCAGCAACCTTAATTCTAGATGCGAGATTTTTTTAGAAAAAATTGACCATCAGAGAATTGAATGAGGGACAAAAAAGTTGAATTGGGTTTTTTTTTTTTGAAAAATGCAGATACAGAAATCGTGAGGTTTATATTAATTAGGATTGAGAACCATTCGGATAATTGAAAATTATCAATTCTCCGATTTTTCTACACGAAAACAGCTTTTTTCATGAGCAATTGAGATTGTGAGGTTCTTGTTAAAATATCCGGTGAATTTTGTGATTTCGTTTCAATTCTTGAAACACCGGAGGAAGTAATTGTCACAAAGTCGCCGATTATTTGTTTGTTTGCCGATTATTGACCGAAGTTTTTATTTCGTTAGCACTATTGAATTCATATTTCCTGTTACAAAAAAGTATTTCGGTGAATAGATTTGTCTCCCGATTCTTCTAATTGCATTACACTTTTTTTTGTGATATTGTAATTATTGACAAAAATAATTTACCAAGAACTGTACGATTCCTTGATAAGATATCGTGTTGGATGTTTTTCGAAGGATGAAAAAAAAGAATCCTTCGCTGAAAACTTTCAAGGGCGGCAATTGTAAACCGGATGGAATTTAGATCGAATGGAACAATTAAGGCGTTTTTGTACCTTTTGTGCAGCTCAGTAGCAGGATGATGGATTTTAAAAGCCAATTCATAGATTCTCAAAGCGTCTTAAGGAACTTTGCTAAAACAAGAGGCTACGTCGATTGGTATTCATCACGATTACAGAAGAATACATCTTCGACATCGCACGACGAAGAGCAGGCGCCAGATTGGCGCGAAGCGATTTCTATTCCAGTGTTGCAACCATGATCACCGAGTCTACACGTTCTCTGGCTGCTATTATTCTGATCGAGCCTGACGAACGGATTCATACGGTACTGATAAATCAAATCGTTGCCCCGAGGGCATAGCACTCGTGTATCTGCATGCAGGCTGCAATGGCAATCCAAATTGAGCCGCTTGGATTTTTTTATACAGAAAACATTCTTTATACAGCAAAATGTTTAGATCCAACGTGGACGATCAGAGTGATAAATACGGTTTAAAATTGTTATCTTATCCATCGCTTCTGAAAAATACAAAGGATTATATTTCTAAATAATAAGCTTGATGGGAGCAAAGTTATAGAAGAATTAAAAGTGATGATGTTGAAGCTTTTGGATCGTTGCAATGCAACGAAAATAATTATTTTCAATTCATTTTCAATGAGACTCACATTTTGCTTGTACATAAACAATTCTAAGTCATTAATAGACCTCAAAATACATTTTGATGATTTTTCACTTTGAAATCCCGCCGGAAGAATAGTTGAAACGATGCAAACATAAGCATCGCTAAAAGTGCAGGATTGCCAGTGAGTCGCTATTGTCACTATTGGTCACTATCTTAATTAGAGCTAAAGCAGGTAATATAGAAAAACAATTAGTCGAAAAACACGTTTAAACTTGTCGAACATGGGCCCGTGAACTGACGTCACGACGCGGCCGGCGTCAGCTGTTCAGTGAGAGCAGCGCGCGTGCAAGATCGAGTCGACGGGCGGATGAAAATACTGCATCACAGCGCACTCTGGCGGACTAAGACCGAACTTTCATATATAGGTCATTGGGTCAGCAGCTGTTGTGACGTCATTAGTGAGTCAGCAGCTGTTGTGACGCGAGACGTGCTCGAGACTAGGTTACGATTATTCTCGGAAAAAATTGATCCGTACATTCCACGAGGCTTCCAAGAAATTCTATGTTCCGTCTACGTCAGAGGATACGTCAGGGAATTCCCTCAAAGGGGTGCGACAATTGCGGTAAAAAAGAATGAGATAATAAACAGCTATAACTCCCGTGTTTTTCATCCTACAGACTTCGTTCAGGCGTCATTTTCTTTGTTTTCAAATTCTCTGGGTGTTTTTTAAGTTTTATTTTTTTTTCAAAATCCTTAAGGGGGCACGCAGAAAAGAAATTTTGGAACAGCTATAACTCCCCTGTTTTTGATCGTACAGATTTCGTTCAGGCGTCATTTTCTTTGTTTTCAAATTGCCTGGGTGTTTTTTTTTGTTTTATTTTTTTTCAAAATCCTTAAGTGGGTACGCAGAAAATAGATTTTTGAACAGCCATAACTCCCGTGTTTTTGATCGTACAGACTTCTTTCAGGCGTCATTTTCTTCGTTTTCAAATTCTTTAGGTCTCCATTTATAGTTTTATTTTTTTCGAAATCTTTAAGGGGGTACGCAGAAAATACATTTTTTAACAGCCATAACTCCCGTGTTTTGATCGTACAGACCCCTTTCAGGCGTTATTTTCTTCGTTTTAAAATTTTCTTTACCTTTTTTTTCAAAAATGGAAAGGGGTATGCCTTAGAACATTTGCGAAAATCGACGGTTGAACTTGAAAAAACTGCCAAAAATTGAAAAATCATCAGAATCGGATGAACTAAGCGGCGTTTTGAAGCTTCAATGATTACGAAGAGAATGAGCGCAGTCTAGAGCTAAAGTTTTCAGTAGAGTAAAAATTAAACCTATTTTAGTGGATAGATTCAATTTTTGCCAAAATGCAAAAACAAATTAAAGCAATTTTTTTTTCTTCAAACCTTATATCGATGTATTTTGTCCCCCTGAACAGGAATCTGTCAATAGTTTTCTCAAAAAATAAAAAATTTTATGAATTTTTATCAGAAACATTTTTGCTCAATTTTAGCCTCATTCTGAAAAACCTCAAAATCGCGAAATTTAAAACGTCTATAACTTATTTAGACAAAAAAGTCATTATTATGTCACTATTTCTGAGAAAGATAAGTCACTATTCGACTATTTTTGACACTCTCAGACGCTGGCAATTCTGCTAAGTGTTACATATTCTGAGAATAATTGGAGAATCTAATGATCATTAAAAAAATGAAACCTTACAGTCAGCTTGATAGTTATTTCAGAAACATATATGTGCAAATTCTTAATTGACACATTTTCTCTTCAAGGTGACGCAACAAAAAATTCAAAGCAGCATATAAAAGTTATGCTTTTATAAATTATTTCATTGTTATAGCATATTTAAAAGGTGGATAACTTTTCAGAAGGTTAATAGAACAGTTCTATATAATAGAATTTAGTAATTTTATTTATTTGCTCGGAGTGGCACCTTAATTGTTCCTTTCCATCCAAATTCCATCCGGTTTAAAATTTTCAGTTGAAGGTTTTCAGCGAAGAATTATTTTTTTCATCCTTCGAAAAACATCTAACACGATATCTCATGAAAGAATCGTATAGTTTTTGGTAAATTATTTTTATCAATTAATAATTACAATATTACAAAAGAAAAATGTCCAATGCGATTAGACGACTCAGGAGACATGTTTATTCACCGAAATATTTTTTTATGACAGGAAATATGAATTCAATAGTCCCAAAGAAATAAAAACTTGGGTCAAAAATTCTTTTTTGTCAGAGATAGGTATTTCGCCAGGATTTTATCGTTTATTCTCACGTCTCTCGTCGTTTTAATACGATAGTTTGCTATAATTTTTTTTTTTGAGATTCGACTCCAAAGTTCTCGAGGCAAGAATAAGAACCGCGAGTCTCATGGATTCGGTTCTGTGCCTCGACATTTTTTTTCTCTCAATCTAACGAACTCCGAAGAGGAAACGAGTCTAACGAACCGAGCACAGAAGCAGAGAATAATATATCTCGCTGTTGCTCTCTCTCTCTCCTTCTCACTTTGGCAGGCTGTAAGACACATCGGGCTCAAGTTTGAGACCTCTCGAATAAGTTGAGGAGACAAAAAAATGTGTTCCCCTGTCGTTGGACTACACGATCGAATGTCCCTCGGCCACTCTCTCCGGAGGCGCCGTTCATGCGATTTTTTTGCTTCATTTTCACACTTGTATAACGCGATAAATAATTATAAACGAAATGACAAAATATTTCATGAGCATGAGTACACATAGATGTTAATTTCACGCGATAAAATATATTCTCGTCTCTTCAGAAAATATAATTTTATGTGCAGATAAACCAAGATAGGGTCGAGGATAGGAAAAAAATGGGGTTGCCAAAAGTCAAACAAAAAATTGTGTCTCAGCCTCCGGGACATATTATATGAATCGTGATGCTTTGAATATTCCAGCAGGATAATGACCAAAATTGTTACTCGAAAGAAATTGATTGCTCACTGTCGAGACGCCGTGAAGTCTCGTGTTTTCTATTCCCCAGTTTCGTATCAATTAGTCTTTTAATTATATACGACGCAGTGTATTTTTGAGCACGCGATATAATAGGAAGCGTTCGGGGCGATTTACTCGAAATACTATAATAATTATGGTTGGAGGGCTCGTTAGACAAAAATTTCTTCGAGTACCGCTCGAGAAGAGAGCAACTACCTCTCGGGCAAAGAGAAGCATCGCGCGGTACAAAAACACACACCCCGAGGAACTTGTAACGCGTGAAACGAGAATAGCCACGAGAAAATAAAGGAAATACGGGGAGGGCATATATGAGCGCACCAAAGGCGGTGAAGCGCATAGGAATTATATAGGGGAAAGTGGGGCACGACGGCCTCTCTCTCTAAAAAAAAACCTTTTTTTTATATTTAAAAAAAAATTGTTTTCCATAAATCATAATTAATGTTATTGCTTATTTGCTTAATCCGTACTTGACACACTGGGGTACATAACACCCCAGGCCTAAATTTTCTTTATTTTAAGTACCTAAATTTAAAAAAATGGGACCTATGGCGACATCTGTCATTAGTTCGAGGATGCCACTACTCCTTCAAGCTTATAGCATCACTCTGAGATAATAAATTTTTAGGTAGAAGTCATAGAGACAGGACGTCAAGTAAGGTCGAGTGCGAAAATTTTGTGCAAATTTTTTTTCTGTTATATTATTTTACTACTGCTATTTTTTTCTTGTAGTGTGCTATATGAGGCGATACATGTCACTTCCGCCAGTAAAAAAAAAAAAATCCACAAATAATTTTGAAAACTCGAGTTACTTTATTGAAAAATATTCACCGTGTCAAAATTTTTAAAAAATTTCTCACGTTTTTTTCCGTTGATTACCATTTTTTAACATTTTTCCATTCAAATTGCTGTATCTTTGGCAGGATTTGACGTATTTACATTTGTAAAAAACCTTCTAGAAAAAAATTGATTTAGATTTTATTGAGCAAGTCGAACGTCCGTTTCAGGGCACAATATGCAAAAATATTTTTTTTCTCAATGAAAGACACTCGTTATTTTATTTTTTTTAATTTCCCCGAATTGTGAAGACGAAAAACGAATTTTTGGTATTTTTTATATTATGGGATTAAACACCGCGAAGTAACAGCTATTTTTTTTATTATTTTTTATTAATATATTAATTTAAAAAAAACTGTTACTTCACGGTGTTTAGGAATCCCATAATATAAAAAAATACCAAAAATTCGTTTTTCATATTCACAATTCGGGGAAATTTAAAAAAATAAAATAACGAGTGTCTTTCCTTGAGAAAAAAAATATTTTTGCAATTTTGTCCTGAAACGGACGTTCGATTTGCTCAATAAAATCTAAATTAATTTTTTTCTGGAAGGCCATAAAGAGACGCGGATATTCGTTTCTTACAAATGTAAATACGTCAAATCCTGCCAAAGATACAGCCATTTGAATGGAAAAATGTTAAAAAATGGTCATCAACGAGAAAAAACGTCAGAAAATTTTTAAAAATTTCGACACTCGGTGAATATTTTTCAATAAAGTAACTCGATTTTTCAAAGTTATTTGTGGAATTTTTTTTTACTGACGGAAGTGACATGGATCGCTTCATATATTAAGCAAATTCAGTTAAATTTGTAACCATTTTTGTCGGAAAATAAAAAAGTTATGATATTTCCGTAAAAGTTGTCATTTTTTCAGTTATTTAGGAATGTAAACTTTTTAATTATGTTTAATATTGATATTTTACTTTAATATTTTACTATAAATCTTGTCTAACTTTGGAAAGTAACCTCTTATGAAGTTATAAAAAATTAGCAAGTTAATATAGTGAATAGTATACTTTTTATAAGAATTTTAACATAAAAAATATATAGATATATAGAAAAAATTGTTTTTCATAAATTATAATTAATGTTATTGTTTATCTGTTTGACATAAAAAAATATATAGATTAACTAAAAATTCGTTAAATTATCAATAACTTCTATAATTTTTAACTATAATTTTTTTTAACCCAAAATATTTTGTTTTAAATTTTTTAGTGATTGATACTTTTGTTTTCTTTTGAAAAATTTTCAATTTTGTTAAAAATAATTTTTTTTCAAATTTTTTGTATGGTTCACTTAACCCGGATGAGAGCATCGGCCTAAAATTGATATTATACATGAAATTCATCATAATTTGAAGAAAAACCAAAATTTTCTGACCTCATTTATTAGGGTGGTCCATTATGCCCCACATATCGCAGATCGGTCTAAAAATGAGTCAATACATCAAATTTATGATAATTTAACAAGAAACCAAAATCTTCTTTTTTTAATCAAATTCTCGAGGGGGGCCGTTGTGCCCCAGGAGGGTCGTCGTGCCCCAGCCCTCCCCTATGTATATACGTTATATGTATGTTTGTGTAGGTTGGATGTGACTGACGAATGCCACTAATGAGGCCGGGGATAGCTATAATAGTGTTCGTTTCACGCGACGGGAAGGCGAGAGGTGTCAGAGGGTCGTGTAAGCTCGTGGAGGGATCCTCGCCATCGACTTGATCGAAAATCCCTCCGTGTTAACCATCTCCCTCGATTTAAGGCCTTAAGCCACTCTACAGGCTAAAAAGTGCATATTTCGCGATATTTTTTCAGCTTAACCATAAAATAAATCGAATTTACAAAAAAGTGCTTTATTATACGTCTAATTGGCAATACAAAATTATTTTTTCACGGTCATATAGGTCAAAATGATTATGCAGCCTTTTTCCGATGACGCCTTCATTTTCGGAAGGTCAATGGCCGGGTCAACAGCTTCTATAATTTTTTAGTTAGGCACCAAAGTTTGTGCCGGATTTTTAAAAGTTTTTTTTTCATTTTAAAGCAGTTACGAAACCGAACGAATTTCCAAATTCTAAAAAATAGAAAAATAATCGCCGATGACATTTTTAATAGTCTCAAGTATTTTTCCATCCGATACTCCGTTACCATTTCTTTTCCGTCTCCAAATTGGGGCACAAATTCTCTATTTAAATATTCACAAATTTTCGCTAGTTCAGTAGTGACTAAATGAAAAAGGCACTTAAGGCCGTGTTCTAGTGTAGAATTTTGAAAAAATCGATTTTTTTTGCATATTTTCAGTGTTTGATGTCTCAAGAATGTACTCTCCAAAGGAAATTTAGAATTTTCAAATATTAACGGAGTTATAGCAGTAATTAGTGAGGTGGAAATAAACGACGTTTTTTTCCCACCCCCACTTCATCAGCCGGTATCTGTCAAGATATTTAATTTTTTTGTAGAAATTGTAGAATGAATAAATATGTGGTGGAAAAATGAATGCAAAAACAGGTTTAGTTTTTTTTTCATAGCATGTTAAAAAAACCCTAAATTTTGGCTTTCTACACTAGAACACGGCCTTAAGAATCCTTTTTTCTTAATTTTGCTGGTAATTTATTTTTTAGTTACTAAATAAGAGAACCTCTTCAAAATTCTCTTTTCTTCTAATAATTGGCAATGAACAGGACGATTAAGAATGATCGGACCTAAGTTCCTAGTGCATCACTTCCGGTAATTGCGTAGTCAGTGCACTCGTATCTCTTTTACATGTGCACTCGAGTGTCTTCGAGCTACTGTATGGATCCTTCAATGGTGTCTTTGGCCAGATGAGTACTTTGAGACCAGTTTGAGTTTCGTTCAAGATATTTCGTCGAGGAGAAAAGTTTTTGGTAAAACAAATATCTCGCGACTCGAGAGTCTCACAGCGACCGTCTGGAAGCTCGCCACTTCTTATTCTTTTTTTTTCCTTCGTCTCCCACGGAAAAGTGGCGCGCAAAGGAACACGTGCAGTCTCAAGGACTATCCATAGAAGAGAACCAGCAGTCTAGTCTCGCGGTAAAGACATATCGTAACTTTTACTTAAGCGACGTTCAGCAGAAGGACATGCTTTTGTGGCTCGTGCTGTTGTTCCTCCACTGATGTCCCCTTAAAGAAAACCCTTCAGCACCTTCCGTCTGGCGTCTTTTGGACTTTCCAGTGAAGCAATTGCTTCCTAAAAATTTCCCATTTCTTCCTCAGTATTTTTTATTTTTTATTCTTGATACAATGCTATTTCTTTTATAAGAGCAATGACGACTGAGCAATGTGACCACTTCACATTTCTATGTCTTTATCTCTTCCACACTATTTTCTGCCTTTCGTAGCTTTATTTTTGGCATTTTCTACATTTTTGTCCGCCGTTCAGATTCCCGCGTTCTTTTTTTGCTGCTTTCTTTTTTCAATCCCAAACTATTCGGGCAATGCGTGGCGAAGTCGCGAATATGCGAGAAAAGTTCCCGGGGATGAGAAAGAGCGAGAATGGCTCGCTTGTTTTGTCTCGTGGTGGCATTTTCATCGGTAAGGTTTTGCTCGTGACGAACTCCAGCAGATTCCTGATATTTCAGTTTAAAAGAGCGTACTGCGTGTTCTTTGTCACTGTTGCATGTGTTAAAATATGAAATTATTGCTTTTTTTTCGTTGGATCCTTAAATCTTTCAAGTATCAATTTTCAAAAAATTAAAATTGGTCTCTAATTCCCTCTTCTCAGAACATGAAATCATAAATGGCATTTTTTTAAGGTTTGAATATTGCTTTTAAGGACATGAGGCTATTACATTGGCATTTTTTGATCTGCATAAATAAAAAAAATGTTTTTTGGATGCAACCAGAATTTACTGTAAAGGATTAATAAATCAAAGCGGTCGATTTGACATTGAATGTCCCATACGAAAGTACTAAGGTTTTGAAAAGATGGGTGGTTTGCGCACCGATGGCTAATTAACCCGCAACTCTTTTCTAATTAAATCGTTGGCTTTAATCGAGATGTTTAGTCGACGTTGTGAAAAATACTCGGAGCTTGATGTTCCGCTGTCTCCGTTCTTCTCTTTCTTCCCGCGAGTTCATGATATTAATTGTAATCGGCGGCACGAACCACTTGAGTCGCAGAATTTGCCAAGTATTTTAGTTATTTTCCTCGACTTCTAGCTGTTACTATTTTACTTGGAAATCGTCGAGAAGGATTGAATCACAAAGCGGGACGTATCGTTGCGAGGATCTAGGTGGCAATGCATCTTTCTGCGAATCATTGGTTTTTTTAAAATTCTCCTCGCAGAAAAAAAATTGAGGGATAAATACCAATGGAACTCCTGGCTTATTTAACCTCATCCCTGCAAATAAAAGGCAAGGAGTAACGAGTGCATGGGGCGCTTAGTTTTCTAATAGCGTCATTTCCTTTTCGCACTTATCTTATTGAAATAAGTAATGCCTCAATTGGCAATTGATTGATTGACAAAGGGGAAAAAAGAGTGGCAATTCATAGGCAAAAACTACAAATCGACGGCAGTATGGAAGAACGTGCTATCTCAAATTGTGCTAGAAGAACGTGCCATCTCAAATGATGAGAGAAGAAGGTGCTATATCAAATTGTGATAGAAGAACGTGCTATCTCAAATTGTGCTAGAAGGACGTGCTATCTTAAATGATGAGAGAAGAAGGTGCTATATCAAATTGTGATAGAAGAACGTGCTATCTCAAACTATGAGAGAAGAACGTGCTATCTCAAATTGTGATAGAAAAACGTGCTATCTCAATTTGTGATAGAAGAACGTGCTATCTCGATCAGTGGACATATTTTTATTGATACGATATTGGAATTTGGGGTACTTTAGTGTACAGAGCACTTTTTCTGTTAACTCATTTAATTTATTAAATGATTTAGCACGATAATAGAAAAAAATAAAATAAGTTTGAATAAACAACATACTTTTTAACTATCAATATATGTTATTTATCTTGAATTTTTAGAACCAACCGCTGCGGTATTTTGTAAAAAAATATCTAAAGACATATTCAATGTGCAGACAAGTACGAATTTTTTTTTACTCCAAAACGCGTTTTGGTCATTCTTTTGACACTCAGAAAAATTGTTCATCCTGTATAATAAGATAAATACCTTTCCTGCACATTGAGATGTCTACAAATTTTTTGTTCTAAACATTTGTTTGTTCTAAAAATTCAATATAAATAACATATATTGATAATTTAGAAAAAAATTGTTTATTCAAAATTTTCTTACTTTTTTTCTCTTATGAAGCTAAATCACTTAAAAAAATTAAATAACCTCACAGAAGAAGTGCCCTGTATACTGAAGTACCCAAATTCCAGTGCCGGATCAATGAAAATATGTCCACTGATCGAGATAGGACGTTCTTCTATCACAAATTGAGATAGCACGTTCTTTCAGCACAATTTGAGAGAGCACGTTCTATTCTCATAGTTTGAGATAGCACGTTCTTCTAGCACAACTTGAGATAGCACGTTCTTCTATCACAAATTGAGATAGCACGTTCTTCTATCACAAATTGAGATAGCACGTTCTTCTATCACAATTTGAGATAGCACATTCTTCTCTCATAGTTTGAGATAGCACGTTCTTCCAGCACAATTTGAGATAGCACGTTCTTCTCTCATAGTTTGAGATAGCACGTTCTTCTAGCACAACTTGAGATAGCACGTTCTTCTATCACAAATTGAGATAGCACGTTCTTCTATCACAATTTGAGATAGCACAATTTGAGAGAGCACGTCTCTCATAGTTTGAGATAGCACGTTCTTCCAGCACAATTTGAGATAGCACGTTCTTCTATTACAATTTGAGATAGCACCTTCTTCCATACTGCCGTCGAAGTATAGTGATAAAGACTGAAATATATGATAAAGTACTGGGTTGTCCAGTAAAGTAGAAGCAAATCGAACAACTCCAATGCAATGACTCAGATGGGCTTCAAGAGTTTTTCAGTCTTGGACAAAAATGGAACTGCCGAAGTCTTCCAGCCTCGCAAAGCTAGGGAAACAAATAGGCAAAAATATAAACAGGAAAATCATCGCGTTTCCGATCGTTTCGACAATCCAGGAAGGGCGCTCAGCATGATTCTCAATCCAAACGAAACTTATTGATACACGCACTAGATTTCGTAAGTTTGTTTATATATCGAGCAAACTTTGCGGCTTTCATCTCTCGGATTCACCTCTTTCTCTTTCTGCCGAAAGCGCCCCTTCGAGGCCGCAGAAGGCTTCTGGAAAATATCCAGTGACACGCGTGTATACGCGTAGCACGAATTTATTAAGAGGAAGCGGTTGAAAAACCGACAGGAAGTAAAAACAAGCTGCTGTTATAACTGACCAAGATGCAAAGATATTTCGGACGCGCAAGTTCATTAAGCTCGAAACTTTTCTGGACTCTTGATGTGAATATTGGGTGTACTGTTTGTTGAAAAAAAATAACGGGGACTCATTGATACTGACCAGAGAGAATTTTCAGCAATATTCAAGCTGTTACGTTTTCATGATGGTAAAACAAATTGAATATTTGGATTTTTTTTTGCATTTCTTCACAGAATCTGTGAAGCTTCTCACATAAATCTTATTCCTCTTCGAAAAGCATATTATCGGGGACCTTTCGTATTTAAAGAAATTATAATATATTTATCAATATTGCAGATATTAACGTATGTGTAGAACGTATCTCATTTTTTTAGGCTTCTTGTCATGTTTTTTCAGAGAGTGAATTACGCATAGAATTATGTCAGTCGATATAGTAAGAGTGAAGAATTTGGTGGAACAAAACCGATTTTGAAAAAGGCGGTTTGAGAAAAACGTCAAAGTACCTAAACGCGATTTAACAAAAAAGTTTAATAATGCGTAATCCAAGGTCAAGTTTGATTCATTACAAAAATCATGATAAATTGAAGAGTTCTTGGTTTCTATTCCAATTTTGATGTTCCGAGACATCCAATCGATTCAAATAGAATTTATATAATTATTAATTACAATCAGCTTGCGATATTAAATTGTACAAAAGTTGGACCCAAACTTGATTCAAGCAAAAAACATATTTAATTCCGAATGACTGAGTTTAACTTTCTAGAGAAGTTCAAAACCAGATTTCGGAATTAGGACCATTTTTCGATTATGGATCCGAAATTGTACGAAACTTTCGATCTTCTATTTAAGAAGCATAGAGCTTTGCCCCCAACATGTTGCAAAGGTTGTCGAACTTGTATACTTTCTTTCAGTCCATATCTTCACAGACAGCCATGATAGTTCTTTTTTTGGCAACAATTCACTGCGGGCACACGACAAATCGATATTCCCACTACGTAGACTCGTCGAAACCGAAACCGGAAGTGTGTACCTAAACGTGAGACTGCTGAAAGTTTTACAAATGGGTGCTCGCTCTTTGACGACGGTACGATCGTGTACCTCTTGCAAATCTGATCATTTAAAACTGATGTTCATGTTGGGCAACGAGTATTTGACGTAATGTGTAGAAATTTGACATTTTTTTGGACTGTTTTACACGGAGAACGTCTCGAATCGTAATAAACAGGGCAGTAAAGTATACGAACATTTTTTGAACCCAACGTGGATAAAGTTTTCCAGATTCCAACAGCTTTCGCTAGCTTTGGCGGAAATTACGGTATACTTCAAGGTTGATGAGGTCAAGTCAATGAATCGTAATAAAGAGGACAGTAAAGTCTACAAACCTTTTTTGAACCCAACGTGGATAAAGTTTTCCAGATTCCAACAGCTTTTGCTAGCTCTGGCGGAAATTCTGGGATACATCAAGGTCGATAAGGTCAAGTCAAAAGTGAGTTCCTTTGCAGGAAAAAAATCACAAAAATGAACGAACCTCCTGTTAGTTTCACATGTTAAAACGCTAATGACGATTATAATCTAGTCTCTTTGATGTGGGGGTTCATCTTGTTGAGAACTCAACTGCTTGTCCTTTTTGCCAAGCTGACTTGTCACGATTCCGTGAGAGAATTCGGCTCCGATGTTGCGGAGAAAAAAATAAAATGAGTCCAAGATTCGCCGATACGTGAGACGAACGAAAAAATGAAAAAATGCGAGGTGCTCGCGATCGCATCACACGATTGAACGAAGCGCATCACGATGACGACGATAACGTCAGGCACCATTACCATTGATCGTTTGTTCATATTATATAGGATAATCTACGAACAGGTTTTCTCCGACGTCTCGTCTATGCCCTTGGGTTTGGGTCCATCGACGCGATTCTCCGGTGTGTTGATCCATCACGATGTTCGTCTTTCGTATACTGTGTTACAAAGTGACGAGGAGCGATCGATAGAAAAAGAAGATCGTTTTAATCGTGTTGAAAAATATCTTTGAGCTTGAATTCCGTAAGAGTGGTTAAATTGTTAATTTATTCCTCTGTATTTAGAGTGGAATGAAAAGGGATATATTTTTTAAAATAATGGAAAATTGAATGCTCAAAGTGACAATTTTGGGCAGAAAACATTTTTCTTCATATTTTTCAAAATATTTTTGAGCTTGAATTCTGTAAGAATGCTTAAATTGTTAATTTATTCCTCTGCATTTAGAATGGAATGGGAGTTATGGGATATATTTTTCAAAATAATGGGAAATTTAATGCTCACAGTGACAATTTTGGGCAGGAAATATTTTTCTACATATTTTTCAAAATATCTTTGTGCTTGAATTCTGTAAGAGTGCTTAAATTGTCAATTTATTCCTCTGCATTTAGAAAGGAATGTGAGCTAGGGAGTATATTTTTTTAAATAATGGAAAATTGAATGCTCACAGTGACAATTTTGGGCAGAAAACATTTTTCTGCATATTTTTCAAAATACTTTGTGCTTGAATTCTGTAAGAATGCTTAAATTGTTAATTTATTCCTCTGTTTTTAGAATGGAATGTGAGCTAGGGAATATATTTTTTAAAATAATGGAAAATTGAAAGCTCACAATGACAATTTTGGGCAGAAAACATTTTTCTGCATATTTTTCAAAATACTTTGCGCTTGAATTCTGTAAGAATGCTTAAATTGTTAATTTATTTCTCTGTATTTAGAATGGAATGTGAGCTAGGGAATATATTTTTTAAAATAATGGAAAATTGAAAGCTCACAATGACAATTTTGGGCAGAAAACATTTTTCTGCATATTTTTTAAAATATCTTCGAGCTTGAATTCTGTAAGAATGCTTACATTGTTAATTTATTCCTCTGTATTTAGAATGGAATGTGAGCTAGGGGATATATTTTTCAAAATAATGGAAAATTGAATGCTCACAGTGACAATTTTGGACAAAAAACATTTTTTGCACGTGGAATATAAATTGACTGATTTCAAGAAATTTTTAAAAATTGTGAAACCATAAATGAAGACTATGCTAAACATCTTTTTCGCCGAGCAGATAAAATGAATGAAGATTGTTGTTGCGATACTTTTAGAGCCACGAACATCTTTCTGCACTATAAGCAAAATAAATTGATAACCTTCTCTGTGACTAGAAAAGATTTAAAAAAAATATTTTTGTCAGCAGACAATTTTGCAACTATGTGCCAACAATATGACATTTGTGAGATTACGAAACTTTTCTACAGAAAACTGATACAAAAACTTCTGACTGCAAAGAATAGTACTGCTAATTTATACACTGAGAAAAAAAAATTGTTGAATGAACTAAATCTTTAGTCGCATACGCACGACTAAATATTTAGTTGTACAAACTCAAATTTTGTTTCCTGAATCATATTTTGGTCAACTGAAACGCAGAATTATTCAAGAAACTAATTATTTAGTTAGGCCCAGTAAACATTTAGTCGTGCGTATGCAACTAAAGATTTAGTTCATTCAACAATTTTTTTTCTCGGTGTATATATTTTTCAAACTTCTTCTGATACGAGAAACATTTATCAAATTATTTCGGTCCTATTCCATGTGCGAAAAAATGTGTCAGGTTCAATCAAATTTCTATGCAACATTTTTGAACCCTCTTAATTCTATACGTAAAAAAATTTTCGACGTTCACGTTTGCTACAAAATCCATTACTTAGCAAAAACTGACATCATTTTGGTTTCGCAATGTCACCATCTTCCTTACAGATGTTTTGATCGCAATTGTACGATTACTCAGAGGCAACCGTTGGATGCTAGATCCATGAATCGTAATTGCATACCGCATATTGAAAAATGTTCGCATCTCGAAAAACATTGTGGCTCTGACGTAAAGATGCGTTTTACGAGGAGAAATAGCACACGGGAGTGTCTCCGTGCGCGAGTGTTCACAAAAGTGAAGCGTTACGAAGGGACGTTGCCTTTTAGTTTGGTATTTCACATAGACAAAGATATGAGCGCACATAAAACAGCGTGAAGCACGCGCTCAGCGCAGCACATAGCTTCTAAAAGCGTTGGTTAGAGCTGTGTCATCGTCTGGCCGCGCGAAAGCGGATCTTTCTGCACTTTTGCTTGCATCCCAAGATGCTTTTCTACTCCTGCAGCTGCAGCGTACACATTTATATGCATACATATAAATATATGTACCCTCGTATCGGTAATAACCGGCTGGCAATGAGGAAAGCTCGTGCCTACCGTAGTCTCATGTTGTTAAACGCGTCATGCAACGTGATTCTCCCATGCGATTCTCATTTCCCATATTATAAATATTCTCACACACGGTATAATACTATCATTACAAGCTATGAAAAAAAGCCATAATCAGAGCCCCTCTGACGTATCTTCGTAGTAATTTCCACGAGGAGACAGCACGTGTGCACTAAAAATGCACCCCGTGCCTGCGCATCGTTGCATATATCTTTCAACCTCCCTCTCGGTCGTTGCAACGCTTCGACTTATATATGGAGCATTCCACGCCAAATCGACCAGCTTCGTACCCGACCCCTTTCGATTTGGCCGAAACTTTTTTATCTTTTTCTAACCTTTCAAAAACATTTTTCAGAATTTTTTCAAATTTTTTCACACAACCGATAAAAAGTTATGAATTTTCAGGAAAATCGGCTTTTTATTTTTCAAGTATCTATAACTTTTTCAAAAATTCACTTAGCGGGACGTTTTTTTTTTTGAAAAAAATTGTTTTTTTCAAAAAAATTCATAGACAAATTTTTGTTTTTTTCCGAGAACCTGAGAACCTGAGAACGTCCCGATAAGTCAATTTTTGAAAAAGTTATAGATTTTTGAAAAACGAAAAGCCAATTTTTCTGAAAAATTCATAACTTTTTATCGGTGGGGTGAAAAAATTTGAAAAAATTCTGAAAAATGTTTTTGAAAGGGTAGAAAAAGGTTAAAATGTTTCAGCCGAAAGTGGCCGATTTCGCGTGGAATGCCCCATATATATCGTGGCATGTACGGGAAAGTGCGTAAACACACGCATTTGCTTCTGTATTCCTCGAGGCGCGATTCGCAAATAGCGTGTCCGCCACTTCTTTTGCTCTCGTCGCTTTCGTCGTCACCGAGACGTCCAACTGTCTGGCGCTCTTGCAAAAATAGGATTGTGTCGCACATATAGAGCCGGCCGAAAGAGCTTCTCCCGCTCTCTTTTCTTTTTAGGATCGCAAAATATCACACGTATATGAAACACGACAGACGGTTGCTCGTGATATACGATCCACCGAATGGGAGATAATCCACCCTTTTATTCATCGTTACTTCTAACCCGTTTTGATACCGTTCAGCTGCTGGAAAAATTATCGGAACATCGTGAACTGTCATCGGATGCTAGTTCTATATACTTCAGAATGTGCTATTTATGCTCAGAGCAAACGGTAAAATCCGTCCTTCGTTGAAATTCAATAAGATTCGATCGGTTTTCGTTAGAAATAACAGACGGAAATCAGCCAAATTAGAAATCCTTCACACTGAAAAAACACTGAGAACTTACACTCAGAAACACCAGGATTCGTTAACCGTTGACAAATGTAAATTTTAATATGGCGAAATCAATTATTTTTTAACGATAAATAAATTACTTTCACACAAAATATTTCTTAACGACTGACGAAGTTTGTAACAATTAAGGAATGTTTAAGTAAAAGTGCCAACTAAATATATTTCGTTACTACAAATAAACTGTTTTCTCATTGTATATGAAACGTTTCTTGAGCTTCTCTATGATCAATTTCTGCTTTTCTATCATTATTGTTATTCAATTATGGCTTTTTCTACAGAAGAAACTTAACGAGCAACGAGATGAAATCAGGAACTAAGTTAAATTTGTAGTCGCACGATTCTTCCATAATTTTTCGAAAATTTTACGAGCTCCAAACCACGCAAGTAGCTTTTTTCAAATTCAGCTACAAAACGCAGCTACGCAGCTACAAAACTCGAAAACAATATGGTGGAAAATTTCAAAATTTGAAAACGAACCCTTCAAGGCATTTTTTCCAAATTCCTTTAAGGGTGTTCTTGTCATAGACCATATCTGCACAAAACCTGTAGCTTCATAGTTACAAAATTATGAAAATGTACACACCCACAGCTATCTTGCAAAAATTCAAAAATCCCACTCAATCGATAATTCTCTTGGAATTTTTGCAAAAACATCAAGGAAAAAAAGGTCATAAATTGTCTTAACTAATATCCCAAAATGTGTTGAAAGATTGAGCCAAAGCTGCTAGAGAATAGAAACTATTTCTTATATTGCTTGAACACTCTCTTTTACAAATCGAATTAAATGTTGCGAGTTCATTAAATAATATAATAATAATAATAATAATAATAATAATAATAATATAATACTAGTCATAAAAAATAGATTCCAAAAAGGGAGTAGTGAAGAGTCAATATAAACTAAACCATCGTTTGTTTTTGTTGATCTCATTTTCACTTTCACCATCTTCATTTTCTTCACGACGGTTCATAGATTTTTCCATCAATCTTTTTTCGATCGAATGATAAGTGTCATCTGCGTGAGTCTGGTTAAAAATGCTGAGCACAGAGAGCGAGCGAGAGAAAGATAGTATTCATCGATGAGTACGAGTCGTCAGGTCACGTGTAAGAGTGTTTCCGGTTATAATAAAATCCACGATTGATACGTACAAGTGAAACACTCAGGTAAGCTAAGTAAGTGCTGAGAGTTGAGTCTCTTCGTGCTTAAAAAGTGTACGCCCAAGAAGGGATATACAGGGTGTCACACAAGCTAAAATATATTTCAGAAATGTCGGGGTAATTCTTGTAGTAACTTTTAACGAGAAATTCAATGGTGACCTTAATTTTGACCTTGATGGTCACCTTGAAGGTTATTTCAACGTCAACGTTTTTTAAAAATCGAGACCTGCATTTTTGAGTTCTGAAATCAAACTTATTGCGAACAAATTGATTGATTTTTTCCGAATCTTTCAATGTAAATGTAAAACTGTTCGTTCTATTGATTTTAGAATTCAAAAATATTCCATTAAAAAAAAAGTTGACCTTGAAATCACCTTGAAGGTCACCACTAAATACCCGTTGTTAAAATTAATAACTTTGGTCCTTACAAAAGAATGTGGAAAGCTTCAATTCCCAGAGGTATCCACACCTCGTTTAAGTTATATTGATTTTAGAGGCCCTTCAAGGTCAAAATGTCCCTATGATATTTGAACGTGAAATTTTCCGCTCTTTCGATTGCCGATATAAAAAAAGCGGGTTTCCATTGGAAATAAAAAAGTTGACCTTGAAATAACCTTGAAGATGATCTACAAGGTCAAAATTAAATTAATTACCTTTTGGAAAAAAATCTTAGCTGAGAAAATATTCAGCCCTCCCGTTACTTATGTTACACCCTGTATATTTATGCGTGTAATATCTTTGGTAGTGCAAGAAGCTTTGGTGTAAAGTCGCGTTGTACATTTGAAAATCGTTTCAACCGGACGGACGAACGGAGGAACCGGTGGAGTACGAACTATGGAACTGACGAATAAAGCAAAAAAAAAAAGAAGGAAGAGGGTAAGAGGGAGCATCGATCGCGTGCACGTATACGATCGATCGTTCAAATGACAACGACGACGCGAGCACGCTCCACGTCGAATGATGTTAGAACGTATTTAGACACGTGGGAAACTCCGAGCACACGCTCTCCTCGAGTATATATGTTCAAGGGTTGTATACGAGGCCCAGCATACTTTGTACCGTCGATTGCATACGTAATTATCAAACGTTGATTCGATTTTCGATTCGACCGATCCACCGTGAAAAACACATTCCTGTAGGAGACATTCGGGGCAAGAGAAACGTTTTGAGCGTTTTGTCGAGCTCGATAAAAAAAATATTTTTACCTTTCTTTTTTTTTAAAACATATTTATTAATATATTGACAATGAACAAAAAAAAAATCGAGAAGAAAATGAAATAAGTTATAAGCTGGGTTGGGGTTAAAAAAAGGGGTCTGTTGGCTGACACGATTGCAACCCTTTTAAAAAAAAGATTCTCAATTAGTAAGCAATAATTCTGAAATATTTTTCAAATTTTGCTAAGGCAAAATTTGTTAAAGTTAAAAGTTTGAACTTAAAAATCTGAAAAAATTTCAGGCACGATTCATAAAGTTGGCAGAAACTTTTCTCTCATTATTTATTACAGTAAGCTTCCAACGTTTTTTGTACATGTTTGTAACATGCGATATATTATTTTTTGTAATGTTGTAACGTAAAACAAATTAAAATAATCGAGGCAAAACTATTTATATAAATAAAGTTACGATAAAGAAAGTTGCTTAGAATGTAAAATAAGGTTTAACGGATAGTGTGAATTGAATTCAATTGCAAATCACTCGCACAATGTCGCATCTTGTCTAACTTAAAAACAAGGGTTGAAAATAGCATGCAAGTAAACTTTTTCTTCTTATAAAAGGTACAGATACTTTGTGACACTTATGAAATGAGTAATTCTATCTTGTTCAAAGAATTCTTAGTCCTCCGTTTGTACATTAAAAATTTGGGACACAGTCTGTCTACTTCGGATCGTTTAAATGCTAATGTTTTTTTCTAAGAACAAAACTTCAGAAAATCTGAAAAAATGCTGAATTACGTTTATAACATTCTTTTCCATGATCCAATCATTTATTCAACCATTTACAATGAACAAATTTTTTTTACAATTTTTGTAATTGCAGAGATATTTGATTTGTAAATTTGGCTTGTGCCTTAAACGACCCAGTGTGCAGCAGTGATCGGCAAAAAAAATTTTTTAGATTTTTAATTAATTGTTATTTACAAAATTAATAATATCATCCATAATTTTTTTAGGTATTTCGATGATCAGTAATTTAAAGACCATTACTACGAATTATTTGGATATTGAATATGTGTATTCTTTGAATTATTCATTATTAGAAAAATTAGTAATCGTATTCTTTAAAATACTTATCATTAAATTATTTAGTAATTTAATTATTTTAATTCCTAATTATTAGAATAATTTATAATTGAGTTATGTCAATGATTGATTATTTGAATAATTAGTAATGTACATATCTAAATGACTAATTAATTATAAATTCCTTCATAATTTAAGTACAACTTGACTACAAATAATTGTAGATGTTATTGGAGTGAACTTGTACAAAAGTTGGAGTATATTTTATGTACAAGTTCGCCTACAACTTGTATTCAATTACCGGCCGTAGATTTCGATCAACTTGTATCCAAATGTTGCTCATCACCAAAAACTTACCGTAAAATTGGCGTCAAAGCGATTCAAAGCTACAGATGACCAAGTTCTTATAGTACAATACTGGCTATCAGGGTTCCTGCTTAGCTTCACTAAACAAATTTACAAGCTCAAATATGCATTATCAAATAATTAATAATTGCAAAGAATAATTAACTAATTTTGTGAAAAATTAGTAATTAGAAGAATTGATTATTTAATTATTCGCATAATTAATAATTGGAAAGAATAATTAACTAATTTAATTAAAAATTAGTAAGTAGAGTACTCAAGTATTTAAGTACTTGGATAATTAATAATTAGAAGGAACAATTACCTAATTTTTTAAAAAATCCGTAATTCATAAGAGCAAAATTTCAATTACTTGGTTATTGAGTAATTATTTTATCTAAATTGCAAGTTATAGGTTTATTGGATAATAATCGACCATGAATTATCGACTTTTCGAATATTAGAAATATCTTGCTGCCTAATTACTGAGTGCCTTAATAATGAGTAGTATTTATTGGAACAATTATAAAATTGTCTAACACAGAGTAATTAGCGGTATTTAAATTGACGAAAATATCGATTTTGCCGATCACTGATGTACAGACGGAAAGTTAACAATTTGTCTTTGTCAAAAAACATGAAAATATCAATAAAGTGAAATATGAACCATTTTTCGCATACCATGCAGTGTTATTAAATTTGGAATATTTTCTTGGAAAAGAGAATGGCAATGAAACGACATAAGTCAGTGACAGATTAGCTGCGCGACTTGCCTCGCACGACCATAAACACTCATCATCCCGATTTTGGAGCAAGGAGGGAGGCCCAAAGTGCTCCTTTTACACACACACACACACACACACACACACACACACACACACACACACACACACACACACACACACACACACACACACACACACACACGCGCGCGCGCGCGCACACACACACACACACACACACACACACACACACACACACACACACACACGCACACACACGCGCGCGCGCGCGTCAGGGAAGAAAGAGTAGGTATGTACCGTTAAAAACCGCGAGAGACGTCGAGAGGGCAGAGGGAAAGGGTCTTTCGAGAGCGACGAGGGTCGCGCGTATCCGAGTGACTATTCTTGGCATTCAGCTGAGGCTGGAGTGTGCACTGTTGGGTGCGTGAGCGTGAACGTTGTATGCATCGAGAGTGCATCAACGTGGCAACGGAATTGCACCAGCGCCGAAAAAGATGAAGAAGAGTGGATGAGAGAGGGAGAGATCCATGGGACTGGGAAAGGGGGACTTAGATTAGCAACCCCTACCGCTCTTTCCTCTCCGATCCAGCCACGAAGCGTGGTGGAGGGTGACAGGTGCCGAGTGGTACCATAAATCCAACGAGAGCGATCTCAAAAAGAGGGAGAGAATATGAGAGAGAATGAGAGAGAAAGAGAGGGAAAGGCTCTATCGAGGAACCAAGAGATTCAGTCGCTATCTTTAGATTTCGTGGCCTGACTACGGGAAGGTTAACGCTTCTTGCAGATTTCTCGTTTCTCTATTCATCCTATATTGCGGTTTTATGCGCGGGGCATTAAAAGGCTGCGCAGGTGCGTACACAACAATTTGTAAAATCCTCGAAACTTCTCATTTATCATCATACCACGTCGGAATGAATTTTGGGTAAATATCAGGCAAGGAAAAAAAATATCCAAAACTATAACTCGAGAAAGAAGGATTTGAATATTGTTGCCAAAGGGAAGCACGGAAAACATCCATGAAATTGATCGAATGTTCGCAGTGGAATGCATCATTGATCAGCCAATGTTTGTTATTAAAATCCAATGGACAATTGAATTGGGAACTCTTGGATTTTTTCACATTTATACCAATGATACCGCATGGGTAAGGTCTATGCATTGAAAAGTTAACATTGGCATCCACATTGAAAGTTGGAATGTTAAGGTCACATAGACTCCCACTCAAAAGTTTGGAAACACCAGTCAATATTTCTTGCACTAGAAGTTGCATAACTTCGTCAAAAAAAAAGATAATCGAATTTTAAAAAAAGGGTTTTGACAGGAAGAAATTCAGCTTCATTTTGCTTTCTTTAAAAATATTTTTTATTATTTTTTCTTCGATCCGTTACGCATTTTTGTACGTGATCGTTTTTTTACTTTTTTTTCGACCATCGCGAATTGGGTGCATAACTTAAGGACATTTTTTTTTGCATTTTTTATTTGCGGTACATTTAAAAGGGTTAACAGACGCTCCATTTTTATATTAAAAAATTTTTCGCACGATTTTTTCTCGCAAAGTTATTTTACTTTTGGCTAAAAAAGACGAATTTCGAAAGATGCAACGTAACTCAAAAACTATAGAGTTTTAAGAGAAAATGTCAAATATAAAAAAAGTAGCGTACGTGTACGAGGAATCGCGTGGAATTATTTCAGAATTTTCCTATGAAATTTTTTTTTTCCAACTATTTTCGCTCGAAACTATCTGATGATGACGTCCCAGCGAAAAAATGTATTCGATTGAAATTTCCGTACTCCGTCGTATAATAAAAATGTGAAAAAATTGAGAAACATTTGGCACGCTGTAAACAACAATTGTTAATAATAATATTGCCCAAAAGTCACGAACAAATAGTTTAAACAATTTATTAAGCAATGATGAACAATGTTTAATAATTATTATTGATCGTTGTTGTTTATATCATGTTAAATGTTGCTGAATTTTTTCAGATTTTTACTGTATCGCGAAGTACGGAAATTTCAATGAGATACAATTATTCACTGGGACGTCATCATAAGAATTTTGAGCGAAAATAGTAAAAAAAAAAAAAAATTCATAGAAAAATTCTGAAATAATTCCAGGCGACTCCTTACATACGTGCGCTACTTTTTTCATGATTGAAATTTTCTCTTAAGCTCCATAGTTTTTGAGTTCCGTTGCATCTTTCTAAATTTGTCTTTGTTAGCCAAAAGTTAAATAACTTTGCGAGAAAAAATCGTACGAAAATTTTTACAGGACGAAAATGGAGCATCTGCTAACGCTTTTAAATGTACCATAGATAAAAAAGAGTTATGCGCCCAATTCGCGATAGTCGACAAAAGGCAAAAAAAAAAACGGTCGCGTACAAAAATACGTACCAGATCAAACAAAATCATAAAAAATATTTTAAAAAAAGCAAAATAATTCTGAATCCTTCTCGTCAAAACGCTATGTAAAAAATTCGATTATCTTTTTTTTGACGGAGTTATGCAACTTCTAGTGGGGCAAGAAATATTGACTGGTGTTTCCAAACTTTTGAGCGGGATTGTATATAGAAACTTATCAGCAAGGAGAGGTCTCTACTTGAAGACTTCCCCAGAAGAGTTAATCAATAACATCAAATTGTTAAACTCACTTGACCTTGAGTATCGCACCTTCTCCTGTACATTATTCTAGAGACACAATTGCACGATGACTGAATGGAGAAGTAACTTGAAGTATCGGCGGTAACAACTTTTGATTCAGTCTTTATTGATTCAACGGGGTCGTTTGCGAAATACCGCAATGAATGAAACGCTCTGGGCGAGCTCCGATGCGAACTTTGAGGCTCTAATGAATGAATTAGAGTGCGAAATCATGAATGAAGGTTCTGAGCGAGTGGAAACATCTTCCAAGCTGAAGAGAGACAGAGGTAGATGAGTGAGGGAGGAGTGACTGCTCGCGAAATTGCTCTCTTTGCTCATTCCTTCTCTCTCTCTCTCTCTCTCTCTCTCTCTCTCTCTCTCTCTCTCTCTCTCTTCTTCAAGAGATCGTAATACAGAGATTGGTAAACTCGTATGCGTAATGCATACGCACGTTTTCCCTTTTAATATATCTATATACTGCATCTGTATTCATGCAACTTGAGCTGACCATCACAAACTCGTTTTTCTCTCTCCTGTCCCTCTCGCGCACCTCACCGATGCACAGTCCCTTTTCCCCTCGCCCCGTTGACTATTTCCAGGCGCGTTTAATTAATCTTGAACCAAAAACGTCGAGTGAGGAAAATGGCCGAGTGCGGTTAACCGCTTCAACCCACCACCTGGCAGAAATAGCTATACGAAAGTCTCCGAAGAGGTCCGAGGAGAATCGAGAGAGCTCAGAGGGGATGTTCACAAGCATCTGTATATATATATTATATATATATATATATAATATATATATATATATTTACATGTATATGAGAAATAAAACGAGTTCAACTTGGCACCTGCATCTGTTACTCGACTTTGCGACGATGCGAGATATATCAAGAGACAAGTCCCCGAGGCCTGATGCATCAGCGGAAGAAGGAGAAGAAGAAAACTTGAAGTTTTTCGTGAAGGAAGCTTTAGGTGAAGCTCTGTAGCCACTCGAATCGGATTCAGCGAGGGGCCATTCATTCTCCTGTACAAATTTCAAAAGATACGAAAAGTTCATTATGATAATAAATAGTAATAAAGCTATAATTGAGGAAAGGTTTTCCTTATACAATCAACCATTCCTGTGTCAGAATTGACTTTTCCTCAGGAAATTATAAATCGTATCCAGGCTTGCGAAATTTCTAATGAAAAAGTAATGCATTAACCATTACTTTTTTAATGGCTAACGAAAATAATTAACCATTAACATTTAAATTTTAATGCTCAATGAAAATGGAAATGCATTAAAAAAAAGTAATGCGTTATTTGCAACCCTGCCCATTACAATGTAGTGTGCAATAGAAAAAATTTCCATTACCCATTGCAATGTAATGTGTAATGGACAAAACTGTGATTGCAATTTTGGGAATGGAAAAATATAGATGAATAAATTATTGCAATTTTGCATTACATTTTATTGATTCAGGACTTAGATTTTCAGGTACCTTAAATTCTAAAAAGTATCTAAATCATAAATCATTTTCATTAACCATTAAATTTTAATCGTTAATGAAAATGCAAATGCATTTAAAAAAGTAATGCATTATTTGCAGCCCTGATCGTATCAATGAATTCGATTTCGGTTATCGCCGAATTAATAACAATGTATTCTTGATGGTGTCTTATCAATTCTGTTATAACGAATGATTTTTAAGGTACTGTGACGGATTCGATAAATCGATTGTTTTTTTTACATTTTTCCCAAGATAAACATCTTAAGAATATACTATAAAAGTTTCAGACCAAAATTCAAAATATTTTAAAAGTTATAGCCAAAAGAAGAGAGCAATTAACTAATAAGTTAATGTTAAAAATGACTAATTACTACGGTCTGGCAATCACCAGAAACTGTAAATGTCTCGAAGAAATGAAAAGAGCTTTGAGATAACTTTGAGGAAACGGAAGGATTCCTCGATGCACCAGGCATAGCTGATAAATGTCAGTATAATTTTTTTATACAAAACCTGTTGTCAAAACTTTAAACGCGTTTTTCTCGAAACTACGATTTCGAAATTTCGGGGAAGCTCTGACTAAAAACTATTCAACCGATTTGGCTAAAAATTTTACCCGTTATTTTAGACACACATATCTAAATACTTAACATCAGAAACATTTAATTTTTTAATAATGAATAAATTTTTTTGAATAATTTATTTTAAAAAAATCGATTTCGAAGACCTTTTTGTTCACAAGTCCGCCATTTCGTTTTTTTTTTCTTAAAATATGCATATTATAGGTTAGTTCACTAGAATTAAGCCTACAAAACTTCCCCGAAACAAGTCACCTTTTTTTCGAGGACTCCACATTGACGTACAAAATCATAAACTAATTTATGTAAAATTAAGTAAACAAAAACATTTTTGTACTCTTCAAGATACGAATAATAACATGTAAAAATTTCGAAACGATCGCATTTTATTTTGTTATTTAAAAAAATTAATCAGCAATCTTGAGAGACGCTCCTGGAGAGGGATGAAAATTTTTCGGTGGACGCGTTGATGAGTGTCCAGCACGGCTGGACGATGATGAATGAGTTGAGCGTATCTAATAGCGTATTTATTTATATATGTAAACGGTGAAAGCAGCGAGGAAATACTCTCCTCCGCAATGGAGAAGAATAAAAATACACGATGTTGGTTAGATGCAATTGGGCGCATGATATATTCGTTCTAATAATACTTTTGCGGGTCCGGCACACGTGCACATATATTATAAATGGATATATATTTATGCACATAAATATATATATAGGAGCTCTCATTCGGTGCTCCGGCTAAATGCTGTGAATGAATTTTCGTTGCGAGGAGACGAGGATAACTCGCGGGGAAGGAAAATCGGACCGGAAACCGTGTCCGCCGAAATACACCCGGACTCGCTCTGAGACTGCGGAAATATTATGTTCAGGGGATTTCGACGTTGCCGAATGTGTACTCTCTTTTCCTGTATGCAGCAAAACGATGAAGAGAGAGAGAGAGAGAGAGAGAGAGAGAGAGAGAGAGAGAGAGAGAGAGAGAGAGAGAGAGAGAGAGAGAGAGAGAGAGAGAGAGAGAGAGAGAGAGAGAGAGAGAGAGAGAGAGAGAGAGAGAGAGAGAGAGAGAGAGATGGGAAAAGAGAAAATGAGAGTGAGCAATTTTCGTCGTGGAGAAGGTTGGTGAAATGCTGCACACACCTTATGGCCGGACGTTTCTCCGTGAATGACGCAGGAAAACTCCACCCACGGTGTAATCACCGGGGAATTGCACTCTCGCACGAATGATGCGTGTAGTACGGATCCTGAACAAGTGCCAAATTGCCGCGAAAGATCATCCTGAGAATGAACGCGGAACGATACCGACGAGAAAATGACGACGCGACGCGACACGATGCATTTCCTCCAGAATGTATATTTCAGTTTTGTATACAATTTAAATGTCCCGTTCCACACCGAGTTCAAGCAGACAAGCGCTTTTTCAATATTGAAATTTCGTGGGACGCTCAGGAAATTATTATAAAAAAATGATTAGTGAGAACTGCTGAGATTCCGATTACTTTTTACAGTTTTCCCCGGGGACAGCGCCTCCTGGAAGGGCAAACAGTGAAATTTGCATATTTCTTTAATACAATATACAGATGTCACATATGACATGGTACATGCCCATCAGACGAATTTTTACAGTGTGGAACAGTAAAATGTACACTAATGTGAAACGTTAATTTCTGTTGTATCCGGTGAACTTTTTACACATTTCACATTGTAAAAATTATCCAGGGCCCGTGAAAAAATTACAGTGTACATTGTAAAAATTGAAAAGAACGTAGTATATTTTGCGGTACGTTTTTTATTTTTCACTGAAAATACGGCAATTTCTAAAATAATTTATTGTGTAGTAAAGCGTTTCGATATTTGAATAAATTCTTATTCAAATATTGCAATAAACCGTTATTTATCCTCGCTCAGGCTCATAGCTACGAGGGCTTGTACTTGACTAATTAATCGTGAGATCAATTAATGAAGCGAATTTAGTTTAACCTCGCACCCATAAAGAGCACGAGGGTCACTGAAATGCAATGGTGATCTGTTAACAAATTGTAGTCTTCAGTCCATAGGACTGCTCGACCACAGAACGCGGGTGATGTTCCAACAATTGTACGTCAATTGAGGACGCCGATGTTGGTAATACATCGGACCTTATAGGTGCTCGGTGGCTCTCTCGCTGGTGCGAGAGGGCGCGCCGTCCGACGCCATCTAGCGGATCTCGGGCGAAATGCAGAGATCGTGGCACGCCGCAGGTTGTCCCGTTACAGTGCCACACTGTAAAAATTGAAATTGACGTTGCATATTTTGCGGCGCGAATTGAATTTTTCACTGGGAACACTGCAATTTCTAATTATGTGCTTTGAACATTCTACAGAAACCATTGTAAATTTTACAGTTTAAACACAGTGGATTTCGTCGTTTCTGCTTGTTATTTCTACTTTGTCATTTTTTTTGCGGTGAACATTGCATTAGTGTAAATCAGCATTTATAATGGTTTGAAAAGTAGAAACTACATTAAATCCATTAATTTATAATGGATTCCCAGTAAAACGCCTGAATTACAGTTCTGAACCGTATATTCTGCATTGAATTCAGTAATTTTTTAAATATTACACATGAATTGTCACTGATCATTTTTTTCCGTGCGAGATTCGTCGATCAAACCGTTAGAGGGTTAAACCTCTGACTCTCCAACAATCGTCTTGATTGCACGCTGTACTAAAAGTTTCACTGCTCTTTAAAAAATGAAGATATTTCAATTCCACGAGCGGCGTTTCAATGGGGACACATTCAGTTTTATTTCGCTTTTTCCAAAAAATTGAATGGGATAACGCAGTAGGCGTGTTCCCAATGAACTAGGAAGAACTCTTGAAAAGAAAAAGAGACGCGCGATGCAACGATTTATAGCAACGTTCAGTCGGATCGATGCTGTTGTTATGATAATTCATTTTTTAATAAATTTTTCTATCGAGTAAAATGAAGTGGAGTCTCCGCGGAGTCTTCACTGAAAAAAAAATATCCCACCAAATTCTTGAGAACGTAGAAGATTCGACCGGATAGAAATAAAATGGAACGAGTGGCGGACCGGGCAATACGTCATTGATGTCCAACGACGAGAAGGACGAGACAGGGCGTCCATCGAAGGATCTTGATCCTCGAGCGAGTGAGATAGGTTAGATTTTTTAAAAAAATCACTTCTTTCAATGTATTTCCGGGTACTTTGAGGTAAAGAGGACGGAAGGAACACTTGACTCGCCGGTTTCTCTGATATAACCGTGTTGGCACTGCATCTGTGTATAATCTGGGCATAGGATCGGTGGAGGAAATCAGGGAGACAACATCGGGATCGAGAGAGGACACTTTGGCGACGAGAGTCTCCTCGTCGTCAAGAAAATCCGCGATTAAGAGCGAAGTGGCGTCGGCGAACCGGAAGTCAATCGGAGAAATTTGGACTACGACGTCGACGACGGACGAGTCTCATTTGAGAGTCAACGACGCGACTGATGGTGAAGTGACCAAATGCTCTTTGGTGGATCAAAAATCCAACGAGAGTTCGTCGAAACTCGACAACGATGGTGAAAAAATTAATTAAATAATCAATTACTGCCGATTAGACTGATTCAAAAAAGCGACTATTTTTTGTTTTTCGAAATAACATATCAAATACTTTCGGGGAGGTGAAAAAAGATGCCTGTTAAAAACACAGCTCTTGAAATAAATATTTAGATCTGTCTTATTGCAAATTGTACACACTTCAGAGTATTTTCTAAAATTTTTTGTGATTAATCGAAAGATCCAAAAATTTTGAAAAAATGTACACTACTCGTTTTCATATAATTAAATAATTTGAAAAAAATTCAACTTTTTTGGGAGTGGACAACTTTTTGACCGTTCGAAACCGCATGGAATGCCTCATATGTATATTAGACTTTGAATATGGGTGAACTACTGTTGGTCATTTCTTTAAATATTAGGTAATTTATGTAAATGCAATTTAAACTTTTGTTTCACAAAGATTTTACGATATTTAGTAATAAGTTTCAACATTGTGTCGGAAACTAAAAAAAAGTGAAATTTACCCTAAATTTGACTTTAACCATGAATAAATTTTGAAGGAGTGAGTTTAACGAAAAATTATAAGAAATCTTTTTTGTAGAGCGTTTAATTCTCTACAAAAATATGTGTCGTTCATTTTGGTACATTGACTTGAAGCCGAGATATAAAATTTCAAAGTTTGAAATTATTTTTCCTGTGTTATTTAAATGGGAAATAGAAATTTGCTATGAGACGTATCTAAATATTTATATTAAGAGCTCTGCTTTTAACAGGCATCTTTTTTCCCTTTCCCGAACGTATTTAATATGTTATTTCGAAAAACAAAAAATAGTCGCTTTTTTGAACCAGTGTAGTGTGGATATTCAATGGATCTGCAATTTGTAAATAATAGAGCAGTTTAAAAAACAATTTTTGTCATTAAAATAGCTATAACTCCATAAATTATTGGAATTTCAAAATTTCCTTTTGACATTCCACTTCTTTACATATTCTTAAAGGTCCAAACTTTAAGAATATGTAAAAAAAATGATTTTTTCCAAATTCTAGACCAGAATAGCGTTTTAAGGATGTTGCGTCCCAAATCGCAAATGATGAGAAAATTCTGAAAATTTGGCATGTTTTTGGTTGAATTATTTAAGAGGTCGTGTAAAAATTTCACGACGATTAGAAAGCTCGTTATCTAACAATCAACATTAACAAATTAAATTAAATTAAATGTAGTCTTATGGAAACTGATATAACTTTGCGATAAGTTTTTTTTTGACCTCTCAACTTTTTAATATCTACACTATATTGAAAGCAACGGAAACAAAATAAAGTTTATTGATAAATATTTTTTTAATTTGTTTAAAAAATTGTTCTTAACAAAATGTTAATATTTCAATAACGAGCTTCCTAATCGTCGTGAAATTTTTACACGACCTCTTAAATACCTCATACAAAAACATACCAAATTTTCAGAATTTTCTCATCATTTTTTATTTTAACCCTTGAGGAGATTGAAGTAATGACGATAGAATTCTGAAAATTTAATATGTTTTTACATGAAGTATTCAGGAGGTAGTGTAAAAATTTCACGACGATTGAGAAACTATTTATTTAACAATTAACATTAAAAGATTTCACAGGGACTCAACATCCTTAATTGGTAATAATTAAATTTCAATCAGGAGGCTCCTGCATTTCTTCAACGGGCGACATATGCAGGATATGTCACATGGGCGGTTTTCCAGCAATCGTGGGCTCACGACCCATATGGGAGTGGCCGAATCGTGGAGCCCGTAGAATTGACAGTCAGATATCGACTCTCTCGTCCTACGCTTACCTCGGACCTTTGATATCGGCTTGCAAGTGAGAGAGACCTCTTATCGTAACTAATTCTGCCTCGTCGAGTCCTTCGCTCTTCTGCCCTTGTCTTGCGTGTCTTTCGATAAAGTCCCGATACCCAAAATCGACTCTCCTCCCATTGTTTCATTGAATTGAGAGTAACGTCTTCCTTTCCTATTCCTTATCAAATTCAACTTGTCGCGTCTATCGGGACTTTCGTTTTTGATAACATTTCGAACATTGATCGATCATCGACCCTTGTCGATGGATAAAGGTGCAGAGGAACGGTCGGTCTCGTACATGCCGAATGTCTCGAGAGATGGCTGACCGAATCTGGTCACTCGAGATGCGAAATATGCGGTCACAGATACTCGACGAAAAGAGTGCCCCGTCATGGAATATTTCGCAGCGTCGTTATATGGTTTAACACTGTAATTGCGACACGACAGGCAAGTCCCCTCTCCCAAAGATTTGTTGTAAAATTTTTAAGGTTTTTTTTTCTCAGCTCCTTTATCAGATATGGCTATGAAACAGTTTTTACAACATTGTTTCATACTTTGAAAAGACAAAAAAATATATTTTTTATTTTGATTCTTTGAATAATTTATAGAGGCGCCAGAGTCGAAAATGACTTGTCCCATGGTTGACAGTTAATCTCAGATTTGGCAAGTCTGCAACAAAAAAATTAAAAAGCATTTTAGAGAGTAAGGTTTCTTGCACAACGATTTACCATCGTTAATGAAAAATCGATATAAAAAAAGCTGGCGAATGTTTGAAATAAATTGTGAAAAATTTAAATCTTCATTTTCATTTAAAACATCCGTCATTTTTGCTTAAATCGATTTTTCATTAACGGTGGTAAATTGTGTAAGAAACCTTTCTCTTTAAAATGCTTTTTTATTTTTTTGTTTCAGACTTGTCAATCCTGAGATTAACTGTCGGTCATGGAACAAGAAATTTTCGACTTTGGCGCCTTCGATAAATTATTCAAAGAATCAAAATAACTTTTTTTTTGTATTTTCGAAGGATAAACAATGTTGTACAAATAGTTTTATAGCCATATCTGATAAAGGGGCTGAGAACAAAAATCTGAAAAATTTGCTTTTTTTTGGCCTTCTAAAGTACACTAGTATCTCAATCGAGAAACATTCATGGTTAAAAAATGGTAAGTAAACGACACGGATCGTTGCTATAGAAATTGGTAAAATAACTGAAAGGGCCCAAATGTGTAAAAATTTTCAAAATAGTCCAAAAATAATCGTAAACGGTGTAACTCTCATGATTTTAAAGCTATCGAGTTACAATTTTCATTAAAAAACACTCGATTACACGATTAGAAAAAATCGCTTGAGTGGTTCAAAATTTGTGCAATTTCTAAAATGTCAAAAAACATTCTCTTAAATGATCCAATTACCATAACTTGGTAGTTAGTGGGCTGCAACTGTTTTCATCAATAAAGTAGATAAAAAAAATGGTCGATGTTGAATTTGAAATAAATCATTCAGGAGACTTGGAGCAATATTTCTTAAAGATCTAATTTTTAAATATACAGCCATCGAGCTAAAATTTTATACACAAATACTAAATGATAAGGATTATCTCATTTGGCAAGGATCGCTCAAGAAGTTATTTCGTATGTTTTTTAAACATAAAAAAAAAATGTTAACTAAAAAATAATGCTTGTACACTCTTCAATTTTTATAATCTGGAGCTAATGACCTGCAACTTTTCAAAACACAACCAAAATTCCGCAATTCTCGAGGGGGAACAAAAGAGGAAACATGCATGCAAATGACAATTCGCTTATTGCTTTCTCTTGTTTTTGTGAAATTTACAATCCTTCTATTATTACAATACCATTACGTAGAGACTTGATCATTGAGGAAAATTTTGTGGTAGTGAATTATTATTATTATTATTATTATTATTATTATTATTATTATTATTATTATTATTATTATTATTATTATATTCTTGAATTTGTATTTACCACAGATGCTTCTGGATATCTTGTATCTCGTTGTGACGACTCCGCTGGCATTATTTTCCTGTTACGTCTGCGCTCTTGCTCTGAAAATGATAATCGAGAGTGGATTTCAGGATATACCGTGGATGATAGTGGCGATGTTACCCACTTGTTCGCTCACACTCGTGGCTTACTGGGGCTGGCTTATCACTCTGGGAAGGTACATCAGCAGGTGTGATGAGGCCTTTTTTCATGTTACTCAAAGACAGGGTTGCGAAATTTGTAATGTAAAAGTAATGCATTATTCATTACTTTTAGAATGTTTGATGGAAAAAAATTTCCATTACCCATTACAATGTAGTGTGTAATGGAAAAAATTTGCATTACCCATTAAAACGTAATGTGTAATGGAAAAAATTTTCATCACCCATTACAATCTAATGTGTAATGGAAAAAATTTACATTACCCATTACAATGTAGTGTGTAATGAAAAAAAAATCCATTACCCATTACAACGTAGTGTGTAATGGAAAACATTTTCATTGCCCATTACAGTGTAGGGTGTAATGGATACATTTTTCATTACTCATTATAATGTAGTGTGTAATGGAAGAAAATTTCATGACTCATTATAATGTAATGTGTAACAGAACAAATTTCTATTACCCATTGCACGGTAACGTGTGATGGACAAAACTTTCATTGCAATTTTAGGAATGGAAAAATATAGATGAATAAATTATTGCAATTTTGCATTACATTTTAATGACTTAGGTACCTTAAATTCTAAAAAGCATCTGTATGCATACAAAAAGTTGAATGATGATATAATACGTCACTGCCATCGTCTGCCCCGGTGGAACGCTCCTAAATTCAATAGGTTCACAGAAAATCACTTTGAGCAAAGGATATTGGCCAAAGCCAATGCTGAAAAAAGTATATTTAGAAGTGCAGTTCAACGTTCAACTTTTTGTATGCGTGTAGATGCTATTCAGAATTTAAGGTACCCAAGTATTAAAATGTAATGCAAAATTGCAATAATTTATTCATCTATATTTTTCCATTCCCAAAATTCCAATCAAAGTTTTGTCCATTACATATAAAATTTCAATGGGTAATGGAAATTTTTTCTATTACACACTACATTGTAATGGGTCATGGTATTTTTTTCCATTACATACTACATTGTAATGGGTCATGGATTTTATTTCATTACACACTACATTGTAATGGGTAATGGCATTTTTTTCCATTACACACTACATTGCAATGGGTAATGATTTTTTTTTCCATTACACACTACATTATAATGAGTAATGGATTTCTTTTTCGTTACACACTACATTATAATGGGTAATGGATTTTTTTCCATTATACACTACATTGTAATGGGTAATGAATTTTTTTTCCATTACACACTACATTGTAATGAGTAATGAAAATGGCAATGCATTACAAAAAATAATGCATTACTTGCAACCCTGCTCAAAGACAATAGAGATTTTTGCTCATTGTAAAGCGATACAATTTTGATAATTCGAAAAAAAAACAATATCTTCAGTTCGTTAATAATAATAATGTTGTCATAATTTATATTACAATCGGATAATCCAGTGATATTCGACCTAGAAAGATTCGCCCTAAAATTCGTACTTCTGGTTCCCTTATGTCAGACTTCACAGTAGACGTTGGCGTCGATTTTGGCGTAACAATTTCGTCGTTCGTCTCGTCCCTGAAAGCGCGACATTGTCCCTCGATCCTGATACGAACATCACCAATGATGTTTTCCAACGAATGGAATATCTCATTGGCAGACAAATGGATTACGACGAGAATGATTTGCTCTTCGACAGACTTCCGGACGACGAGGACGAAGATTTTTTACGAATTATTTAAATTTAGAGGGTTGGACAGAAAATCATGGAATATTATTTATGTGATAAACGAAAAAATATAGAAACAGTACGATTTTTTAAATGACGTTTTTTGTTTAACATCCAAGGTAAACGATGAGTTGTGTAGAGGGAAGAGTTTAGAGATCTGTGCCGCAACAATGAGCTCGAAGAGACGTCGAATTAGCTCTGATAAATGAAGCTCTGCTGTCGTCCAACAATGATGATATATATTACAATACAAGAGTACGAGTGTATTAGGCACGATTGCGCGAACACGATATTGCCGGGCATTAGAGAGCATTAAAATGTAAACTGAGCGTTCTATCTCGAGATAGTTGCATTTGCAATCACAGAGGTTGTCAACTCGGCCTTTTTGATGTTTCTCAGCTTTTATAGAAATTCTAAATGAATTTCAAAATCAATGATAGGCACATTTACAGCCTCAACATTTATTTATATGCCAGAAATATATTTCTACTACAATAAAAACTCTGACAAGTAATATCTTGACCACAAAACAAGTCTCCCAGGCAACAACGATCCGGTAACATCTCTACCAGGTCATCATTTTCAGGTACCTTAAATTCTAAAAAGCATCTATATTATAATTATAAAAAGCATCTATATTATTATTGCAATGTAATGTGTAATGGACAAAACTTTGATTGCAATTTTGGGAATGGAAAAATTAGATGAATAAATTATTGCAATTTTGCATTACATTTTATTGACTTAGGACTTGGATTTTCACCTTAAATTCTAAAAATCATCTAGATTATAATTCTAAAAATCTAAGTCCTAAGTCAATAAAATGTAATGTAAAACTGCAATAATTTATTCATCTATATTTTTCCATTCCCAAAATTGCAATCAAAGTTTTGTCCATTACACATTACATTGCAATGGGTAATGGAAATGTTTTCTATTACACAATACATTGTAAAGGGCAGGGTTGCAAATAACGCGTTACTTTTTTTAATGCAATTGCATTTTCATTAACCATTAACATTTAATAGTTAATGAAAATAATTTCCATTAATCATTAAAATTTAATGGTTAATGAAAATTATTTCCAATAACCATTAAATGTTAATGGTTAATGAAAATGCAAATGCATTAAAAAAAGTAAGGCATTATTTGCAACCCTGATTACAAGTCTCTGAGTCTTTATTCCTGCGATCCCTTACTTACCGACCGCAGGGCAGCTGTGTTTTTCCATTAGGGCGGGCTCCAATGTCGATTAGTGCCCGGCCAAAGTGTCAAGTATCAAATGGGAGAGCTGTCAAGTAGTAGAAAGATTTTTTGGTATAGAGATGTTACCGCAGAGCAGAATTGTAAATAATAAGTAACAATAAGTAATAATAAAGTGTGTCATTACACTCATTACAAAATATAAAAGTAATGTGTAATAGATGAGTGTTCCATTACAAATTACATTTGAAGAAAAAGTAATTTGTAGTGGAGAATATTCCTGTGTGTGGTCCTACAATTTGGAGCAAGTGCTATTTTGCTCACAGGTAGTTCTATTAATTTTTTAATGAAAATAGTTTGTATATATCAAGTTGGGTTAACAAACACTGAAACCATAAATTTTTCTTAAATTGTAATCTTTACAACAATGGAGTAAAAATAACTTCAAAAATCACTCTTCATACATTTACTACTGCGATAGTAAAGTTAACCAAAACTTGATACACACAAATTATTTTCATTGAAAAATGAATAGACTTACCTTTGAGCAAAATAGTATCTGCTCGGAATTGTTGCAGAAACACACTAATTTGTAATGGAATATTCTCCACTACAAGATACTTTTTAATTGTAATTTGTAATGGATCACTCATTCATTACACGTTATTTTTTTTTATCAGTAATGTCCCACGCATCCATTACACATTACTTTTATTATTTGTAATGGAACATGCATACATTACACATTAGTTTTTTATTTATAACGGAACACGCACCCATTCCACATTACTATTTTCATTGTAATGGAACATTCATTCTTTACACGTTACTTTTGTAATTTGTAATGGAAAATTTATCCAATACACATTGTTTAAAGTAATGGGTAATACATTACTTTGTAATTACTATTTTTACAACTCTGCCAAATTGGTACTGATATTACGGTAGTGTTTTATTGTGTTAGAGATATATTTTTTGGTAGAGAAACAAGTGGTAGAGCTGTAAATGTGTCCAATGACAAGCCTCGTTCGATTGCTTTTTTTGGTTTCGATTTTCTCCACCTGGAAATCAACAAAGATAAATAAAGTGTTAAAAAATGGGGGAAAAAATCTAACCAATGTCATTGCCGCTGTTAATTAGGCTATTATTGTTTTCTTATCCGACAACATAAATTTAGCAGAGAAACGCGTTCTCGAGGATATTTACGATGAAACACCCTCGTCTTCGCTCCCGCAAACAATCTCATGCTTTTTCGTTGACTCGTAGACGAGAAAATTTCTTTTTTCAACAGCAGAGCCACGAGAATCATTATGTGATTTACAGCAAAAGTGGTCGGGGAAATTATTTGGCATCCGAAGACAGAATATAAAAATATGAGAGAAAATAAGTACCCCTGGTGTATTTTCAAGTTGTGGGCTCTCCCCCTGCGGCATGGTCGAAGAAGTTTAATACAGCGTCTGCAGAAGCGTACGTGCGAAGAGTCGAAGTAAGCTTCTCTCGCATGGAATTTGTGTTCCCGTTCCTCCGACAGAATTATTTTTAGGTGTTTCAAGAACCATAGAGTGCAGGAGCTTACCGGGGATCATTTTCAACCGTTCGATCGAAAAGTTTTTTTCAAAGAAGGCCCCACATTCCTGTTTTACTCTCTTCGATTGAGGAGAAAAACTGAAAAGTTGAACGAAAAATTTAAATATTACAAAATTATTCCGGAGAAAAAAATTATAATGGACGATAAAAAAAATTATACGAATTGGAATTGCCACGCTTTCCTCATTTTTTTTTGTATTTAAAAATCTTCGTCTAAGAGCATGTAACTTATCTAATTCTATTAATGGAGAGTTTCTCATAATTTTTGCTCTAAGTTCAGGGCCCCAATTTTTTTTTTTATTCCAGATTTACAAGCTCGACCACTTTATCGCGATATTTCGAGGAATGGAATGCGAACTATTTTTAAACAATGATCTATTTGTATTTTTTAAAATAACAACAAATAACAACAATAAATAAAAGCGGACCCGGTGGTTTTTTGAAAAATGCAAAATGGCTAAAAAATCGGGGTGGTGCGTGAATAAAAAACATATTGTAAATAAGGATCGTGCAGCTGCTCAAAAACGTTCCCGAGTTGTAAACATTTTTATTTGAGAGCCACTCATATACAATTTCACATTTTTTTTTTTAAATGGTTTCTAAGTGTTTTGGGATATTTTGCATGCACCAACATGAAAATCTCGACGATATTGAATCGAATATCGCCTTCTTACATTTTTTTTTTCAATCGTTAATAATCTAATAACATTTATCCCATAATGCAAGGAATTCCATGCAACTATATTTGCATGCATGAGGATGTTTTATCGCAGACTCTCGCTAAAGCGAGCGAGCAAGAAAATGAGAAGGTAACGTCTAATTTCTCCTTTTCTCCATGACTCTCTCTCTCTCTCTCTTTCTCTGCACCGATATCGAGGAATTCTGGTCTCGTATAAAATATTGCCAATTACTACGCAAAGCTCTATCCGCGCCACCAAAATTTATCGTCGATGATAAAGGTATCTTGCGGATATGCCGGTGAGGGGATTTGCTGAGAGAGCTCGTACGTGTGGTAAAAGTCTCGACTTAACAAGCGAATCGGACATATAGTGTATATAATATATATATATTAGGTCGTTTCAAAAAAATTTTTTTTTGTTTCTTCTCCCAAACAGACTCAAAAGTTTCATTTAGGTATAATGAAAAGGTCTGTGAAAATATGAGATATTAATATTAATATTAACATCGTCCTCATCGCACTTTTCGATTTTCCATAAGAATAACATGGGAAAAATTATTTTTACGTCTTCTGATTTTTACAACTAGCAAACGGGAAATCAGGAGATATAATATCTTTGTACAGAATTGAACGCTCTACAAAAAAGGTTCTGAGTAACTTTTTGATAAGTCCCCTCGTTCAAAAATTATTCAATGTTTAACTTCAATTTTTCATAAATTTGGCCGATTTTTGGATATTAAACCGGAAACACTTAGTTTTATCGACAAAATGTGGATGAAATGTGATGTTAAACATAAATTAAACTTTCGACAAATGTTCACCAATAGTTCTCACTATAATAATTTAAAAAAAATAGAACGCTTTAAAAAAATTGTCCAACAGAAGTTTGCTTAAAAATTTATTTTTCTATAAATTCATTGTAGTATATCAGTACATTTTTATTCATTTTTATTTTTAAATTAAAAAAAAAAAAAACAAAAAAAAGTAAATTTTAAAGTGAATTTCTGCTGCACAATTTGCTTAAAGCGTTCGATTTTTGTTATTGTTCTAGTGAGAACTATTGATTAACCTTTGTCAAAAGTTTAATTTATGTTTAACATGAAATTCCATCCACATTTTGTCGATAAAACTAACTAGTTCCGGTGTAATATCCAAAAATCGGCAAAGTTTACGAAAAATTGAAATTAAACATTGAATAACTTTCGAACAAAGTGGACTTATCAAAAAGTTACTCAGAACCTTTTTTGTAGAGCGTTTAATTCTGTAAAAAGATATGTCCCTAGATTTTCCGTATGATGGATCGTTTGCTAGTTATAAAAATCAGTAGACATAAAAATAATTTTTCCCATATTATTCTTATGCAAAATCGAAAAGTGCGATGAGGACGATGATAATATTAATATTAAGAGCTCATATTTTCACAGACCTTTTCTTATACCTAAATGAAACTTTTGAGCCTGTTTGGGAGAAGAAACGAAAATTTTTGTTTTTTGAAACGGCCTAATATATATTTGTGGGTATGTATATGCATATAACAAGGATAGCTCGCATGTAAAACATCGCGGCAAAACACACAGAGCGTGCAGTAAAACGCGAGCCAATAAATTTGCCTATAAGCGAGAGCTATGTCGAAACCTCGATAGGCCCTTTACCCTCATTTATTCGAGAGGTTGCAATCGCGTGTTAATATTATACAGGCATATGGCAAAAACAGCCCTGGTAGAGCTCGAACTAGCCAAAATTATTTTCAGTCAACTTTAGTCATTCTCCAAGCAGAACTTTCAATTTTTGATGTCAATCTCAATCATCGCTCCATCATTCGTTCAATAAAAAATCACATTGTCATTGGTTTGTTTTAATAGAGTATTCTAGTCTAGAATTTTGAAAAAATCAATTTTTGTTGCATGTTCTTAAAGTTTAGACTTTTAAGAACATATCCTCGAAAGGAAATTTTTTAATTCCAATAATTTATATGGCTATTTTTGTGACGCAGAAAATACGCCCTTCACGTCAGAGCAAATCGGACTATAGACGTTTTCCTCAAAACTACTTGATATCTCAAGTTTTACTCAACCGATTTACTTCAAATTTGTTACCAATCTTCAATGATGTATAACTCTCTATCGCCTCTAACACTTTCGTATGAAAATAATTTTTTTTATTATTGTAAAAAAATTAAATACTACGGAAAAAAGAGTCGAAAAACGCCTTTTTTTGTTCAGACAGCCGTCATTTTGCGAAATTATTTTTTTCCGTTTTTTCTGAGGTAGGGGTTATAGGGAAATTCTTATTAATAAAGCAGCTTTTTAAATTTTGTATCGGATGACTAAAAAGGTTGCAATCTTGTCAGCAGACACACTCCCCTTTTTTAGCCCCAACTTTACCAGCTTATAACTTATGTAATTTCAATTTTTTTTCTCAAATTTTTTTCGTTTATCGTCAAAATATGAACAGATATGTTGTAAACAAAAGAATGGTAAAGATGTATATATTTTTTTTGTCGAGCTTGTCAAAACGCTTAAAATGTATATCTCCAGACCAGAGTACCGGCTTAAGGGGACCGGAGTCAGCGTCAAAATGCCGATTTTTGACCATAAATACAAATGTTCCTTGAATACGTGCAAACCTGACTAATGGTCCATCATTTGACGTATCAAATGAAGAAATTTTTGACGCATGTTGGAACCCTTAAGGTACAGCGGTGCTCTCATAAATAAATTTTTGAGTTTCACTGCGCTCTGCACGATCCTGACCAAACCGCTTGACGGATCTTATCCTACGACGTCTCATTGTCTTCGTAACACTTTTTCGGACTGCTCACGTGCGGCACATTTTCTTAAGGTCCTCATTATAGAGTTACAGGCCACTTTTTAAATTTTTGAAATTAAAAATGGGTCAAAAGTTTAAAACGTGGCCTGTAACTCCATTATAAGGACCTAAACAAAAATGTGCGACACTTATCAGTCCGGAAAAGTGTGACGAAGAAAATGAGACGTCGTAGGATAATATTCGTCAAGCGGTTTGTTCAGGATCGTGCACAGCGCAGGGAAACTCAAAAATTGATTAATGAGAGAACCGCTTCACCTTAAGGCTTCTAACTAGCGTCAAAAATTTCTTCATTCGATACGTCAAATGATGGACCATTGGTCAGGTTTACACGTATTCAACGATCGTCTAAATTTACGTTAAAAAATCGGCGTTTTGACGCTGACTCGACCCCCTTAATCGGATCGTGGACAATGAATTTTGCGTTCGATACGAAAATATTCGTCAATCGTACAAAAATTCGAAGCGAGTAAAATGCGTGCAAGAATGAATACGTTTTTAGGGTGAGTTTCCTATCACAAGCGCGAAAGACAAGTCCGACGATAGATGTAGGGCGTATAATTTCGGGGTAGTCATTGGAGGAGACGTGAGTCAAAGGCGTGGGAGTGTCGACTGATTTATCAGGTTTCCCGTGTATTTCCACCGAAATTTCACGCTGCAAAGGTGAAGTATACCGAGACACGAGTGAAAAATATATCATCGCGATAAATATAATGCGGACTGAAGAAATAGGCGGAGAGAGAGAAGAAGAAAAAACAAAATCAATGAAGAGACGAGGGAAAATCGTGTCTTACGAGATATGAGTATTATACGGCATAACACGTTGATTTGTCGCGTTTCTCAAACGTTGTCGAATGGACACTTGCCAAAGTACACACGGGAGATTCAGCGCGGGTGAGACGAGTCAAGCGATGGTGAAACGTCGAAAAAAAACGAGCAAAGCAAGCGAATTCCGTTGCTCGGCAAGGCAGAACCAACAGTGGCAGCAAACGAAAAGTTTCAAGTCAGCGATATATGTACGTCTCACTTGAGACCATAAAGAAATGCATGTACCTTAATATGTTTTTCTATCTGTCCATCTTTCATTCCTTGAGACGGAGAAGACAGAGGTAGAAAGAGGAAGAGAGCGAGAGAGGAAGTCTGAACTTCTCTCGGAGGAGACAAAACTGTATTTTTCACACTGTTGACATTCCAAACAAGGATATGAATAATTGCTTGTACTTTTTCATCGTTGAATTTGATAGTGTTGAAGAAATGTATCGATTTAAAGTGACTGGACGAAAAAATTCGCGCCCCTTCGTTGATTAATGGCCGGTGATAAATATCTGGACGGTTTAATCCAATGTGGGTATATATAATACAAGCACGAAGACGAGAGCTCGGATTAGTTACGTTTTCGTTTTTTTTTTTGTTAAAAATAGATGAGGCCGACACGACTATTTTATTTAGGACGTTGCTCTCTTCTCGCAATCTCACCCACTCAACCAGCATCTTTCGCGATAAAAATAAGCGTCTCCCTGAAATTTCCCCGAATTTAATTAGAGCCAATGCCGATCATTTGTTTCTCTCGTTTTCAGTGATCATTGGTCGATTATAAAAATATTTTTTCATTTTTCCAGTCTCATAGTGCAGCTAGATCTGCCGGGAAATCGGTATAGACGAGTTGAATTATTTGGGAAAAATGAAAATTAAAAAAAAAAAAAAATTCTCCAACAAATGCTCATTGCCGTGACCAGGATTCGAACCTGGGTTACTACGGCCACAACGTAGGGTCCTAACCACTAGACGATCACGGCTACTGGAGAACTTGAAAGTCAAGTGATACAGAGTGAAAATCGATCGAGATTGTGGAACACTTGTTCGGTAGAGCGTGAGGCTAGTTCCATTCTCGTTTCTATGTATATGAGGCATTCCAGCTATAACCGAGCAGCCATTACCTCGACATTTTTTTTTCCTGTCGCCGATCTTTTTTCAGTTACTTTTCGACAAAAAAAAACATTTGTATATCTCAAAAAAAAAAAAAAAAAAATTATTTTTCATCCTCTTCCGTTTTAACACCTTTCAAAGTACAATTTTGGTTTTTTCGACAAGAGTGTATCCTCCGATTTTTTTCAAATAAATTGACAAAAAAGTACATTTAAAACCGCATCTTTTGATCGCTATCCCATCATGGAGAAATTATTTTTCGATTTTTTCTGTGTGTATGAAACTTTGAAAAATGTGTTTTCAATGTATACAAAAATGTGTACAATATTTATGTACACATAAATGTACACATAAATATTGTAACTGTATTAATAAATAATAGCATCCACAACGTTACCTGTGTACTAAGTTCTTTTTTACGAATAAAAACACACCGCTCGGTTATAGTTGGAATGGTTCATATATATATGGGACATTCCAAGTCAAATCACGCGGTCATCGACCTGACCCCCCCGGATTTTAATGTCCAGTGAAATGTGGGTTTTGTTTGGCCCAAAATATGACCTCAAATATTTAGAAACTTTTATTTCATTTTTGGAGGGTTGCCCGAACTAAAAAACAATAAATTGAGGGAAAACATAAAGAGGGGCTTTTTTTAAAATAATGAAATTTTTTCACGGAAACTAGGACCAAAACAGAAATTTTCGTCGTAGTTTGATAATGGGCCAAAAATAATAACTATTTTTTTTTGTAATTTAATTTATTTATTTTTATAATTTCTTATTTTGATTATTTCTTGTAGTGCGAATAACAACAACAACAATATTTTTCTAGTAAAACTTGATTTTTTTTCGTGTCTTAAAAGTGAAACGACAACATTTTTCGAAAATTTATCAGCTTCGACGACCTGAAATAAAACGGATAACTTAAAAAAAGTTTTTAAAAAATAGTAATTATAATTTTTTAAAAAATAGTTATTATTTTTGGCCCATTATCGAACTATGATGAAAATATCTGTCTTGGGCCCTAGGTTCTGTGAAAAAATTTCATTAATTTAAAAAAGCCCCCTCTTTATGTTTTCCTTCAATTTAATGATTTTTTAGGTCGGGCAACCCCTAAAAAATGAAATAGAAATTTCTAAAAATTTGAGGTCATATTTTGGACCAAACGAAACCCACAATTCATTGGACATTAAAATCCGAGGGGGCCAGCCGATGACCGCGTGATTTGACGTGGAATGCCCCATACATATGTATATAGATATATAATAGCTAAATAGTATAATGCAATGTGGGAATTATCAGGACGAAGGAAAGCAGCAATTGCACCCTAAATTTCATGCCTCATATTTCCACCTTCCCAGCATGTGACTAGGGTTAATATTTGACCCCACATTTTTTGATCATGAAAATGGTTTTACAGAAAGAAAGTGCCTTACGGTTATGCGGGGCAGACTCCGATGGTAACAAAGCTGCAAAAACCGAATTTTTATTGAGACGTTTGTTATTTCTATCATAAGCAAATTGGATTTCCAAGTTTGTAGAGAAGAAAAAAGAGGACATGCAGTTTTTTTTAAGTCACTTAGCTATAAATTTGCATCCATCGAAGTTTAATTTGCGAAAAATAAAATTGAGCATCAGGACATACAAAATGTCACCGGAAACTGCTTATTTAAACAAAATTCGGATTTGTTTTTGTTGATGATCGATTTTCAAAATTAGCAAAAGGTTTTCAAAGATAAAGCGTATTTTTTTCGAATACTCTTCATTAAACCAACTTAAATTTAATATTAATTTTTTTATGCTATCACTATGTTTCATTCGAGAAGAATATTTACTCGGAGTATATAAAAATGAGCGCAATTCACAATATTAAATTATGTAAAACGTTGATGAAAAAATCATAAATTGTATTTAAAGTTTCTTGCTATATCTTTATTCCATATTGAATAATGATAAATATAAAATAAATAATGAAAAACATAAAATTGACCTGAATATCTTCTCAGCACAAAATATCGCAACGAAAAATCAATTGATCGAAGTGTAGAAAAACGTAACCTATTATCACTTTTTCGATATTTTCATCGTTTTCGAGAAATCGCGAGTGTTTGCTGCTATCTCTCTCGCATACGTCAGAGGCGAGTCCATAATTTTTCCCCCACCTTGTTCGTATTAATTATTCTGCTTGAATTATTTAAAAACTGTTTTCCGTCGAATCGGGCACAATGATAGGGTAGAATCGATGCATCCATTTCGAATAGATTATTAGAAAATTATCAAATAAAAAAAAAATATCTTCCACCGTGATAATGTTTGCACATTGCCGTGACCAGGATTCGAACCTGGGTTACTACGGCCACAACGTAGGGTCCTAACCACTAGACGATCACGGCTACTGGAAGAATTGAATGTCAAGTAATTGAGTGTAAAAATGTGTCAAAATCGTATGGAATACTGATAAGATAAATTGCAAAGTGGTTTTTTTGGCCACTGATAAATTAAATTAAGGTATGGAGTGTCTGAACAGCTGGATGTCCATAAAAAATTACATTTCCGTCCATTTTGTTCAATTTTTTCATTTTGCACATTTTACTTTCACACTCCATTTTCTCCAATTTCCATTTTCATACCATGTAAGTATTTGGTGTCCTATAAAAGAGCACACTTATTACAATTGTCCCCAAAAATTGAAGGGACCCGCCCAATTAGTTTCGTCAAAAATGTTGCCCTGTTGCAATTTCATTCACTGAGCCAGAAAAATTCGCGCTTGGCGAAGGAAATAAATGTTTCCTCGAAATCCTAATTTTCCACAAAATCGCAGATTATTTTTTTTTCTCTCATTCGCAGAAGTCCTCTTCGGAATTAATTAATCACAAAATCGTTTTCCCAATCAAATAGTATCCATTCATGCTATAAAATCGGTATTAATATAGCACGAATGATTTAGATAACGTTTGCATCGTTGCAATGCACCGAAAATAATTTTTTCATTTCACTTTTTAATGAGATTTAGGTTTTGCTTGGGCATTAAAAATCCCAAGTCCTTGATAAATCTCCCAGGATACACTTCACTGATTTTTCAGTTTTAAAATTTTTCAGGAAGAATGAATTTTCATTTGGAAAAACGATTTATTTTAGATTTTTGAAAAAAAAAAATAAAAAAAATATTCTCCACTGTGACAATGTTTGCCGTGACCAGGATTCGAACCTGGGTTACTACGGCCACAACGTAGGGTCCTAACCACTAGACGATCACGGCTAATGGAGAACTTGAAAGTCAAGTGATCCAGAGTGAAAATCGATCGAGAAGTTGGAACACTTGTTCGATGAAGCTTGAAGTTCGTCGCTCGCTCGGTAAACCGGACTCGACCGATAGGCGATCGTTGTCTCGAAAATGACTTTCCCGCGACTCGTTACCGGACTAAAAACCGAAAGACGACGGATAATATCGTCACGGTAACAATGCTCAATGGCTATAGGCGGCGCAGTGTGCATTTTCTCAATATTCGAGGCGAATGATGACCGCGAAGTCCGCCAATGACGCTCCTCCAGCGATAAATACCCAAATGACGAGACTCGGCGGCACTTCGAGACAAGTATATTTACCAACAGTTTTTTTTTTACAAAAAACGGTTGCCACCAACCGATAAAGAGAAAAATAACGGTATCGCTGCAACGAAAGCGAGCGCGAGCCAGAGAATGCTCAAATTTCTGCTCATCTGTGATAATATTTGCAGTCTCGTCGAATCTTTTTCTTTCGCCTCGCCTCGACTTTTCGCGATAATCTTTCTGTTAACCTATGTCCCCTCTACATTATCCGACGCTTCACTAAAAATTCTTGTCTACCAAATATTTGCTGCGCAAACATACTCCAAATTCGCAAGCCAAATTCTTCTCGCCCTATGAAAGCTCGTACGTCGTTTCGATAATATTTGCATTTTGCCAATGAGCTGGAACGGACGAGAGAGATAAAAATAGAGAGAGGGCGATTGGGGAAGACTGTGAGATTTTTGAAGAAATTCAAAAAAATGCCAATATTTAAATATTAAGAATTGGGTTATTGAAAAAAAAAAAATTATCGATTTTTTTAATGTATTTTAAAACTTTATTACAAATAATTTTGATAGACGACAGAAAAAATTTGAAAAATTTGTTTTTCATTTAATTATAAACAATTTAAAAGTGATAAAATTTTAAAAATAATCACGTGACTCCAAACGCGCCATGATTGGTCGTCTTGTTTGTGACGTCATAATGTTAAGGCCCGGCTAAACTCCTACCCCCGCCTTTCCGTTCTCGCGAGTGCGAGAGAGACAGAGCTAGAACTTTTAACACATTTTTCTCGGAGATAGCTTGATAAAATAAAAAAAGAACAGTTGGGCCACCTGTACACATTAATTACACAGGCGCCCCTACTCTTCTTTTTTTTATTCCATTAAGCCATCTCCGAGAAAAAAGGTTAAACAAATTTTGAGGTTATGTTGACCTTTACACTCCCCGTAAAATAATTCCACGATAGTGCACGGTCTTTTAGTGTCAAAAATTGTTTGTGACAACTAATTTTATCAAGTAAATAAATTTGATGGCGTTTCGGGATTTATTCGGCGCACTACTTGAAACCATTTGTCTCGACGTTTCTCATTTTGTGCTTCCCCCCGCGCTTCCGCTCTTGTGAGTGCGACAGAGAGCGCCTATAGGGGTCCTGTGAGAGCGAGAGAGAGGGTCCTTAGCCTGGCCTTAAAAACATTTTTTGGGGAGTTGTTTTTGTATTATTCGTACACAATGATACGAAACAAGCACGATAACTTTTGAGATTTGACATTTCTAATAAATTTATATATATATATGGACGATAATAACAAGATTTAATTGATGAAACGTTGAAACGCCCTATCAAGTGCATGTAACGATGGAGTAGACATGAACATTATGACGTCACTCGCGCTCGGGAACTGTCGGCACGTTTTCGGTACCGAGTTCAAAAATTTATTTTCAACTTGTTATAACTTTTTAATTACAACGAAAAAAAAATAATAGTTTTATTAGAAAACTTATATATAATCTTTCGATTTATGGCAAAAAAAAAATTGTTCAAAAACCCAATTCCTGGTGAAAAGGGTGATAAAAATTATCAAGTAATGTAGTGAAACAATAATTCAGATGAAAATACGGTGAAAAGTGGCAGATATTCCACATGACCCCATCAGAATAGTTTTTTGAAACGCAGATCTGTCAATAATTGCTAAACAAGATGCTTCAATTCGCTAAATCTTCTAAGTAAGCATATACATTGGGAAAAATTATTTACTATGTTTACGGTAGTTTGAAGAACAATCGCAAACATAAATTATAGTAAGCGCAACTATACAAATCATTGTATGAACCAAACGAAAATCCGTAATCATTCATTTGTTGGAGGATAAAATGATTATAGTTATGGATATCCCAAGGTTGGCAGCATTTTAGAGGGTCAAAAATAGTAGAATAGTGACATCTTTCACAGAAATAGTGACATAATAATGAGGTTTTCGTCTAAATAAGCTATAGGCGTTTGAAATTCCGCGATTCTGAGGTTTTTCAGAATGAGCCTAAAACTCAATAAAAATGTTTTTGATGAAAATTCATAAAAATTTTGAGTTTTTGAGAAAACTATTGACAGATTCGTGTTCAGGGGGCCAATAAACATCGATATAAAGTTTGAAAACAACATTTCTTAGAAACTTTTTTTTTGTGTTTTGGCAAAAATTGAATCTGTCCACTAAAGTAGGTATAATTTTTTTTCTACTCACAATTTTGGCTCTAGATTGCGCACATTCTCTTCGCAATCGTTAAAGCTTCAAAACGCCGCTTTGTTCATCCGATTCTGATGATTTTTCGATTTTAGGCAGATTTTTAAAGTACGACCATCGATTTTTGCAAACTTTTTAAGACAAAAATTTAAATATCAGAATGAACCAAACGGCATTCACTAAATTTAGTGATGAGGTTTACGTAAGAACAAGGAGTTTCCGAATCGATGTAACCAATCGAAAGTTATAAGCGTTTTGCTTTTTGGCCAAAATCGAATCAGTCCACTAAAATAGTTATAATTTTGTTTCTGCTCAAAATTTAGGCTCCAGACTGCGCTCATTCTCTTCGTAATCGTTGGAGGTTAAAAACCTCGCTTTTTTCAGCCGATTCTGATGATTTTTCGAAATTTGTCCCCTATTCTAATCGGCGCGTCTATTCTAACCACTTCTGAGCTCTGAAATAGTGATAATAGTGACTAAATTTCGAAAATAGTGAGAAAAGTAACACGATTTTAAAATAGTGACCAATAGTGACTCACTGGCAACCCTGTCAGTTAGCTACCATAAAGTTAGGGCTACCTTAATGTTTTACTCGATACACGTTAAAAAAAATTGGAAAATAAAATTTAGAACGCATTTCCTCCTAGCGTTTGGCAAATAAAATGATAAGATCGTTCCAGTGATTGACACTGACGGCACACCGCCATCTGTGCAATGACTTTTTTTGCCATATAATTCCTGGTATCATTTACCAAACTGCAGTTCTTCGGAATAACGTAAAAATCATGGTTTAGTATATTTAATTACTTTTCGAACAATTCGGAAGTGGATGGTGATATTCTAGATTCAGGGAGTTCCCGCTATAATAATACTTCATGCATGGTTTCTTGGATCTCTCGCTTTGCAAATACCGGTAACGACTTGCGGAATTGCTTTTACGAGCGTCCAACGTGGACGTCCCATTCTTATTGTAGCGTGTTAAAAATTCGGTCCATCTCACACCGTTGCATTTGCGAGTTTGGTAAATTCATAATCGACAATCGACTCTCGCAGTCGGATTCCTCCGCAAAAATCTCTCTTGTACGCGCACAAAATAGAACAGGAGGGAAATTGTACAACTTTCGACTTCCGGTGAAGTTCGTTGAACTTTTGGTACTTCCACGCGATTCCGTGAAAAATTATGGATCGACGGTGAAGTGTATTTAATCGAGGAGAAAAAAAGGCCAAGTCCCATTTAAATATATTTGATGATCGTCAAAACCAGCCCGTTTGGAAGTCTACCCAAGTTTCCGCTGCTGTTTGATTGAAAATTTATAGCGCGAAGATGCGCCTCCCGCATTTCGACACTATTCATAAATATTCTTGACTTCTGATGAGATATCTTGAGATCCTTTGGTACGAGGAACATATCTCAAGATTGCTGAAGCTACAAATAATATTTATAAAATATTAATAATCATATTTTGTGTTCTCCATATCGATGAAAACTGACTGCATCAAAATAAATACATATTTATTTCTATGTCGTCAATTAATAAAAATGCTACTTGAAGCTTTGTTAATATTTGTAAATAACAAAACATGAATTGCAGAAACAATGGCTTATTATAAAATGCTCGATTTTTTGTCTGCGTTTCTGTTTTGAAATTTAAAGTCTGATTGTATTTTTTAAATTTCTACATCATGGCTGCAAGACTATGAAAGCTAGAGCATTCTCAAAGCATCTGTAGCACATATTTTCAAAAATTGACATAAAAATATTGAGAAAAGAACTTCCTGGGAGCAAAGGACTTCTGGAAGCAGCGAAATGAGACAACTTCTTTCTTAGCATTATTTTAGTGAAACATCGATTTTGACGACGCCCTCATAACTATCCGCTTTCCAATTGTGGGTATATATATGAGGCATTCCACATCAAGTCGGCCACCCCATTTTTTGAAATCGCTAAAAATTACATACAAATTTTTATAAATTAGTTTTAATTATCAAGAAAATTCGTGATTTTTTTAGATTTTTAAATTACATATTTTGGCCGAAAAAAATACAAACATTTTATTTGTCCCATTTTGTAACTCGAAAATTATTCATCGTACGAAAAAAAAGTACGACATAAAATTTAGGATTTTCAACGTGCTTTTCACTGACATTTTTTACACACTCCTCCGAAAGCTCTATATGCCATTTTCGGAGCAAATGATATTTTGATATTTTTTTCTCAGAATTAACATCTTCGATTCGTCTGTAGTTTTAACAGTTTTTTACTTGATATATTTACAGACTATAAAAAAATTGGCTTAGTGGACAACCCATTCCTTCGTATGCATTTTTATTGATACAATGTATCATTATAGAATGATTTAACGAAATAGTGTAGATATTGATATCTTATCATTATTAATCGTATACAGGGAAAAATAATAAAACAATCTCGTTTCGATACTGCGAAGAAGATTCCAGGAACAAAGCAGTATCATTGCTTCATTCCCAAAAATCATGGCCAAATCGAAATAAAAAAGTATTCATTGGTCATAGAAACGTCGGTGTATCCAAAGAGAGTAAATTAATGCTATTTTGCAAGCGAGAGACGTCACTAGCCTTTGACTTTAATTTGAATAGACTTTATCCGTGTCCATGGGTCCGTCGATAAAGTTAATTAAAATATACAAAAAGATATTTAGATAAATAAAAATGGGAAAAGTTTAAAAAATTAAAAGAGAAAAAAAATATCAAAACATTATTTGCTCCAACAATGGCATATAGAGCTTTCGGAGGAGTTTGTAAAAAATTTCAGTGAAAAGTACGTTGAAAATCCTAAATTTCATGTTGTACTTTTTTTTTCGTACGATGAATAATTTTCGAGATACAAAATGGAACAAGGAATTTGTTTGTATTTTTTTCCGGCTAAAGTATGTAATTTAAAAATCTGAAAAAAATCACGAATTTTCTTGACAGTTAGAACTATTTAAAAAAAATTTGTATGTGATTTTTGGTGATTCCAAAAAATGGGATGGCCGACTTGACGTGGAATGCCTCATATATATCTGTGTCTGTGTGTGTGTATTTTGAAAGGCAGACCTTAGAAAAAAGAGTTGAAAAAATGATGGACATCTCGGTTCTCCATGCGACAGGATAATTAACCAGTTTAGCCGGCATTACTGTCACCAGTGAGATGTTTTTTCCGCGGTTTCCTTCCGCGTGCTCTCTGAAATATATACCTATGCACGCCATTAGTGTGTGCTTATTTCGGGAACCTTTCGAAGAGTTTATTATAAAACCCTTTCGTCTGCGGTGATGGCGTGTATGGGGGCGCGGCAAATTCAATTCCGTGACGAACCACACGTATGAGTAAAGGGAGACGCGTGTCATAATGCCGGTGGCCGAGAGGACATCAAGAAGCTTGCGTGAGCTCTCCTGGTCTTCGATCTTGATCCATGAGTACTTTAGAAAATACATATGGGGCATTTAAGAAAATGTATGGGGCATTTCATGTTATCTAGAGCAGCGTCTGGTCCCCACTCCTTTGTTCTTGGAATGCTTTGGGGAAAATGTTCAACTGGAAGAAAAATCCTTATCGAATTATGCAAAATCATCGATCCTTCACTACCCCTTAGCTAATAGACGCATTCCATTTCTGGGCAACCAGACTCTCTTTCTTTTACTTTCCAAATGAACGTAGAAAATGTTCTTCTGGTTACAAATAACATGTCGAAATTTTTGCAGAAATTGATTTGCTTGAGTCATTTTAAAGAATTACGAAAAAATTAGAAAAATTCTATATGTAAAAGATAGTTCAGCATTTTTTATGTACTTTGTTCTCAGTACTTGTTACTTTGTTCATTTATTTGTGAAATTGGATTTTGAATGTTTGTTTAAATAAATATTAAATGAGCTTAAATAAATATATTAAATAAGCTTAAATAAATATTGCATATCATCAAATGTTTTGTTAATTCAATTGAAATTTTCTAGCTTTATATTGAATGCATTTTTTTTTCCGGTGATCAACATCTGAATTGCATAGAAAATATATAAACTTGTTCATTCAACTAAACCATTTGGTTATGCAATCGCGTATTGAGTGCATTTTACCAAATATAGAATCAAAACAATGTAATTTTCAATTGAACGGATTTCCTACTCTGTTGTGTCAAGGATATTCATATTTATGGGAATGCAATTTTTGTTTTCATTTTGATACACGTTTTGAGTTAACTGAATTACACATTTCGTTCGCCATCCGTAACCACCGGGTTTAGTTAATTCAACCCAAATTTTGTTCACTTTACCAAACCTTTTTCTCGATGTGGGACTGCGAGCCTACTGTTAATTAGAGGGCAATAAGGGGCTGGGAAATATTTGCAAAAACTTGAATACGTACATCTGGACCTGAAGATCGTTTTTTCTGAACCATTTCAGAATTGAAGGGATCGATCATCAGATTCTAGTCGAGTCGACTCCAAACGTCCAACATATTTCAAAGGCAAATCGATTGTGGGATGTAATTGAAAAATGTAATTGAAAAAATAGAAAAAATTAGAAAATGGGTGGATAGATGCTGCTTGCAGCACCAAGTCGGACGAATTCCGAAGTTAGAGACCAAAGTATATGAAGGATGTTAGTCTGCATCTAGAGAAAGAAGTCTCGAGGAAGAACCCGTACGATGAAGGGGGAAAACAAGTGCTGGAATAGAATTTTTTTTCCCTCGCTTTTTTCCTATTCCACTCTACGTGTCTAATGCGTTACTCCACGGCTCACATATCCGGAAGTTGACACGAGACCCCCGCGACAGATGTAGTTCAGTTAAATGAATGCACACGATAAGACGTGTCTATGACGGCGCGTGTGTTTTGTTAGGGTTAGCGTTACTGATACACCACAATGTTGCTAGTTTTCATTTGAATCATCATGCACCGAAAACTGTAAGTTACAAGACGGTGAAAGCATCACTGAATCTTTGTTGTCATTCCTTTCTTTCTTTTTCCGCCGGTTTTCGGAAAAAGGAGCTGACTATAATCTTGCCCATTAACCACAAAATCAATAATTGCCACGAAAAATTGATTTCCGCGTTTGCTACCGATCTGGTCCGTTCCTAATGCCCTCAAGAATTTATTAATTGCCTCTGTATCGATATCTCATTAGCGTCTCTTTTCATTCGTTATACGATCGTCGCAAATCTGGTTTCTACATTTTCCTTTGCTTTGTACCGAACATCTCTCGTTTATTATACGAGAAAGGATAATATACCGGTATGTTGAGAATCAACTTCGTGATTGCAACGATCGTCTAGCTCACGCAGTAGGCCAGATCGGTATTATTTATTAGAAACGATGATATTCGCGGGTTGAAACTGTATTTTAATTATCGAAGATTAGTCGTTGCAATAGAAATCACGCTCATTAATTGACCAAGGCGAAAGTAGGAGGGCCTCCTTTGCTATACAGATGACCAGAAAAGCGATTAATAGATTCGCGAATCGAATGAGAGGAATGAATAGTCTTGGGCTATCGTGTCGCGATGTGTGGAGATCCGTGGTTTACCTTAAGAATAATGCATTGAGTTGATCATTGACGGAACTTGAATGTTTACTCGGTGGATAATTATCACTGTCGTTATAAAACGAATTATAAGCGTATATGAGGCTTTCCCATGCGGTTTCGATCGGTCAAAAAGTTGTCCACTCTCTAAAAAAATGAAATTCTGTCAAATTATTTAATTATATGACAAAGAGTAGTGTAAACATTTTCAAAATTTTTAGATCTTATTTTTTTGAGTTTTTCAAAATTTCAAAATTTTCTAAGTACCGTTATATCTTGAAAGCATAAGATTAAACCGAAAAAATTTTCAGTTAAAAAAGTCGCAGTTTTATACAAACTTTGTGAATTTTATTTTTAATTTGTCGAATTTAAAAAATGACTATTTTCATCAAAAACATACGAAAATAATTTTTTTCTGTCGGTTTGTCACTTTTGATTTGTCTCAAGGAATTCCAGAAAATACTCTGAAGTGTGTACAATAGACAAGTATTTTTTTTAGATGGCTCGATTAGTTGTTCCAAAGCTATGCTTTGTTTTATTATGTTTTTTATTTTTAATCAATTATTATTAAAATTTATTACTGTTATTGATGTTTATTACCTAAAAAATGTGAGAAAAATTTGGGAGAGATTTTTAATAATGATTGGTTTAAAAAAAAAAAATCATAATAATAAAATAAGGCATAGCTTTAGAACAACTAATCGAGCCCTCCGAAAAAATACGCGTCTATTGTACACACTTCAGAGTATTTTCTGGAATTTTTTGAGATAAATCGAAAGTGATATACCGACCGAAAAAAATTATTTTCGTATATTCTTGATGATAACGGTCATTTTTTAAATTGGAAAAATTGAAAAAAAAAAAATTTCGCAAAGTTTATGTAAAACTGCAACTTTTTTGTCTGAAACATTTTTCTGTTCAATCGTATGGTTTCAAGATATGACGGTACTTGGAGAATTTTGAAGTTTAAAAAAATTAAAAAAAAAATGCGATCCAAAAATTTTGAAAAAATGTACACTACTATTTTTCAAATAATTGAATAATTTGACAAAATTTCAATTTCTTTGAGAGTGGCCAACTTTTTGACCGTTCGAAACCGCATGGAATGCCTCATATAAAACCGTATCGTCGTGATACCGATTTACATCGGCTAACGATTCGCATTACCGTCGTCGATGCCGTTGGGATTTCGTTCAAGTTTCGCACATATTTACTTTTTTCTCTAGGCTCGTATACGTTCATTATTTCGCTATCCATGTCCTGCACTGGACAACGGACCGCATGCTGAAACCAGTTTCAATTTGTCATCCAATTAATATCGAGCAACGATCTCCGCATGTCAATAATACCGCTTGCAGAGATGGTTAGTCCAGTAAATTAATTTCTATCGGGGCGGACATACCTATCTCGTTATACATGTTCTTCTACCATTTCGACTATTTCAAGTAACGCGCGCATTCATAAAATTGTCAACGTAAAACTGCGAAAGGAGTCTTTATCTGCGTTAGCTGAGCTATGGATTTGTAAGTGGAGAAACTGCTGTGAGAAAAGTTGAATCTATTTTTGCGAAGGCTCCCACATGGAAAAATTAGGGCTTGATATATTTTAGACATGTGGAATTCACATCCTGATTCGATTGGTTTTTATTTTAATTTTTTTAGAAGCCATTCCCTAACTAATAAGCAATAGCTCGTGGTAATGTTTCATTCATTATGATTGATGACTTATTGATTTAGTGAAATAACTTTGCGAGAAAAAATCGTACAAAATTTTTGAAAAAACAAAAATTGAGCGTCTGCCAATCCTTTTAAATATACCGTAATATCTCGGCCATAATTTGCGATATACTCACTTCTTTTGTGTGGGGAGTTCGAACAGGTGAATTGTCAGGATTAACGATTTTTTCGCACGATATTTGAGACTGGCAGGAGTAAGTTATGCTGGTCCAGTGTTCGTAAAGCTCGGGCACGTGCTCCAAAAATAAGACCACGAGGGGCATCTGGTCGGTTAAAGAGAAAAATGTAACATCGCCACGTGCGTGCCCGTGTTTTACACGAGGGGCGCCAATGTAGATATTTATATATAGTATATATACACATCGAGAATATATAGGCAGAGTTTAGCACTCGTTGACGAATTCGAATGAGCTTAAGGGTTATTTGTTGCATGAATTAAATGTGTAGCGAGAAATTATAAGGAAGAAAGACGATGATGATGCCACGATAGGGCGATCTATGACTATATACACATGAATCCATAAGAGAGATGAAAGAGGAAACCCGCGTCCAGAGCAAAGTCGTTTAATTAAATAGTGCCGAAGGCTATTTTAATCAGGATCAATTGATTGTTCGTTTTTCTATACATCGAGACAATCTATATGCACAATATGTTGCTCGCGTTACAACTGTACCATGACTTTTCTGAAAGATTCTTTTATTTTCCTTGACGAAGAGAGAAAAATGAGATCGTGATATCAAAGTTTTTAAACACAGACATCGCGCGGACTGTTGATCGACGATTTCCCAATTAGGGTTTTCGAAGCATTCATCGGTAAATGGCTTTTTTTTTCTCATCGCGATCTAACCGATGCGGAGTGATCGTGAGATAAGAGATGAGAGAAAAGAGAGAACCAGCGCACGTATGTTCAAGTCACCATTAATGATCGATGACAGACTGCATATTGGTCTTCGATCGTCGATGATGAAACCGTAAATGGTAAGAGTCAATAAAGTGCAAGTCACATGTCGGATGATCAGGCTATTAGATCCATTGCTTTATCGTGGATATCGCCAGTAGACAACTAAGGCTCGTGTAATTATAAATTCCGATACATTTATTTATTTTTTGATGTTACGGGCTACCAATGATATGAAAGGACAATAAGCCATATACGAGACTTTTCTAAATGGTTTATTATATTGGTGACAGTTTAAAGTAAACCCACTTTTTATAGTCGCCCTCATTAAAAATAAGACCACAATTTATGAAGGTCATAGCTTAAACCATAATGATTGTTCACTAATCACTTTTCAGTCGAAGTTATAATCTTTATAGTTGCGGTTAGTCTATTTTTCTATCAGGTAAAATGCGGAGGTACCAAGGTGCCTCTAATTTATAAATGGGTGATTCTTCCGAAATACTCGTTTTCGCTGTAACCTAGTTAATTTTCAATAATCCCTCTAATTTCTTAGATTTTTTAATCAGAATATATCAGATCGTAATGTTTTGAAACAGGGTGTCGGAACAGATTTGAAAAAAAAAATCATTTTAATCGTTTTTTTCTCGCGTTTGACCCCTAAAAACCATTCCTCTGGCCTGTAACCTTCGCCTCTTCTCATATTGTAACGCTCTGAAAAAAGACTTGAAATTTATCATCATTTCACTGCATCATTCCTCTGGATCAGATTCAGAGGAGTGTCGAATTTGCCAGAGGAATCACTCAAATCGGGTTTGAGTGACGAATAAAAATGGGTTTGAATAAAAATAATTGCTCCAGGTTATTGCAATGCCATTACAAAGCGTTATAACCAAATGTTGCGTCATTTGATGTATTTGTGCAAGGAAGTACCGTAAAACGGGGCTACTTTGACTTTAGGGGTTACTTTGTTGATTTTTGGGGCTACTTTGGAAGAGCAGCGAAATACGGTAAAAACGTGTGCGCAGTGAACCCTCGAGACCTTGTGGAGTGGGAGGGGGTGTGGGGAGTGGCTAGAAGAGAGAAAAAAAAAGTCATTCATAAACCAGGTACACAGATATGTGTAACGAGTCAAGATGTCCGAACAATCGATGATGCCATTCGCATGAAGGGAATAAGGAAGGGCAAGAAGAACGACTTCAACGTCTGTTACATCTGTAAGCCCGAATTTCAAGTCACAAGTCCTACCCTAAGATCGAACTTTCCATGGAACTCAAGTTGGAACTTAAGATCGAACTTAAGTTCCAATTTAAGATGAATCGTAAGTTGAACTAAAGTGAAATTATAAGTTCATACTTAAGTTCAAACTTTAGTGCGAAATTCAGATCGATCTTAAGTTCAAATTTAAATTTGCTTTGAAGTTCGAACTTAAGATCCATCTTGAACTTAAACTTAAGTTTGATCGTACTTAATTATTTTCACAACTAATCTAAAATCTTCGCATTAACTCCTCTCGAACTATAATTTCTTTAAAGTACGATAAATCCCGCAAAATAGAAAGACCAGAGCTTGTCCAAGTGGTGATGACGCTTAAATATCTTATACTAAGGTCATCAACACTTTTAGGCGTCAAAATAATTATTAAAAAAAAAAAAAAAAATGTACCCTCGAAAATGAGTATTTCGGGCGAATCACCTATATATAAATGATGGCAATTGATTATATTATTTTAACAGCGTTTGAAATAACGTATCAATCGCGAAGGCTCTTAAGGCAGATCAAGAAAAAAAATCATGGCAATAAGATAGACGTTGAGACACACAATCACGTTGTTCTCTCTTCTGTTTACTTCCATGTCGCAAATTTATGTGAGTGGTCACACGGATTCATCGACCATCGACCATTCTATCGAGCATTCTGCCGGGTGGGCTCATGCCCGCATGTTTCAAAAGTGCTTCGAAAAATAAAAAAGGATCTCCCTTCGCCAATGACGATTTATTTATCTCGAGTGGGCCATCGTCCAATTTGTGCGAAATTCATTTTTGAAACTCTCGATCCTAACCCACGTTGACTTAGAAGTGTCGTGTATAGCGTGGGCGAAAAGAAAAATTTGTTTTACCATCATCTCGTTAGATTGGAAGTTATTTCTGGGTTCCGGGTTTCCCGTAAGTTTGAGTACCGTTAGATGATTCGTTCGAGTGGAATCTCAAAGATGACTCTTTCTCAGAATAATCCCGAACGGTGACACGAAAAATGATTGGTTTTTATTCGCCTTTGCAGTCATTTGTTATCATTTTTGGATCAGGAAGTGCAGTTGCATTTTTGTTTTTCGTTGCAAATAGCTTGAATCGTTGAAAAGTGTCGAGCCGCAGCGAATCACGAGGAATTTGATGGAGAATGATTGTACATGGAATAAGAAATTTTATGATGATGAGTGACAGGCTCAGAAGTACACAAATGCACACTTGCATACATTCGCGTATGTGTCTCGCGGGCAAAAGTTCAAGTCTGTTGGACGGGGTTGATTCGATTGTGAATTCTCGAAACGAGACCTGCGTGGACACGGGTCGGCGACCTCCTGTACCAAAAGCCAACAATAATCGAGGGACGAAACATAAAATATATGTGCGTATTGTAACATTACAGATATATATGGGGCATTCCATCCCAAATCGGACAGTTTGAAAAACTTTTTTTTTTTCCTCAATTTTTTTATATTTTTGAGTACCCATCAAAAGACCCTTCCTGTTAAATTTTGAGATTTTTTTGATTACCCGTTCAAAAGATATTAAATTAACAAAAAAACCGCTCTTTTTTTTTGTATTTTGGTCATAACTTCTTTAATAATGGTCCAAATTGAAAGTTTTTTTTTCAAAATTTTTGTTTTTTTATGGCCTTTTCAGAAAAAAATACAACAAAAATATTCGACGTGTTTTTGAATGAGTTTTTTTGAGTTTTAAACATTAATTTAAACATTAAGGACACGTTTTTAAAAGTGAACGTCTTTTTTGATTTTTTTTTTAAATTTTATTTCAAACATCTATCTATTCAACAATTTTTAAGACTAGTCCGATCGTAGGATCTCAATAACAACTATTTTTCCGATTTTTGAAAATAAAAAAAAAAAATTTCTTATAAATTATTATGAATACCAATTTTTGTTACTGTATAGTATTTTTTTAATCATTTTGAATTAATTTGGATGGTTTTTTATTGTTAACAGATTTTTTAAATTAATAATTAATCGATGAGCGAATAACAACAGTTCAAGAATTGTATGAGTGGGCATTGAACCTAAATAGTCTACCGAATATTGCTGTCAAATTTTCACATTAGAAACATTATTCAGATGCAAAAGAAAGATTTTATTTGAGATAAAATACTGCGAAGTCAATCACAGGGGGACACAAAAATTTTATTCAATTATTCCAATGAGCAACGGAAACGTATTGGCAAAGGAGTATTCTAATTCAGGAAATAATCGTATATGTAAGGTTTTGAAAAAAATACGTGAATAAATAAAAACTGCTTTTATTATTGTTCATAAACGGACTTAACGATTAATTATTAATTTTAAGAACCTGTTAACAATAAAAAAGTGTCAAAATAAATTTTAAATATTGAAAAAAATACTATACAGTAACCAAAATTGGTATTCATAATAATTTATTTAAAAAAAAAAAAATTTATTTTCAAAAATCGAAAAAATAGTAGTTATTGAAATCCCACGATCGGACTAATCTCTAAAATTGTTGAATAGATAGATGTTTGAAACAAAAAATTTAAAAAAAAATCAAAAATGACATTCACTTTTAAAAACGCGATTCAACGTTTAAAACCCAAAAAAACTCATTCAAAAACACGTCGAATATTATTTTCGTATTTTTTTCTGAAAAGGTCATAAAAAAACAAAAATTTTGAAGAAAAAAAAGTTTCAATTTGGACCATTATTAAAGAAGTTATTACCAAAATACCTAAAAAAGAGCGGTTTTTTTGTTAATTTAATATCTTTTGAACGGGTAATCAAAATAATCTCAAAATTTAACAGGAACAGTCTTTTGATGGGTACTCAAAAATATAAAAAAAATTGAGGAAATAAAAAAAAAAGTTTTTCAAACTGTCCGATTTGGGATGGAATGCCCTATATATATGTGTACAAATTCAACGGGAGTTGCTAGTAGGTATATAATAAGCGCGTTCGAAGACAATTTGAGAGTGGCAAGAGAGAGAAAGAGTGAGTACGCGGTCGTTATACTAACTGGCAATCACGGTAATGCGTTCATCAGGGAGTATATAGCGCGGGTCGAGTCTTTTCTAACCAACAACGCAATAACTCCTCCTCGCGTATGAAATACCATTTGCGATCCACTTTCAACCTCGACATACCTATTACAACTCTATTGCTATACAATGATTCTAGCGAAGATCTCTGGATTCTGAAATTACTGCAGAGATCGATAATTATGCGTAATGTTTTGAAACAATCAGATTTGCAAAGCATCTTCTTCAATCATGAGGATGTTTGGATGAGTGGAATTATTGTGGAAAATGGGAATTTGCAGATTGCTTATCTTTTAGCAAATTATATAGGTTATCATGTAAGAATTGTAATATATTTATATCTGGGAGGATTCAAAAAGTTGCGACTGTTTTCGTTGAGTTCAGAAGAATTTATTAGATTTGTTTTCCAAATTTTTTTTTTCATTTCTTGAGTTGGAGCTCAGACCGACACTAATAACTATGCAGCGGCCAATCTGGTCACTAAAAATTTTTTGGAAACCGACATAGACGGCAAAAATCGAAGCTGGATACTGTAAAAACAATGGAGCCGTCTCTGAGACATGAAAAATTTAAAGTGGTCTACGTACATAGAATCTTGTCACAAATTTACACCATTATTTTTCTCATGAAGTGTCTCCAAAGTCGGGACTTGCTGCAGCATTCTCAAAAATCTCGAGATCAACGGGCAATTCGAAAAATCTCGCGATCAACGAGATTCTCGAGTGTCTCGATCTCGAATCTCGTCAGGCGAGGAAACTGCTCGTTTGTTCTCGGGACTTTTATTTGAATATTCCACGACGCCACAAGAAATTTCTTGATCTCGTCTCAACGGCATCGCTACTTACGCGTCCAATTACGATAATACAATACTAGCGAATAGCCTGGACGTGGTATGGATTGACGCGCGTATTATACGGTAATCATGAACGATAAAAGTACCAGTATCCAACGACTCATATAGATGGGTCATTCCATGTCAAATTGACGAATACTTGAAATCGACCTCTTTCAATTTCGATGAAATTTTGTCAGAAGTTTTCTTTTATCATAAAACGAAGTGCTACCAAAGGAAAAAGAATAAGAAATTTTTTTTTTCGTTAGTTATGCAAAATTCAAAGATTCATCATTTTTTCAATTTTTCTAGTCTAGTTTTTAAACATCTCGAAAACTATTATAGTTACGAAAAAATCGTTCTCCGTTCGTCTTAAAGAGTATACCTAGAGCTACGAAAAAAAATATATTCCGAAAAAAAATTTGAAAAATGATGACTTTGGAGAATTTTGAATTTGAAAAAATCGTGAGAATCTACGATCAACATTAAATTTTGGATTCAATTTTTTTTAATACCTTGTACTGATTTTAAGAGATCCTGAAATTTTCAAAATTGCGTTTTTTTTTTAATATGAATTTTTGAGTTTTCGTAAAAAAAAATTTTGTTTCTCACCTCTAATTGTAAGTTAAGTAAAGTTGAGAAATCATGTAATTTTGTAATTTTGAGCAGTAACAATTACATGATTGCTCAACTTTACTCAACTCAAAGATTTTTAAAAAAATTTACCAAAATTAAAAACTTAATATTTTTGAAAAAAAGAACACCTTTCTGCAAAATTCAGGGTCTCTTAAGATCAGTACTAGGTATTATATTAAAAAAATGGAACTACAAATTTTATGTTGATCGTGGATTTTCACGATTATTAAAAATTCAACATTATCTAAATTCATCATTTATCAAGAAAAATTTCGAAATATTTTTTTTTCTTAGCCCCAAGCATAGTCTTTCAGACGAATCCAGAACGATTTTTTCGTAACTATAATAGTTTTCGAGATATTTAAAAAATAAACTTGAAAAATTGAAAAAATTATGAAATTTTCGAAAAAATTTTATTAATTTTTTTCCTCTGGTAGCACTTCGTTTTATGATAAGAGAAAACTTCTGACCAAATTTCATTGTAATTGAAAGGGGTCGATTCCAACTTATTGATCGATTTGACATGGAATGACCCAGGTGATCATGGTTTATTCATTCGAGTCACGAACGTGGTTAGCTAGTGGCAAGAGAGAAAGGGACGCGCCCATCGGAGGAGTTACAAAGTTCCAACGCATCGCAATTGCGTGAGGAGGACCATATTATGGAGTTTTCCAAAGTAGGATAAGGAGAAAAATGTACGGTTATCGTCGTTGATTATTGGCAGTGCATCGAGTACGCGTTACAATATAGCGTGTCCCTCAATTGCTCTGCCTCAATTGCTTGCTACAAAATCATGGACGTTGCCTAGAATGCGTGTAGCATGCACTTCACTGCTCCAAAGGCTGATTGAATTTTTAAAAAAGCATCACTATAAGCTTGTCACAAATGTAAAGGTGCGAAATTCGTTGTTTCTCCTTTTAGCAAACATACCATATGTTGTTTTTTGTGCAACGATACGTTGGTAAAATTAAGTCTTCAGGGGAAGGAGGAAAGCAAAGTCGAGAGTCTCGCTCGTGGGGACAGCTAGAGCTAATTGTCAACACCTGCAATTATGCATATGGGATTACAGTGACTTGTCATTCATGGCTGCACACATCGGTATGACCCCGTATATAACTGTCGATGCGATGAACGATTAAGTAAAACGTCAACGACGAGATGCTACACAGGTGGTTCAAGAATGCATGTGCAAACGATTTGTCGTTTGAAGAACTCAATAATAGACCATCAATATTCAACTGTAAAGTGATTCACTGCTGTTGAAAATAATTTTTTGTAAACTTATTAATGATTGTTTCTACCTTTGCTTTCAATTAGGCGGGTACATTGATTTCCGTTGATTCGGTACACGTGTTAAAATTGCTAAGTTTAGCTAACTTAACTTATAGCCTTCAATGAAATTTAGATTTATAAGCGAAAAGGAGGACAAAACGATTGGACGTTTAGCGTTTATGGAATTGGACCGTTAATTGTAAAAATGTTACAGAGCCAATGTTTAAATCAAAATTGTTGACTTGGGGCTAGGTTAAGTTATGGCCGTTGCGGAAAGACATTTCAGGGAACCGTTGTTGGACAATTTCGTTCTGCTCTCAATTATTTATTACTATATCTATGAAAAACTCATTCTTTATTGCTAGACGTTCGAATGACCTGTTGTATATAATGCCTCGGTATGAGTAACCCTCAAGCGCGAATCTTCTCGCGTTCGGTCACGAAGGAATTCATCTTGGAAGGATGATTTTTTCATTAAAAATGGCGCGAGTAAAGTGCCCATATTTAGATACACCTTTAGTACCTTTCGGACTTTAATGACGATGTAATAAAATCGGCGAGAGTCGAAAGCTTATGGTTGGTTAATAGCATAATTTTCTCTGTGTAAACCAACTGTAGATTTTGTTACCATCATCCACGTCCGAGAATTGTACATCTGCCGCAAGCTTGGAGCAAAAATAAAAACTATAAACTAGTTTACAACTACGCGAATTGTTTGGAAAAATGCGCTGTTGACAGTTCCATTTGTATTTGAAAAATTCGATTAATCTTGGTAGTTATTGTGAAAATTGACGTTGAAAGGTTTGTAAGAATCTGCACGAAGTACTTTGCAAGGTAGGCGAGAGTAATAGGATCGTCTATGATATGCGATGGATACCACTTGTCTTGGCGGTTTAATGCACGACGAGTCTCCATTCCTCATATATTATGCATATTCGTGCGTGATAACCGTGGCGTTTATGCGCACGCACGTGCGAGAATCGTTTCTCGATCGTAAACATACGTAGTGTGTACAATGCTTCCGGCAACTATCCCTTTATATCTGTGTACATCCTCTGTATTCTCGTCAAATGCCCGTCATCCTTCGAAGACTTCGACATTTGTCTGCATTATCACGAAGAGTCTACACTGAGAAAAAAGTTCAGTTGAAACAACTAAATCCATTTAGTTGAAAAAAATTTAGTTGATTCGATATTAATTTGTTTGAAATAATGAAACTATAATTAATTCAACAAATGGATTTGGTTAACCATAAGATATGAGGTGAATGAAATTATTTGGTCAATTTCCATATACAGTTTAGTCCAATTTACACGTTACCGAGTTGCTGTACAGAAATATTTCGTTGATTTCTAGTAAGTAAGTTTGATTTTAAGTAAATAAATTTAGCTGTAACAAAAAAACAATTCGTATTTTCAATCACATTATTTATTTGGTACAGAGATATTTATTTGATTGAACTGAAACTTTGCCCATTCAAGCAACGATTTAACCGATTTAACTAAAACTTCCACTGTATCTTTGTTGAATTACCAAAATGATCTCGTTGAACGTCCGGAAACAAATATTTGGTTGAGTCAAACAAATTTTTACATTTTCAACAAAAAAAATTTCTCAGTGTACGCAATTTTTCCATGTGCAAAGCTCTGAGCTAATGTTGATAGGACAACGTAACATTCGTGATAGAATCGAATGATTTTCCGATTTTAATAACCTTTTCGATTATAAAAATCAATTCTGGACTCACAAAGTTTCCTTTATGAGAAACTGCAGAAATAAATTCTGACCCCGTGGTAAAAAAAAGTTTTGTTAACTGCGGGCAACGATGAGGAAGCAATGTAAGTATAAATTAGCAAGGTTTTGTCCTCCAATTAATGTGATTGAAAGTAGGGTGGTGTTGCAATATCTAGAATATTGATAAAGTTACAATGTATGTCACATAAGAAAAAGGATCATTGAAATTTTAAGCCTATGATCAATTTTTGTGAAATTCAGGAGTAAACAACCTGGATAACTATATTAACCATCGAAAAATGTCAGTGTAATATCTTTTACATTGCAGAAGTCACCACATGTCGAACTATCTCAAAAAATTCAAATTTTTTTTAAATTTTTACCACTCCAATATTATAAAAAGGAAAAAAGCTGATCACATATGTGAGAAATAAAAAAAAAAAATTCATGATAAGGAGGAAGTGGTGGTTGACGTGTGGGCTAAATTATAGGATATTCAATAGTGCTTTTGAGTTATAACTGAAATTACTGGAACAACTGAAAATAAAATTGTGGAAAAAAATTCGCGAAAAGAAAGCTTTCTATATGAGCAACCAATTAATTAAGATCGAATTTTACATAATTAAGAATTTTACATAAGATTAATGAATGGAGGGAACAAAGCTTACACCATAACATCCTGTATTATTGCCTCATGATGCAACTTTTGGAAATGAGAATTCAAACGATATTTGAAATATAATGAAAGAAGAATGACAAGAAGATTAACGCAGTCAAATTTGCAAATTGCTTACATGAAAAAGTTTGAGCCCACCTGACGATCAAGTCGATCGACTATCGGTGATTAACGAATCCCAAACCCCAAACTTTTTCTGCGTACGTAGAAAAGAGTTATTTGGTGAAATAACAAAAACATGCTCTAAATGTTTCCCCGTGGCTCGAGCTAATGATGCGTATAAGCTAAAAGCGTTCCGTGTCAAATCCAGGTCGTCTCGATAGCGCAAGAGTTTCGGAGTTCGAGGCAAAATACTTCCACAAGCGGAGCGAGGAATACACACTGCAGAGATTCAAAAATATCCACGATTTCACTATATATATCATTCTTGGGATGTAAATGAAAACTAATCGCTCCGATCTTTTTCCATGCGGGTCTGCATCGCAACTTTTTATACGAATCTATCTACACCTACAAACCTTTGATTATTCGTGTTTCCATGTTCGTAGTCATAGGAAAAACATGCTACGACGTTCTTTAAATACACGATTCAGCACACCGTCAAATTAGGTGTTGAAGGAGTGAATGAAGAAGCAAGGACCATAGCTGATTATCTTCGAATGAGTGTTTACACCGTTACAGTGTTTACAGTCTTTACACTGTTGCAGTGTTTACAGTCTTTACACTGTTGCAGTGTTTACACTGTTTACACTGATACAGTGTGTACACTGTTTACACGGTTTCAGTATTTATATTGTTTACACTGCTATAGTGTTTGCACTGTTTACACTGTTACAGTGTTTACAGTATGTACACTGTTACAGTGTTTACAGTGTTTACAATGTTTACACTGTAACAGTGTTTACAGTGTTTACAGTGTTTACAGTGTTTACACTGTTTACACTGTTACAGTGTTTACACTGATTACACTGTTACACTGTTTACACTGTAACAATGTTTACACTGTTTACACTGTAACAATGTTTACACGGTTTACACTGTAACAATGTTTACACTGTGATAGTGTTTACACTGTTTACACGGTTACAGTGTTTACAGTGTTTACAGTATTTACACTGTTTACAGTGTTCTTTGATTAATATTTGACTGGAGCATCTCACAAATACATTTGCATTGGTAAAACTTGCACCTTTGTTTTCAATGCAAACACTTTTGCAATTTGAATCGGCATCGACTACGATGATCGGTATGGAAAATCGCTCCGCTCCGCTCGATCGAGGATGATAATAATTTCTGGGAATCCTTCGTGTATACGGATGAGATCGTTGAAAAACACGCAACGATTTGTGCTTACAATACAGCACGGCTATCCGCGAAAGATCGGTGCACGATTCACAGCATATGGACGAGAAGAGTCGTATCACGCGGAGTAAGTTTATATGGTGATATGATCGTTCTCTCGTATCATGAATTACATTGCGAGTTGAACGTTCGGTACACAAATGTTTACGAGAGATAATAATTCTAACCGGATGGACAAATGGTATAAAAACGTCGTAATGGAGGAAGAGAGAAAGATGGAAGGAAACGGGGATCAGGGACTTGTGGGGAGTGTCATCCCTCCCTTTTCTAGCGCATAAAGACCCTCGTTCCTTTTCTTTTCCCGCATCCAATGTCATCTGTTCCTACAATCCCACCCCTGGGTAACTTTTTTTCCCCAAACGAAAGAAGTCCCACAAACTTCTCGCCTTTAAGGTCGTCCTACTTCGCGTTTACCAGACGCCGTCACCGTCGTCGCGTTTCGAATGCACACGCGTGCCAAGACATTTGTCACGCTCGCGACAGTCACGGGCCAAGGTCTTTTTGCCCAACGAGATGAGAATATATACGGTACAGGAGGAAAGAGCGCGTGTGTGTTCGGTTAACTGATAAAACAGAGACATTTCGCGGAATTTCGTCCGCGAATTAATTGTGCATTCTCACGGGCATGCGGTTGGTTTCTATCTGGTCTCTGAGGCAATCGTTGGGACTTGCGTCCGCAGGATGAAAGTAAGAGAGAGAAAAATAGGGAGAATTTTTTCAGAGATATCGCGCATGTAGACATTTATTTTATACCGTCTGTATGCGATATAGCTCACCGTTACGCTGTTAAACCAGCGGATCGCCACTGGTTATCGCTCGCAATGCATCTCCCGAAGGAATAAAGTACATGTACGAGCTACGAGGGCAACAGGAGGGGGGGGGCAGGATAAAAGGGACACGATAAGAAAACACACTGCGTAAGTCGCTCAACATTTTTAAAGCGAATGCGCAAAGTTTTCCTCGTGGAAATGGTCAATAGTATGGTTTTTGATACGTTAAGGGGTTATACGCAGTCAGGATTTTGAAAAAATCGATTTTTTTATTTTATTTTCGTAATGAAAGTTCGGAAATGCACAAAAAGTATCACTGCTCTTTCAAAAATAAAGATATTTCAATTCGCCAAGCTCAGTTTTAAAAGGGACATATTCAGCTTCATTTCGATTTTTCCAAAAAAATTTTGCAATTTTAACTCGGCCCGCCCTTTGAAAGATGGTCGTTTTTCGTTTTTTTGGGCATTGTAATTTTGGCGCACGACCCATGGAATTTTTTGTTGACTGTTTTTCCCATGAGAAACTTGCAGCGGGGAGTATTAGCTTCAATTTCGGTTTTTACAAAGTTGCGGACGATTTTTTCTTGCAAAAATATTGAATTTTTCGCAAAAAACGACCATACTTATAAAATGTAACGTAACTCTGAAACTACTGAGTTTTTGTGAAATCACTAAGAGGGTAAAAAGTTGTATACAATCATTTTGGATTCAATGAAATTTTTTCAGAATTTTTTTTCAACATTTTTTTTCGAAAATTTTTCCTGTTAACGATTCTTTCGATGAATAAGCCATGTAGATGAGGTTTTTCGATGAAAAATCCGTGTAGATGAGGTGAGAGACCCGATTGTTTGAGATAAAAAAATTTCTCGTTTACAGAGAAAATTAGAAAAAAAACATTTTGAAAAAAAATCTGAAAAAATTTCATTGTGAATCCAGAATGATTGTATGCAACTTTTTACCCTCTTAGTAATTTCACGAAAATCCAGTAGTTTTAGAGTTACACTACATTTTATAAATTTGGTCGTTTTTTGCAAAAAAAAAAATCGGCATAAGCGATCAGTCTCAAATTTGTACACAAGCCCAATACATATATTTTTTAGTAATAATTCTAAGGTTCTTTTTTTACCGATAAATATTTTCCATTTTATAAACAATTTAAGGCAAAAATGTTCATCGAAAATCGTAATTTGTTTTGAGAAGCTGCCGTTTCGTTAAAAATTGATATTTTGCTTATTCCTTCGATCAAATACAAGATTAAACCTTGTATTAACGAAATCTTTTTAATTTTTTTATTTTGGATTATCCAATCCAGAGATATCGTGGTCATGGCGTTTTACAGAAGATGTCCCGGAGATCGGCTTCAAGAATCATTATTTTTAAAAAAGAAAAGGTTAGAGATAAAGTTCAAAGAAAAAATTATGTATATTCAATATATAACGACTATACTTTATTTTCATTAAGGTCTCTCACAAAGAACACATTCATCAACATTCGGATAAATACTGCATTTGAATTATTCATATTTTCCTAACTGAATAATTATAATTATAATTGAATGTATAATTGAAGAATCATTGTATAATGTCTTAAAGGGTTATTTCTATTTTTGAAGTCAATTTCTCTTCATTCATCTCGGGGTTTTTTTTTCTCCCTTCTGGTGGATCGTGAATGTGTGCACCTCACAGCTCGAGTGCAAACAAGCGGCGGTTTAGCTCATTGGCAATGATCGATACCGCGCGTGTGCAGACACGAAATTCCAGCTACTGCGGTAGCGAGTGAGTCTCGTGAATATCAATTAAATCGGGACTCGCATACGTATTACACGGAATTCTCTTTTCTCTATATTTATCAAAAAGAAGAGATTAATCGGCGACGGTTTTTATCTCGATATTATCTCAATATGGATGTAAGCAGCTTTCTGCCAAGGACGATCGATGACAGCGGACAACGATTCATCTATATAATAGAAATAAATATTTAAAAAAACTTAATGCTTGCGGAAACGTTTGTTCGACGATACCATTTATTTCTTGCAAATAGAATTTTAATCAATGGCTCAGCAAAATTTTTCCAATATTATAAAACGTTTTATAACGGATATTTTAACTAGCTGAAAATTTGTACATAGCAAAAAATAATTAAATCACTTTTGCCACTCTCTTTTGACCGATAAGAGGACGTGAAAAATCGCAATAAACGAAAACAATTGATTGCAAAATTGACTCATTGAGTGTTTGATTGATTGACTGGAAGCTGTCATCAATGCACGAGTTTCTAACTTCCGCATGACTCGATCCATACATTTGTTAGCTTTTCAATAAAAAAATCTTAGTGACACTTCGAAGTTGAAATAGAACTTTGGGTCCCCAGGAACGTAACAGAAAAATTATCGACCTGATTTTAATTATCTGACAGCAATATTTTTTTGTAGACTGCAGAATTTCCTTTCACTATTTTTTTTTTAATATTGCATGGGATTGGCAATATTTGATCGCTGAGATTAAGTTAAATGTCCCAATTATTGAACAGCTAAGGATCTGGGATGCATGGGATTGAATTCGGTGAGAGAAAAATATAAAATCAAGAAAAAACCCATCCCTTTCATGTTCAAATGATACTTTGATATTTTTACTTTCGAAAAATCACCCTTTAAATTATTTCTAAATGATTTCAAATAAAAAAAAAGAATAACAATGTGAAGCATGCAAATGTCTCAATTATTGAACACTGGAAGTGCCTATATCCCTAATATTGAACAGGCATGTCCCAGTTATCGAACACTCTCGAGAATTCTTTTTCCGTTCTGAAAATATTATTTTGGGTACAATATTGAAAAATAAGAGCAAAATCAAACACTTGAATAATCTATTATTAATCATGTAAAAATACAAAAATATATATTTAGTCTCTTTTTGCAGGTTTTTGGTTCATTCGCATTTGGTCTATTTTTGCTTAATAACTCGAACTTTATTTTATTTTTATTTTCAGCTTCCTCGTTCTTATGTTCTGTTTTTGTTTGATTCTGTCGCAGCTCTCTTGTTTTTCGACTGAAATATCGGAGAGCAAAAAATATTGAACATCACACTCGTATTTTTAGGTTACATTTAGGTTATATTCTCGTTTTGATTTTATTTTTATGTTTATTGCACGAAAATGCAAATAAAAAATAGATTTGACGATCTTAGAGTTACTATTAAAAGAATAAAGGTAAGTTTATTCAGGAACTTACAGTTTTTGTTTGAATAAATCCGATTCACACGATCTGTCACGCGTTAACTGTCTCGATGTTTTGATGGGTTTAATGACGCCATCTTGGAGAATTCGAGTGTTCAATAATTGGGAGACACTGCATTTTCTATGTCCCAATGATCAAACACCATTTTTTTACAAATAATTAATTAAAAAGAATTTTTTTAAATTGTTATTTGTAAGAAATTTTCTGAGGAACCTGAAACGCCTTTACGTTTTGAGATGCGACAGTTTTTTATTTTTTTATGTCTTTACGCGTGAAGCGGCCCGTCTCAGCAAAAACGATAAGCAGTTACCACGAGACGTCAAATCGGGTCACCGTTGCTGATTAAATAATTTTTTTCTCTATTAATTAAAGCTTTTTTTGCCCAAGTAAGGTAACATTTCGATAGGTAAGAGTTCCATATATGTAATGAAATTTTTATAAATAAGTAAATGCATGCAGGTGAATGAGAAATAATGAAAATACAAGATAGTGTTCAATAATTGGGACCTGTTCAATAATTGGGACATTTACCTTATACGTAATAGGACGTTTCATCGATTTTATTTATCAAAGTAAAGGTAAAAAATGATTTTATGAAATATGTTTGGAAAATGGTCAATCTCGGCAAATCTCGTGAGTAAAAAATAGTGAAATTAATCGCATAAGTCGCTCTCCGATATAAGTCATCGAATTCTCAAGTTAAAAGCAAATGGAAAGAGTCGTCATATATAAATTGACTCCGAACAAGCCCAGGACAATGACAAATTTAATGACGAAAGTTATTGTAATTACATCATTATTATTGACAGAAGTCTGTGCAGGTATAAATACAGGTGAGCACGTGTGCATTGCTCTCTCTCTCTCTCTTCCTCGTCGTTATTACATCCTTTCCAGTTATAATATCGTTATTGCACCCCTCACGCCCCTTCCTGGTAATTGTATTACCACCAAGAGTAAATCAGTTTACGCATGATGCTTGCGATATTTATGGGGCGTTCCATCTCAAATAGGACTGTAGTTTGAAAATTTTTTGTCTTTACCCAAATTTTTTATATTCTTTAGTACCCATCAAAAGACCCTTCCGGTTAAATTTTGAGATTTTTTTGATTACCCGTTCGCAAGATATTAAATTTGAAAAAAACCGCTCTATTTTCGGTTTTTCGGCCATAACTTCTTTAATGATGGTCCAAATGAAGTGATTTTTTTCCAAATTTTTGTTTTTTATGGCCTTTTCAGAAAAAATACAGAAAAATATACGACGTGTTTTTTAATAAGTTTTTTGAGTTTTAAACTTTAAATCGTGTTTTTAAAAGTGAGTGCATATTTTGATTTTTTTGAAAATTTTTTATATTAAACTTCTATCTATTCAACAACTTTTAAGACCAGTCCCGTCTTGGATCCTCCATAATTACTGCTTTTTCGATTTTTGAAAATTAAAATGCTTTTTTTTCTGTAAATTATTATGAATATGTACCAATTTTTGTTACTGTATAGTATTTTTTAAAATCATTTTGAATTAGTTTGGACACTTTTTTATTGTTAATGTATTTTTAAAATTAATAATTAACAATTAATAATTAATCGATGTACAAATAACAACAGTCCAAGAATTATATAACTGGGCATTGGATCCAAATATTGCTGTCAAATTTTCACCTGAAAAACATTATTTAGATGCAAAAGACAGATTTTATTTGCGATACAATACTGCTAAGTCAATCACGGGGACACCAAAATTTCATTCACTTATTCCAATAAGCAGCAATTTTAATTTTCAAAAATCAAAAGAAATTTAGTAATTATGAAGGGCCCACGACAGGACTGGTCTTAAGAGTTGTTGATTAGGAAGAAGTATAAGATAAAAAATTTGCAAAAAAATGAAAATATGCACTCACTTTTGCACGATTCACAATTAAAAACTCGAAAAACTTATTCAAAACCACGTTGAATATTTTCTTTGTATTTTCATACGAATGCCATAAAAAAACGAAAATTTTGAAAAAAAATCACTTACCTTGGACCATTATTGAACAAGTTATGACCAAAAAACCGAAAAGTGAGCGGCTTTTTTTAAATTGAATATCTTATGAAAGGGTAATTAAAAAAATCTCAAAATTTACCAGGAAGGGTCTTTTGATGGGTACTGGAAAATATAAAAAAATTGAGGAAATAAAAAAAAAGTTTTTCAAATTGTTTGATTTTTGATGGAACGCCTCATATACATATGCGTTCAGTACAAGAGATGCCTTGTATAATATTTCTCTCCTCGTGCTGTAATAACCATATACCATACAAAATTAGTTATAACGTTGTGTGCGTGCAATTTTTTTTTCCCACTCTCACCTCCGACTGCCTTCACATATGGTAAAATAGTGAGTCTACATAATATCCTCTCGTATCCTTAGGATATCCTTATAATTATTTAACCTCGTGCCCATCGTATCTTCTCTACTCTCTGTCTTCTTCTCCCTCTCTATCGCTCTCTTTTTCTTTCTACTCTCTCTTTGCAAATGAATTCGAAGACTGTTTGCTTCGAGACTCTTGCTATCAAGTGTAACAGCATGCAGACACTCGAGAAAGGAAAAATAAACGCTTCGGACATGTCCGAGACACTCTCTCGAGTGTTCGATGTTTCGCGAAGGATTTTCTCCTTTTCCTCTTCTCCTTCTTCTTCGACCGGCATTATCGATATATCGAGGGATAGGGACGGTGATTACGATCGACACGCGCCATATTCTGCAGACACTCATAGACGATCATCATGATTATACTCGCGCATTAGAGAGATTTCCGTTCTGTGAAAGGAACAGCGGATTGATAGGACGAGCCTCGATGGGCGATGATGGCGCAAGAAGATCAGATTTTCATGGTAATATCGCGGTTTTGCAGACTCGCGTAATGGCGTTATTAAGGCGCCTTGGCAAATCGCACATGGATGCAAATGTGCATATGAGGAGTTCTATTTCAACCGGGCCACTTTTTTTTTCACCCTCTCCAATTTTTTTCAAAATCTGCCAGTTTGAAATATTAGTCAAAAGGAACGTCTGTGATTTTTTTTAGATTTTTTTAGGCGTCCGTTCAGGATTTTCAATTTTTCATTACGAACAACTATAGCTCAAAAAAATATTCATCAAACAAAAAAAAACATAGGAATAAAAACTTTTTTATTTTTTCCACTTTATCGAAAAAAATTAAAATCATAATTTTTCTGCATTGAGAAAATGGAAATTTGGCAAAAAAATGGGAATAAAATTTTTTTAAACCTAATAACACACTTTCGATTTCGGTACAAATTTTGCAGGATATCTGTTATTGGGTAAAGCTAAGCCAATCAGAGACCTCCCCCCAATTATTTATTTCATTTATTTCAATGGTTTGTTATATTCAACTTTATTACACACCCATTCGATTCCCTTCGAAGAAAAATATTTTTACATATACATTCAACACGGGGGAAATAGGGGCAAAATGAAGATGGTATCCAAAATTTTCACTTTTGAAAATTAGAAAGTGAGGGAATTATCATTTTAATTGGCGTTAATATACCTTGATAGACACACCCCACGCAAAATCAGATTTAGGTTTGATATTTTAATGACAATTTCCCATCAAGAGTTTGAAAAATCGTCGTTTTCATCGCATTAAACAAGAAACCACCCCAACATAATCTCAATAGTATTATGGTGACCCCCTTTTGCTAAAATACTCGGATAATCTGATGGCCAGAGCAAAATGAGGTACCGGGGGAAAAATGGCCACCTCCATAAACCCCTCCCCTATTTTCCGAAATACATAAGATATATTTATAGTTTTCTCGAAGAAAATATATCTAATATATTCGAGATACATCACTAGTCAAAGAAGGGCCTTGCGACAATAAGTAATTTTTTCTTTTGTATATCTCGCGTGTATACTTTATTACTTCCATGGAGGTTTAATTAACTCGCGCAGTTATTGGCCGGCGCGCAAATGATGTAGCAGACCAGCTTTTAAGCCTAATTTGCATGTTCAAATTTTCCTTATTTTCGTACTAGGAAGAAAAAACGATGGTCATGCGATAAGTAAAAAAATATAAGTCACACACCACGTTTCACCGCTAGAAGTGCCAGTAAAAGCAAAATGACTCACGAGACAATTCCCATATGGGAAATGGATTGCATTTTTTATTTCCGCAAACAAACGCTTCTGCGTATGAAATTTTCATGAAATGAAATTTGCATTGTAGTTTTCATATGCAGAAATTGCCTCGTGCGTCATTTTGCTTTTACCGACACTTCTAGTGGTGACACGTGGCGTGTGACTCACATATATTTTTTACTTATCGCATGACCTTTGTTTTTTCTACCTATAGTACGAAAATAAAAAAAATATAAGTCACCGCTAGACTAATCCCCCCCCCGTGACCTCCCCCCCCACCGCCAACCCCAAGTAGTAATCGTAACCAATGGTGCTTCGTTCCTTACACAGAACTACCTGCGGATAAGTTTCCCATCATTGTCGAGCCCTATAAATAAGCATGTATTGCGCCTAAATCGAGCAATCTTCACCCGAGTCTTGACAGCGTGGCTGATACTGTCTTACTAAAGCATTGTAAGTACTAACATCCGCAAAAAACTGAAACATTTATAAGCCAAATGTTCCGAATACGTTTCACGTTTGATCGATGCAATTTTTAAAAAATAATCTTTAGTTAACGAATTCTCGCTGGAAATAAATATCGAATATGAGTAAATTGTATTAATTAAACTCTTATCAACTCGTGATCATTCAAAGAGCGAGGTAAAAGGGATCGCTTCACTGAGGCTATAAGAAAGTGGTAACATCATGAAAAGATACGATAAAAAAGCATCGATTTAGTTGAAATAAGTTACAATATATTGTAAAGGAAAAGGACTGAAGTAGTGGTAGTGCGCAAAAAGACGAGCAAGTTGAATACTTTGCCGAAAATGCATACCCGATCAATTTATAATTTGGGCAATTTGCATCGGTAAGCTTTGTTTAAAAAATTAACATTAAATTATCAAACGAAGAATCAAAATAAGATGGGCTTAAATATTCGGGACACTTATCTCACATGTATTTTGGAATGGAATACATCGAAAAATATATTTTGCTAGATAGATACCGAATTCCGGATTATTTTCAAGATGGTTATATATTAATTGCTTAAAAAAAAAATACAAAAATCTTTTTTCCATCATCTTTATCATGATACCCATTTTTTTAAATTTCCTTCACATTCCACGCTCATTCTTTCTGAACAAATTTTTTTTCTCGATCCGCAAACGATTCCACTCGTATATTATATTACATTATTTCTATACAATAGATTTATAATATATTTTCCTGACTGAATTGAATAATTACAGTGACACCGAGAAAAATGACGGCACTGAATTTGCTTCTAACGATATGCATCGTCGCATTGACATTGACGACACAAGTTCACAGCAATGGTAAGTGTTTCAGGAATAAACAATAAGTTTTTTTGTTCACATTTATTCTCAAGTACCAGATTTACTGTATACATGTATTTTTAAATGAAAGCGAGCAGAACAAAGTATCTTAGAAATATGACGAATTTCAATTTTGTTTAGGACGTTATTATATTAATTCCTTCTGAAAAAATGTTAACATCATTTTTCCATGGACTTTATGATAAAACTTTTTTTTTTATTTCTTCCACATACTTAAGTTATCCTTTTTAATTACTTTTTTCGTTCCGACGGTAATTCCATTTTTTTATGTTTCCATGACTGAATTCAAAGTTTGCAGGGGAAACGAAAGAAATTATGACAGTACCAAATTCGCTTGCAATCCCTTCCAATCGCGCATTGACGATATCGATAAACATATTCAGGACAAAAAAATTCCGTTACTGAATAAGCACTTAAAAATTATTTCGATTTTAATGATTCAGAGTTGTTATATTGTATTTTAATGATTTATTTTTATCTATCCGAATAAAAAAGTACGGAATTCCATTACTTTTGCAGATAATGAACTTTTTCCGTCATCACTGGGACAGGGTGCACTTCATCTATCAAACGTGAAGGTATGTTTGATAAAAAAATATAATACCATTTTTTTTCATTATCCATTAATTAATATTTCATTATTTTTATGGTATTTTAAATTAGTAAACAAAAATAGGTGGGAGCATTTTGTGGAAATTTCAATTTGTCAACTATTTCTCCTTCCTCGCTGTAACTTCACAATTCTAAATTTCTTTAAACTGTAAAAAGTTTTTAATCATTAGCGAAAATTTTATCATTAGACGAATTGTTCGAATTACTAAAATAAAATGATCAATCATTCATCGATTAAATTTTAATATTTATAATATTTATTTTTATAATATTTATATTTATAATCTTCACATTTATAATAGTTCATTAATATTCATAATCGGTAAAATATGAATATTCATAATAGACGAAATACAAGCAATTGTTTCTTTTTCGTCGGTTTTTAAGAACGACGAAAAGAAAAAAAATTGTGAAACAGTGTGCAAAGTTTTAATGTGCATGGTTTTTATTTTTTAATTGAATTGTAGAAAACCTGGGTAAACAGCGAGAGGGCTTGTAGAGAGAAAAATTTGGAATTGGCTATCCTGAATTCGTCGACCCTAAGGAAAAAAACCGTCGACGTCCTAAAAAAAACAGGACGGTTCCTCGATAGTTTTTGGGTGCGCACTTTCGTGGATGAGTAAGTATTTACTTTTCATCGGTCATTATTATCCTCAATATAATTGAAATTCCTAGATCGTGGAAGTTTCGCGAAATTTCTAATTTTGTTCTTTCGCGCATCATTTTTCAATTCACAATGTATTCAATTGTACCTCTGTATTGAAATTGCTCGTAAGAAATTAGCAAAATTTATAAACTTTATGGAAGATTAATTTGGAAGATTAACCCACATATATCCGTACATTTTCAGCTCGGGAAAGATCGTCATGAATTCTTGCACCGAGATGTATACGAATAAAAACTTCGAATTAAAAGTGACACCACAAGAGAACGCTCCATGCTACAAGAGGAATTTCTACATTTGCCTCGGCTAAATCGTTGAATTCTATGATTCATTGTAATATTCATTGATTCATTGTAATTGTATTTGTCAATAAACCGAAAATGAATAAATAATAGCTGAAATTTCACCATGGTTTTATTCACAATTTATTGTTATATATATATTTTTCTAATCAAACTCGTATTTTAATAACAATATTCCCTTGAATAATTCCGAGATGTTGTCGAAGTCAGAACGAATTTTTTTGTGGTAATAATCGCGACGATTCAGCGAAGCTTTGAAACGATATTTTTTATTTTTAGTTTTTCATTCAAATCGAATGACAAATCGACAAATTTTTTAAGACTGCAGGTTAGAATATTTTTCAATCTATATGAAATACATATAGACAATATACTTTCAACTAGCTTAAAAAATCATTTTTTTTCGTTCTCTTACGTCTCGAAACCATAGCTTATACCATAATATTGAATCTCATGAAAGGAAATCGCCGTGCCATTTTTTTAAGCGGTGACGCATTGAGTTTTTTTGTTCACGTATAAGAAATTCAATTCTAACGGTTGGAGGGAGATAATAAATTTTCTAAACGACGGACGGTTGTCTGTTTGACAGCGCTTGACAACTTATATGTTTTCCTCGAATCGACGCGTCGTAGAAAATTTTCAACGTCGTAGAAAAAGTTTCTATTAAAATTTTTGATAATTTTATTTTCCCGATAGACAGGCACATTGAGTTCAATTAAATTGAATAAAGGGTTATAAGCATGTAATCCGGATAAGCATGTAAAATCTGCCCCAAGCGATTTTTAAACATTCACATGGCTGATCGATATTTAATTTTTAAAAAATTCCTGCAAATTTCAGCTTTTAAACCCAAAAAGTTATGGCATAATTTAAAAAACGTGTTCTTCAGTTTTTATTTTATTGTAACTATTCTACTGAATATTTTTGTACAATATTTTTTTGATTAGAATTATCGACAAAAGTCGTTGAAAAATAATTTTTTTGTAAGTTTTTAATCATCTCGTCTTTTTTTAAATAAAATGTTTCGTCCTCATAATTAAATGTGTTCCTTTCGAGTGACACTTACGAATTTTTCACAGAAAACTGTCGCACGCCACGTTTCACCTCTAGAAGTGTCAATAAAAGCAAAATGACTCACGAGACAATTTCCACGTAGGAAACGGATTGCATCGTTTTATTTCAGCAAACACACGCTTCAGCATACTGGGTCTGAAATTTTCATGCAATGAAATTATCATATGCAGAATGCTGAAACAAGTCGCGACTTGATTAGATCTGGCGTACACTGTAAAAAATATTGTTAAATTCAATATACTTGTTATTGAAATTTCATATTCTTTTGTGTATTAAATTTCAATAGCAATTGTATACGAGATCGAAACTAATAGACATCGATTGGAAAATTAACAATTTTAACTGAAATCCAATATGCGTATATTGAAATTAAGAGAATAAACTCTAAAAATTAAAATTTATATTGAAATATTACTGCACACATGTATATGAAATTTAATATACTGTATGTGCATAAAAACTTCATATTTTTTAATGAAGTTTCAACAGACATTTTTTACAGTGTGACTAGGTCGATATCGCTGCTAGGGTACAATTTAGAAGTTCTTCGTCAACATAGTTCTAAATAACGTCAATTAATATTTGTCAATATTTGTTGTAATATCTCGGTAGTTCATATTATTTGAGCCAAATATTGTGTGCGGAAAGATAATATCGACGGCAGTATGGAAGAACGTGCTATCTCAAATTGTGCTAGAAGAACGTGCCATCTCAAATGATGAGAGAAGAAGGTGCTATCTCAAATTGTGATAGAAGAACGTGCTATCTCAAATTGTGCTGGAAGAACGTGCTATCTTAAACTATGAGAGAAGAACGTGCTATCTCAAATTGTGATAGAAGAACGTGCTATCTCAATTTGTGATAGAAGAACGTGCTATCTCGATCAGTGGACATATTTCCATTGATCCGGCACTGGAATTTGGGTACTTCAGTATGCAGGGTACTTTTTCTGTTAGGTTATTTAATTTTTTTAAGTGATTTAGCTTCATAAGAGAAAAAAAATAAGAAAATTTTGAATAAACAACTTTTTTTTACATTATCAATATATGTTATTTATATTGAATTTTTAGAACAAATAAATTTTTAGAACAAAAAAATATGTAAAGACATCATCTCAATATGCAGGAAAGGTATTTATTTTATTATACAGGATGAACAATTTTTCTAAGTGTCAAAAGAATGACCAAAACTCGTTTTGGAGTAAAAAAAAAGTCCGTACTTGTCTGCACATTGAAGATGGTTTTACATATTTTTTTACAAAATATCGCAGCTGTAGGTTCTAAAAATTCAAGATAAATAACATGTATTGATAATTAAAAAATATGTTGTTTATTCAAACTTATTTTATTTTATTTATTATCGAGTTAAATCATTTAATAAATTAAATAAGTCAACGGAAAAAGTGCTCTGTATACTAAAGTACCCCATATTCCAGTACCGTAACAACAAAAATATGTCCACTGATCGAGATAGCACGTTCTTCTATCACAAATTGAGATAGCACGTTCTTTTATCACAATTTGAGATAGCACGTGCTTCCATACTGCTGTCGATATATGCTGCAATGTGAGAGCAGCACCCAACAGTGACAACTAACCAGCTTGACCTCTAACCAGTGACTTCTAACCAGCTTGGAATTTTCAGGAAATATTTATAAAATGATACTGTCCAATAATATTATTCTAATAATAGTAATTTTCTGACATTTACAACTGGATATAATTCCTAAAACGTGACGCAAAACATATATATCAATGTCCCAGAGGCAACGAATGTGCAGTCAGTATAACATTGTACGGATACGGTGAGATAAATTATCGCAAGCTATAGTTAGCTTTTGGGGTCGCTGCACCACTCCAGGATCATTATTATGGACGAGGACCTGGTAACGATGATTAACGAATCGTTCGTGTTATTACAGTCACAGTTACATATATACACGATCATTACGGCAAATCAGTGAGTCGACGTGAAATACTTGACACAGTTACACGCGTTAGCCTGGACTATTTGACTGAGCCTCTATATGTTTTTTATTCGTGATTTCATTTTGCGCTTGAACGAGGGACTTCAACCTACGTATCGTTACCAGGGGAATATCTATCGCGTGCGAGAATGAACGCAAATACGAGTGCAATAATAATTTAAAATGTGAGCGTCGCGGTTCTCTCGTCCCGCGATGATTTGTGGCGTTGTAATGAAGGGACACCGAGCAAAAGAATCAACGCAACCTTCGAGATTCCTAGGGTGAGCTCGAATGAAAATTCTCCATGATACGTCCAATAGCAAAATGAGCTTATATTTACTTCTTGAGAAATAATTCACGCGTCGGCGAGTTAATTAACCGAAGGAAAATAGAAATACGGATCTCAGTCAGAGGGAACTCCAATTCAGGAAGCGCACGATTATCATGAAATAGCTTGTAATGAAAATAATTTAAAGACACATGTACATGAAGTATTTCATGCCGAGTCAAGCTTCGTCCGAACCTTCTTGGACTTGATTGATGATTTTTTTTCTCCACCATTGATTCCCAATTTTTCTCAAATTGCTCCAGTGATTTTTTGAATGGCCTTTATTACAAACAATTACCAAATAGAAGCGCCGAAATTAAACCTTGAGATATTCCCGGGAATACCGAAATTTCGGACACAACTCTATCATGGTGAGCCATGGAGAGATTTTATTTTAAAAAAAAATTTTTTTTAATTTTATTTAAGATTTAATTTTTTTTATTAATTGCAAGCTTTTTTTATTTATACTTACATTGAAAAAAATCTGGGGAAAAAAGAAGCTATCGAATAATATTAATAATAATTATTATATAATAATAATTATTATTATTAGAGATCTAGGACTTTTGCTTGTTTAACTATCATAAATAAATAAATAAATAAAAGGGTATTTCAGATACATATATCGTTGTTTAAATATAGCTTTTAAGTTTTCCAAAATATATATTGGACGTCGGATTATTCGAAGAAAGTACCCTGTCCTCCAAAAGTTTGGAGACACTCGCCCCGATTCCACGCCGCATAAAAAGTTTCACCGCTCTTTCGAAAATGAATATATTTCAATTCACCAAGCGGCGTTTTAAAGGTGACATATCAAGCTTCAATTCGCTTTTTCCAAAAAAAAAAAAATTTCGATTTTTTTTTTAATCCGGTACGCCAAAAACCAAACGCCATTTCAATTGTGAGACTCGAGGCTCTACCGTGAACCAAGATAAAGTCAGAATTCCAAAGAATTCATTTTTTGGTTACGCTTTAGAAAAAAAAATCGATTTTTCGCATTGAATATTTTTTCTAAAGCGTAAAAAAATGATTTTTTTGGAATTCTGACTTTATTTTGGTTCACGGTAGAGCCTCAAGTCTCACAATTGAAATGGCGTTCGGTTTTTTGATTTCAGATAAGCAGAACGGCCGCAATCATGGCAACAGTGGAGCACCTTTTTTTTACATGTGTTCCTGTTGGGCGGTATATCTCCGATTATATTTAATACATTCACTTCAACAAATTCACAAAGTTTGTTCAAATGTTAATAAAAATGTTAATAAAAAAACATTAAAAAAACAGGTTTCACACTAGACGACCCCCTTAAGCATTGTTCGAGGCAAAATGGAATACCTTATAGATTGGATATGTAAGTGATTCATAAGCAGCTGAGAAATGTCCTGCATATCTCGATATGCACAGCGATAGATGCGCTGCAGGACACGCGTTATAGGATATGCTCGACACGATTGGAGAATTGTGAGCGTTCGTGCGGCTCTTGCGATATAATTGGGCAATTAATAAGCGATGAGCTGTGAGAGTCATTAAATTCGATCGAGGAAAGAGGAGAGATTTTCATCGTAGTGGGTGGCCTCCAACGGAAATCAATGCACTCTGTTTCCGGAAGATCACGACGGTGGTCTCGCTTTCTCTGTCTCCGATATACCCAATCTTCGCTTATCTTGCCGCAAAAGAATGGGGGGAATAAAAAAAAAGGAATTCCATTACATGGTAACACGTGCGCGCAGGATGCGCGAGTCGAATAACAAAGGAGGAATCGTTGGGAATTGTAATACTTGTAAACTGTCGAATAACGTAACGGAGAACTTTGAGAAAAAAAAATTAAAGAATCTTTTGTCTTGACGAATGGCATATATTTTTTTTTTTTACTTCGGGCAATAAATCGATTTATCTCTACTCAGAAGAATCGTTAAGTCCTGCCTTGTCTTCGACTCCCTCTTATTGTTCTCTCTTCCTAATTCTCTCTTTCCTCTCTTGCTTCTTCTTCTTCTTCTTCTCCTAATCTTCGCCCAGAGATCCGCACACCGAACAAAAGTAACGTTGGACCTCCCTTTTGCCTCATCTCCCTGCTTCAATTCCACGCTGATTGAATTTCGCATAACTATTTTGACTTTACGACAATGACTCCGCTACAGAGGGCTCTCGTAAAATAAACTTTTACGATATGTGAGAGCCCTTTTCCAAAACGTATAATTACGCGATATTATCGATACTACCGATTTTTTCTTCAGCCCCACTTTTTTTGACGTGCACAAACGGAATGAGAAGTATTTTTTACTTGCTGGAATGTTTGTTTGAATTGAATAGTGGAATATTTATTTGAAGAGAAAATTACATCACTTATTACATCGATTAAAATTACATCAATTATCCCATGTATTAAGGATGAAACATCGGTCTTCCCTCTGCCCGCTCCCAACTTTTGGACAATATTCTTTTCGACCTTCAATTTGAAAACGAAAAAAATTAGTTTCCATTCAAATGTTTCATAGAATTTCGGCAGCTCTCGTCTTTCGTAAATGATCTTTTGATAAGAAATAATTATATGAAAAGCTTGTTCTTTATCAATTTTCTGAATAAAGAGGTACAGATTTTGCCGAAAAAATAATAATCAACTTTCATTTGTTATAGGACTTTTGTTGAGGTTTTTGAGAATGAATGAATTTCTATTACCGTCGGAGAATTTTCCATCGATTTTCTATAAACTGAACCCCGGAAGCCATAAATTTAAAAATCAATATCAAAGTCTTTGTCATCAAGTGCATTTATTTATAATCAATTTAAAAACAGCTTTTAAAAGTTTCAAATATTTTCTATAACTAAATGCCTCAAGGAATGAGACCGAAATTCAATACCAATCGTTCTTGCTTCGTTATGAAATTTTGAAAATCTTTGGAAGTCTTTAGAAATTAGCCTTTAAAAGCCTTTATTAATATTTAATTGTTTTAAAACTGGACACAAATTCAATTCCAAGTCACATTTTTAAACAATGTAATCGTGAAAAAATGTGGAATTTTTATCATTAAAATTCAAAGGATCTTAGATTAAGAACTTTCCGACAATTTTGCCGAAACTTGCACTTAATAAAAAAATCTTCCGTCTGCTCATTTTAAAATGCAGCTAATGTATAATTAACAATCAATTTGAATGCTATTCTCACTTTTGAACTGATGCTATGAACAAATAATTCAAGCATTTCAATTGTCTTATTTCCTGCGCAACTCACTTAAGGAGTTATTTTTTTTTAAAGGGGTCACTTTTTTTAATGTACTTGAAATTTCGAACGTTCGGTTGAACGAAAAATCCGAAAACTTATTGATTCGCAGAATTAGAAGAGCTTGCGAATAATTTAATAATTTCAAAAATTCAAAGATATTTTAAGGATTATTTCCAAAGTGTTAATAAAGTCTTAAAGCTGTTCTTTAAAAGAATAAATTTGTCGATTTTTCGTTCATTTGAACGTTCCTAACTTCAAGTCCATTTTTTTAGGCCGGCTTCACGATTAATAATTTTTTTAAAAAGAAAAATTTCAAAATAGAATTAAAAGTTACAAAAATAATTATCTACATTTTGACCTTAAGGATGTTGAGTCCCTATATAATCTTTTAATGTTAATTGTTTAATAAATAGCTTCCCAATCGTCGTGAAATTTTTACACGACCTCCTGTATACTTCATGTAAAAACATATTAAATTTACAGAATTCTATCATCCTTACTTCAACCTCCTTAAGGGTTAAAATGAAAAATGATGAGAAAATTCTGAAAATTTGGTATGTTTTTGTATGAAGTATTTAAGAGGTCGTGTAAAAATTTGACGACGATTAGGAAGCTAGTTATTAAAATATTAACATTTTGTTAAGACCAATTTTTTAAACAAATAAGAAAAAAATTTATCAATAAACTTCGTTTTGTTTCCGTTGCGTTCAATATAGTGTATAGATATTAAAAAATTGAGAGGTCAAAAAAAAAACTTATCGCAAAGTTATATCAGTTTCCATTAGACTACATTTAATTTAATTTAATTTGTTAATGTTAATTGTTCGATAACGAGCTTCCTAATCGTCGTGAAATTGTTACACGACCTCTTAAATAATTCATCCAAAAACATACCAAATTTTCAGAATTTTCTCATCATTTGCGATTTGGGACTCAACTTCCTTAATAAATTGAAATGTCGGTCCGGAAAGATTTCTTAAGGCCGTGTTCTAGTGTAGAAAGCTAAAATTTAGGGATTCTTCAACATGCTATGAAAAAAAAAACTAAACATGTTTTTGCATTCATTTTTTCACCACATATTTATTTATTCTTCAATATTCTACAAAAAATTGGCGAAAAAAAAAATCCAATATCTTGACAGATACCGGCTGATGAAGTAGGGGTGGGAAAAAAACTTCGGTTATTTCCACCTCACTAATTACTGCTATAACTCCGTTAATATTTGGTACCGGGGGAAAAATGTCGTTAAATGAGGTACCGGGGGAAAAATGGCCACCTCCATAAACCCCTCCCCTATTTTCCAAAATACATAAGATGTATTTATAGTTTTCTCGAAGAAAATATATCTAATATATTCGAGATACATCACTAGTCAAAGAAGGGCCTTGCGACAATAAGTAATTTTTTCTTTTGTATATCTCGCGTGTATACTTTATTACTTCCATGGAGGTTTAATTAACTCGCGCAGTTATTGGCCGGCGCGCAAATGATGTAGCGGACCAGCTTTTAAGCCTAATTTGCATGTTCAAATTTTCCTTATTTTCGTACTAGGAAGAAAAAACGATGGTCATGCGATAAGTAAAAAAATATAAGTCACACACCACGTTTCACCGCTAGAAGTGCCAGTAAAAGCAAAATGACTCACGAGACAATTCCCATATGGGAAACGGATTTCATTTTTTATTTCAGCAAACAAACGCTTCTGCGTATGAAATTTTCATGAAATGAAATTTGCATTGTAGTTTTCATATGCAGAAATTGCCTCGTGCGTCATTTTGCTTTTACCGACACTTCTAGTGGTGACACGTGGCGTGTGACTCACATATATTTTTTACTTATCGCATGACCTTTGTTTTTTCTACCTATAGCAAAATGATCCACGAGACAATTTCTACATTGGAAACGGATTTCATGTTTATTCCAGGAAACACACACTGAGAAAAAAGTTCAGTTAAAACAACTAAATCCATTTTGTTGAAAAAAATTTAGTTAATTCAATATTAATTTGTTTGAAATAATGATACTAGAATTGATTCAACAAATGGATTTGGTTAACCATAAGATATGCGGTGAACGAAATTATTTGGTCAATTTCCAGATACAGTTTAGTCCAATTTACACGTTACTGAGTTGCTGTACAGTAGGGTGGCGCAAAAAAACCGACTTTTTTTCGAGTCTCTTGTGATGATATGTTAGTTTTTTATGTTTTAAGAACCCTCACCAAAAATGAGATCAAAACAAAATATTGTAAGGGTCACTCAAGATTTTTAAAAATTTCGAAAATCGTCAAAAATCGAGTTTTTATTTTTTTAAATTTTTTTTGCTCATTACGGTAGAATTGTATAGATGAAAAAAAATACGTTTCTTAAATTTTTAGCTTAAAATATTCATTTTTTAAGGTCGCTCATAATTTTTTTATATTTGTAAGTGCATTGCATTAGAAGTTTTTGAGTGACCTTTAAATATTCATATTAAGATTTGATAAATTTTTTTCTTTCAATTAGTAAGATAATCGATAAAAATACACCACGAGATGAATAAAAAATTAAACACAATAAATACACAATAAACACACTACCCAAATAAAAATGCAAAATCTATGTATTTTTTAGGCGATGCAAATCTTGGTCGCATTCCCCAATATCAAATTGTCGCGCATAAGGTATGTTTTATGATATCACATGATAAAAGATAATTAATTTATTTAATTTCACTGCACATTGCTTTTTCATAATTTTTTGCTATTCACGACTAGTAGAAAAATTGATAAGGGCGCTATTCAAACAAATTTCAATTGAAAGTGGTAATTGTCGACGGGGAAGGAATTCAGGAATTGAAGTGAATATTAAAAAATTAAATTACAAATGTTCGAAAGTGCAATAATATATTTAAATATACGGAAAATGTTTCTCAAATTTTCGAATTTCCATAACATATTAAAATTTGCACTTATCCTTGATCAATTTGTAAAATGGTCATTGCGAAAAATCAATTGATTCGTTGAAATTCAATAAAAATTTATCCATCTGAAGAATATAGTTATTTTTTATTTTAACGATGAGAACAAAAAACATGAGAGAGCAAAGTGCCAAGCTCTAATTTGTAATGTTGGTTTGGATATGCGGCCGTGTAGAGCATTAGTGAAGGGGGGAACCGGCTGCGATTCGGCCAGTAGTTCCAAATAAAATTGGACAATTTTTGTATAACGTTTCGATCCTTATTCGGATCGGATCGGATCCTTATTCGAATAAGGATCGAAACGTTATACAAAAATTGTCCAATTTTATTTGGAACCACTGGCCGAATCGCAGCCGATTCCTCCCTTCTCTAATTTGTAATCTTTTTGACTATTACATTGAATTACAGAACAGCTGGTATCAAAGTTCAGCAGAGTGTAAACAAATGGGAATGCAATTGGCTAGGCTGACTACTCGACCAAAGATGCTAGCATTCAAGAATTTTTTGTGGGACAACCATGGGACGAATATCCCCTATTGGATTTACTCTTGCAAGAATGAGTAAGTGAATATTTCCTTATTCAGATCATTATCCTCATCAATGATATCATTGGTATTTTTCATTACAATTCAAGGAATTCGAAATTAAAAAACTAAAGCCGATACAATGATGTATTTATTGAATTGCAATATGAAAAAATATCATTTTGATATTCTATTTTGATTGAATAAGAATTAATAATGAAAGTCGCGATTATAAAAGAAATAGTTTAAATTTTATCATGCGTGTATGATTTAAGTTTGTTGTTTTGTAATTTATTATTGTCACTTTTCGAGTGCCCCTAATCCAATTTAATTCTATCTCAAAACACAAACAAGAGTGATGAACTGTATCAAAGATTACTTAAAAATAACACTCGTATATTTTCAGAAATAAAAAAATGTACCCGGGACATTGCATAGAAGTGACTTTGAACCAACGGGGCCAACTTTTGGTTAGTCCTCCGAGTACTCTCTGTGAAAATCGCGATTATTTCGTTTGTGAAACATTGTAAAAAATTGTTGAATTTTACGATTGATCGCATCATCGTTTATTCTTCGATGGAGCGATAATAAATAAATCAATGTCATAATTTCACCATTCCTTTCATTTAATTCAATGGTTTGTTATATTCAACTTTATTACACACCCATTCGATTCCCTTCGAAGAAAAATATTTTTACATATACATTCAACACGGGGGAAATAGGGGCAAAATGAAGATGGTATCCAAAATTTTCACTTTTGAAAATTAGAAAGTGAGGGAATTATCATTTTAATTGGCGTTAATATACCTTGATAGACACACCCCACGCAAAATCAGATTTAGGTTTGATATTTTAATGACAATTTCCCATGAAGAGTTTGAAAAATCGTCGTTTTCATCGCATTAAACAAGAAACCACCCCAACATAATCTCAATAGTATTATGGTGACCCCCTTTTGCTAAAATACTCGGATAATCTGATGGCCAGAGCAAAATCGCCGTGCCATTTTTTTAAGCGGTGACGCATTGAGTTTTTTCGTTCACGTATAAGAAATTCAATTCTAACGGTTGGAGGGAGATAATAAATTTTCTAAACGACGGACGGTTGTCTGTTTGACAGCGCTTGACAACTTATATGTTTTCCTCGAATCGACGCGTCGTAGAAAATTTTCAACGTCGTAGAAAAAGTTTCTATTAAAATTTTTGATAATTTTATTTTCCCGATAGACAGGCACATTGAGTTCAATTAAATTGAATAAAGGGTTATAAGCATGTAATCCGGATAAGCATGTAAAATCTGCCCCAAGCGATTTTTAAACATTCACATGGCTGATCGATATTTAATTTTTTAAAAATTCCTGCAAATTTCAGCTTTTAAACCCAAAAAGTTATGGCATAATTTAAAAAACGAGTTTTTCAGTTTTTATTTTATTGTAACTATTCTACTGAATATTTTTGTACAATATTTTTTTGATTAGAATTATCGACAGAAGTCGTTGAAAAATAATTTTTTTGTAAGTTTTTAATCATCTCGTCTTTTTTTAAATAAAATTTTTCGTCGTCATAATTAAATGTGTTCCTTTCGAGTGACACTCACGAATTTTTCACAGAAAACTGTCGCACGCCACGTTTCACCTCTAGAAGTGTCAATAAAAGCAAAATGACTCACGAGACAATTTCCACGTAGGAAACGGATTGCATCGTTTTATTTCAGCAAACACACGCTTCAGCATACTGCGTATGAAATTTTCATGCAATGAAATTATCATATGCAGAATGCTGAAACAAGTCGCGACTTGATTAGATCTGGCGTACACTGTAAAAAATGTTGTTAAATTCAATATACTTGTTATTGAAATTTCATATTCTTTTGTGTATTAAATTTCAATAACAATTGTATACGAGATCGAAACTAATAGACATCGATTGGAAAATTAACAATTTTAACTGAAATCCAATATGCGTATATTGAAATTAAGAGAATAAATTCTAAAAATTAAAATTTATATTGAAATATTACTGCACACATGTATATGAAATTTAATATACTGTATGTGCATAAAAATTTCATATTTTTTAATGAAGTTTCAACAGACATTTTTTACAGTGTAAGACTAGGTCGATATCGCTGCTAGGGTACAATTTAGAAGTTCTTCGTCAACATTGTTCTAAATAACGTCAATTAATATTTGTCAATATTTGTTGTAATATCTCGGCAGTTCATATTATTTGAGCCAAATATTGTGCGCGGAAAGATAATATCGACGGCAGTATGGAAGAACGTGCTATCTCAAATTGTGCTAGAAGAACGAATATTTGGAATTTCTAAATTTCCTTTGGAGGGTACATTCTTGAGACATCAAACACTGAAAATATGCAAAAAAAATCGATTTTTTCAAAATTCTACACTAGAACGCGGCCTTAAAAAATCGCTTTTTTCGACCTCTTGACTGCCTATAAACCATTAAACTCACAATCGGACGCGAACTGCCCGTTTGCTGGTTGACAACATTCTACAATATTCGACAAATTGGATCATTTTATCTGGGTATTTGCGTCGTATGTACAATATGCAATATCAAAGTAGCCCCAACCAAGAGTGTCTCGTACGAGTTAGAGTTGCATTTACGAGAGTCAAAGAGTGGGGGAAGGAAGAGGAATGAGTACGTGTCCGTTAAAGCTTCCTGCAATAACCACTATATAGCGATTGGCCGATTGCCCATTCGTATGACAATCGTCGAGACGCGATATCCTTTTATATAATTCGTGCTGAAAGTCGAAATAAGCACATTTAGTCGCGACTCCTCGTTGAAGGATGATGTTTTTTTTCTTATCCTTCATATCCGTCATAAAGTCAATCTTGAATTGATTTTATCCAATAATAATCCAACGAATCGAACGTCCACATTCTTTCAATTCAATAATGCCATATTCTTCCAGTAATATTATATTTTTAGCTCAAAATATCAGGTTATTCTCGGTAACGAGACGACGAAATCAGCCAAGAGAGAGGATCACGAATCAAGGGGTCGTTGCGAATAATTGATTAAGCGGCATTTTCGATTCGGCGATCGAAAAGCGCCTTTACGAGGTGTGGAAGAATAAGAAGAGGAGAGATGCGCGGCTCGTTGTATCCGCTCAGACTGTCGCTCACTTCGATCCTCGCGTTGCGCGTTTGGTGAATGTTAATGTAAAAAAAAACACCAAGACGTATGTAACTTCAGAACCGTCCGCTCGAAAGGCGAGAGGAAGAAAAGAGGGAGGAAAAAAGTATTTTGGTGGGAATATTTTTATTACAAAGTGTCATTTTTACAACAGAGTCTGTCATAAAAAGTCTCTCGCGACAATTGAAAATTTCGGGAAACTTTCGATTGTTCACGGTTGAATAATACACATTTCATGATTTATTCAGAGTCGTGGAAGACTCGAGTCGTGGCATCAATGTATGAAAATTTGGTGGGAAAAGAAAAGTCGTGGAGAAAATGGAAATTTATAATTACAAAGAAACTTTCAGAATTGGAAGAGGAAGGATTTGGGGAGGAGAAAAAAAGGATTCGTTTTAAATTCGACGCAAGTCGTCGAAGAGGGGTACATTGACGAAGAGAAGTCAATTTTTCGTGGGATACGCGTGTCTATTATCCGGTTGATGAAAAAAGGAAAAATTGTAGTATGTGTATGGGTCATTCCATGTCAAATCGATCAATTGTTGGAATCGACCCCTTTCAATTTCGATGAAATTTCGTCAGAAGTTTCCTTTTATCATAAAATGAGGTTCCACCGAAGGAAAAAAATTTAAAAAAATTTTATCGAAAGTTATGCAACATTCAAAATTTCACAATTTTTTCAATTTTTCACGTCTATTTTTTAAATACCTCGAAAACTATTGTAGTTATGAAAAAAATCTTTCTGGGTTCATCTTAAAGAGTATATTGGGGCTGCGAAAAAAAAATAATAAAAAAAAAATTTTGACAAATGATGAATTTGGAGATTTTTGAATTGTGAATCCACGATCAACATTAAATTTTTTTTTGAATTTTTTATATATAATAACTTGTACTGATCTTAAAAGATTCTGAAATTTCCAGAAAGGTGTTCCTGTTTTTTTTTTTCAAAAATATGAACTTTTGAATTTTAGTAAACAAAATTTTGTTTTTTGCCTCTACGTTAAGTCAAGTTGAGCAATGATGTAATTTGTACTGCTCAAAATTACAAAATTACATGATTTCTCAACTTCACTGAACTTGGAGGTAAAATAAAAATTTTTTTTTACAAAAATTCATATTTTTGAAAAAAAACACCTTTCTGAAAATTCCAGGATCTTTTAAGATCGGTACATGGTATTATATTTAAAAAAATGAACCAAACATGTAATGTTGATCGTGGATTTTCACGATTTTAAAAAATTCAAAATTCTCCAAATTCATCATTTTTCAAAAATTTATTCCGCAATATTTTTTTTTCGTAGCCCCAAGTATACTCTTTAAGACACACCCAGAACGATTTTTCTGTAACAATAATAGTTTTCGAGACATTTAAAAAATAAACTTGAAAAATTGAAAAAATAACTTTCGAAACAAAAAAATCTAATTTTTTTCCTTCGATAGAACTTCGTTTTATTATAAAAGAAAACTTCCGACCAAATTTCATCGAAATTGAATGGGATCGATTCCGACTATTGGTGGATTTGGCATGGAATGGCCCATGCATATATATGGGTCCGTATAAAAGATGGGATGGATGGTGGCGAGAATACATCCGTTGTTGCGCGGTTGCTGCTTATCTGGAATCTAAAGTAGTATCTACTCCTGTGGACATAAAAGCCCAGAAAAAAGAGAGACACAGTTTTTTTTCTCTGCATCATCCTCTGCCACCTTAACCGATTTTTCAAAGGGTCCCTCACTGGGTCTCTGTGTGGCTTGACGGATCTTTGCCTCTCTTATGCAGCCCTTTCTACGAAATCCTTACCGAATTTCCATTCCGGATCTTGAAACCCGCGCACGCGCATCTCAACTTCCTTCCAGGAGTTCGATGTACGTATCGATAAATCCATGTATATAGTTATACTTACCAGTGAGATTTGCATGAATTTGTTGAATCGAAGGTCTCGAAGTAACCTTCAGGGACTTGGGAACGAACAGTCGTTGAATTCAAAGGTCTAAAATCGGACGAGTTGATGCTGCAAGACTGTTGATGAGATTTGAGGTTATAGAGAGAGGATTAAAAATAATTCAGTGATAGAATGTTCAAAGTAAAAGTTCATTGAAGTGTTGGAGAACGAAATCGGGACTGGATCTAGTCAGGTCAAACTTTGGGTAAGTGAATCGTACGGGATTTTGTTGGAGAAAGCTTTGAAATTTGAGACGATCAGGCCACTTTCTTGAATAGATTGAACGGCCCATGTAGGAAGGTTCAAAGGGTTCGTAGCTGGGCTTTTCCGATCGTTTTTTTTCCACTCTCCTATTACCGCGATAATTTTCGGTTTCTCGATTTCCAATGAAATCAAAGCCACTTCATGGCTCTCGCGTTCGTCGTTGAGTCAGACTGGTCTCTTCGTTGAAGCTCTTTGTACAAGTTCTACTCCAGAAATATCTCATTGAATTCGAATTGAGGCCTAGAAACATCTGTCTTCTGTAATGTTATTCGCACGTACGGACTGTAAGAAGGTTTTTTTTCCTCGTACACATGCATTTCTCTAAACGAGATCATTCAGTGGCGGAAGAATGAGGACTCGCGTCTTCTCTTCATCCCCAAATTCTGAATAGAGCCACCCGCGGGGTTCCAGCTTGTCCCTCTTCATTCCGAAGCCATTGAGAATGGGACTCACCTTTAAGACCCAAAATCTCTTTGACCAAAGGGAAAAAAACTTTTTAACTCTCGTGCATGCAACAGTCCCGTTCTCACGTTACTTTTGGCCTCCCAGCAAAGACCAGAAGGGAGTGTCGAGTTCATTCTGATCATTTTTTTCGAAAGGATCTTTTCTGAGCTCAAGATCCAGTTAAATTTGCAATAATTTCTTCCACAATTGTGGAAGGTTTTTTTTTAAGCAAGTGTCCTTAATCCAGAAATTTTCCATCGATTATAGACTGTTTTAGAAAAATTAACGAGGGGCTGAATTTCTTGAAGCATTTTTCAAGAATAATTCGTGAAGAAAGCTCGTTTCGATTATTGTGAAGTCATTTTGTTCTCAGATTAATTCTCGATAGGGCGAGCTTTTCAATTTGTGTTGATAATTCTTTCAATACATCACCAATATCAATTGTTGAGTATTATTGTTAAACAATTATAACCTTGAGACTTTTTTCGACGGATAAAATGGTTCCGACTATTCATCAATAAATGCTAATAAAAAGCGACACGATATATTGGTAAAGATACTACTAAAGACCAAACGGCTCTGCTAAATCACCAAAATCAGACAAAAATTGCAAATGATTTTGAAAAAAAAAACAAATAAATATACCTCGCTCAAATATATCGTAAAACACAATATTTTTTTTTAATTGATCGCTATATTGGTCATTCCATGTTAAATTGACCAATAGTTTGCATCGACCTCTTTGAATTTTAATGAAATTTGGTCAGAAGGTTTGTTTTATCATGAAACGGAGTTCCACCAAAAATTAATTTTTTTTTTCGACAGTTATGCAAAATTCAAAATTTCACCATTTTTTCAATTTGTCAAGTTTATTTTTTAAATATCTCGAAAACTGTTGTAGTCACGAAAAAAATGGTTCTGCGTTCGTCTTGAAGAGTATACTTAGGGCCACCAAAAAAAAAAAATTCTGAAAAAAAATTTGGAAAAATGATGGAATTGGAGAATTTTTAATTTTTAAAAACCATGACAGTTCGTGATAAATATTAAATTTTTAGTTCAATTTTTTTTATATAATACCTTGTACTGATCTTAAAAAATCCTGAAATTTTCAGAAAGGTGTTCTTTTTTTCTTCAAAAATATGAATTTTTGAATTTCGGTAAAAAAAAATTTTTTACCTCCAAGTTGAATAAAATTGAGCAATCATGTAATTTTGTAATTTTTAACAGTAAAAATTACATGATTCCTCAACTTTACCTAACTCACGATCAGAAGTAAAAAAAAGTTTTTTTTACAAAACATCAGAAATTCATTGAAAAAAAAGAACACCTTTCTAAAAATTTCAGGATCTTTCAAGATCAGTACAAGGTATTATATAAAAAAAATGTAACTAAAAATCATTATTCAAAATTTTTTTCAGAATATTTTTTGTTCCGCAGTCCCAAGTATACTCTTTAACACGAACCCAGAACGATTTTTTCGTAACTATAATAATTTTCGAGATATTTAAAAAATAAACTCGAAAAATTGAAATAATGGTATAATTTTGAATTTTCGAAAAAAAAAATTTAATTTTTTCCTTTGGTAGAACTTTGTTTTATGACAAAAGAAAACCTCTGACCAAATTTCATCGAAGTTGAAAGGGCTCGATTCCAACTATTGGTCGATTTGACATGGAATGACCGATATTATATTCATCCTTATCAAGAATTCATGGTGATAATTTAAAAAAATTTAAAATTTTCAAAGAATGTAAACGCTTGAACTTCTGCAACTTTACAGCTATTGAGCTTTTAAAAAATAACAGTTCCAAAAAAATGTATTCAAAAATACCAGACTAATACGGATGGTATTTAATTTGACACGAATCGCTTCAGAAGTTGCGATACTGGAAAATTTTGAAAATTAGAAAAAAAAATACTTGCGACTTCTTAACTTTCTAATTTTGCATCCAACAAATTAAAAAAAATTCTAAATACCATTCTAATTTTTATTAAAAATTCTAAAAATTAAAAAAAAAGTTCTAAATACATTTCCACCTTCAAAGTGGAAACAATGAAAATGGAGAACCGTTCAAAGTACAGTATTCTCGTTGCTTCTTGATTTTTTTGGTATAATGACAAAAGCTCATATACACTGAGAAATTTTTTTTGTTGAAAATACAAAAATTTGTTTGACTCAACCAAATATTTGTTTCCGGACGTTCAACAAGATCATTTTGATAATTCAACAAAGATACAGTGGAAGTTAAATCGGTTAAATCGTTGCTTGAATGGGCAAAGTTTCAGTTCACTCAAATAAATATGTTTGTACCAAATAAATGGTGTGATTGAAAATACGAATTGTTTTTTTGTTACAGCTAAATTTATCAAGTTAAAATATACTAGAAATCAACGAAATATTTCTGTACAGCAACTCAGTAACGTGTAAGTTGAACTAAACTGTATCTGGAAATTGACCAAATAATTTCGTTCACCTCATATCTTATGGTTAACCAAATTCATTTGTTGAATTAATTATAGTTTCATTATTTCAAACAAATTAATATTGAATCAACTAAATTTTTTTCAACAAAATGGATTTAGTTGTTTCAACTGAACTTTTTTCTCAGTGTAGAGGAAGATTCGTGAATAAATCCTGCGAACTGTCGATCGAGTGTTTACTTCCTCTCTCGCTTATTTGGCCGATAAATAAAGCGCCGCTTTCATCGAATAATTTCTAAATTTTCTCATTCATGCGTCTCTATTTTCTGACACGTTAATTCTCCCATTAGAGTTGCCTCGAGGAGTTGAAACAAATAATCGTTTCAACACCCCGACACTGAGATGTACCCCTCGCGTGTGTGTTTCTTCCGGCGAGGCGAGCCGCCTTTGAACTCTCAAGAAATCCCCGCCACGTCCGAGCGAGCGCTTATATATACGCGGTTTGCTCGTATATACCCAAATGCGGAACGGAATATTAGACGTTTCCTCGCGATAATACACAAACGTTCGATCGTATGCGTTAACCATTGCCCCTTATATGTGTATACTGCAGGTAAGAGGTACCCGGGTATTACAGGTGCTGTAATAGTGCACCTTCACTCGTGTGTGTATATTAGGGTGGTCCTTATTTAGGACTCGGACGCATTTTTTATCAGACGACCCCCAGATCAGAGTTGCCAAAATTATAATGTAAAAATAATGCATTATTTATTTTAGAAATAATGAAAATTTTATGATAGAAACATTAAGCATTATTTTTGTAATGAAAAATGTGAAACCTAACGATTATGCATTGAATTAATAATGAATAATGCAAAAAAACGTAACATTATTCATTACACCAGTAATGGATAATGCTAAACGCTGCCATTGGCCATTATTACAGTAATGTTTAATTCAAAGTAGAAAAAAGTTTCATTACTATAGTAATGAATGGTACAAAACCAAAGAATAATGCATTACTTTGAGTAATACATTACATTGAGCAATGCGTTACTTTGAGTAATGCATTATATTGAGCAATGCATTCTTTTTAGTAATGCATTACATTGAACAATTCATTACTTCGAATAACGCATTACATCTATAAATAATGTATTACTTTGAGTAATGGTTTAAAGGAATAAAAATAATTTCTGTACGTAGAGAGCAATGTCAATGAAATCTTCCTTTTCGTATGATTTTTTATAATCATAATGCGTAAGAATGATACATTTCAGACTGTATGTGTTATTCCCTCAATTTTTTTAAAGGGAAATTCTTTTGTTTAGATTCCTAATTGTTTACTTCGAAAATATAATTCGGTACTTTGTTTTTCTTTTTTTTTTTTTATTTGTTAGATTAGATTTGAACCTACAGCATGAACCGGTTTCATCAATCCATATTTTCCACTTTCGTAAATAAAAGGAAGATTTTATCGCATTGTCCTATTGGACTACGAATGCATAAAATATTTTTATTCCGAATAATGCATTATTCAAAATATTTAGTATTATGGAAATGAAAAATTAACGCTACTTTGCAATATCTATTACTTTAGTAATGGATAATGGAACATTTTTGCATTACTCATTATTTCAGTAATTAGTAATGTAACTCTTCCCCCACTATCCATTACTTAAGCAACGGATAATGTAATCCTTTTCCAAGTACTCATTGATAACGTAATGCATAATGTTTCATTTTTTTCATTTTCCAGTACTAATGTAATGCTGAATGGTCCGACATTTGCATTATTAACTAAAAAAATAATGCGATATTTTTTTTATCACATTATTCATTGAATGAATAAAGTATAATGGAAGTTAATTCCCATTATTAAGTGAAAAAATAATATTAATGAAATCGATAATGCATTATTAAAATAATGCAGTTGTTGCAACTCTGTCCCAGATCGACTCTGAATAATTAAAAAACAGTACCCTAATTTTTTCCGATTTATATCTAGACTCTAACCGCTCCCACCAAGAGGGTAGATTTGTCCATTTGAAATGTGCTTCGGCCATATTCTCAGGATATATTTTATTCTAAGTGTAATAATTTTTTTTTTAATCTGTAACTGTAAGATTTTAGTGCTCATTGGTGCTACTATTTGAGGAAAAATTCACATGATCATACTGGTAAATCTAGGCGAATTGCAATTCGTCTAGAGTGACCCGTATGATAATGTGAATTTTTCGTCAAATAGTAGCACCGATGAACACTAAAATCTTGCAGTTACAGATTTTTGTAAAAAATATTACACTTGGAATAAAATATATCCTGAGAATATGGCCGAAACGCGTGTATTTCATATGGGGGAATCTACCCTCTTGGTGGGAGGGGTTAGAGTCTGGATAAAATTTTTAAAAAATTAGGGTATTGTTTTTGAACTATTTGGAATCGATTTGGGGGGCGTGTGATAAAAATATCGTTCGAGCTCTAAATAAGGACCACCCTAGTCTATACGTTTACGGAACGGCGTGAGGGAGCTACACGCGCGTATCGCCGTACAATTTTCTATTAAGCGAGAGAAGAAACCCTCCCCCCTGTATACACTGATGGGCGAGCAGGTGCATTATGGTGTTCTCGTGCGGCCTTCGTGAAAAAAGGCACCATCCGTGACGGCGTAATTGCATTCGCGCGCGAGCTGCGCAATCAACAACCCTCTCGCGCAAACGGCATAATAATAATAATAATTCTTCATTTACTCGTTTTTTGCGTTCTCATAAAGGAAGCTATATTTTCATGAACGTTTTTTTTTACAATTTTCATATATAAAAATTCTAGATGTCTCAAAATGACGAGTAATCATATTTGGAAAAAATGTCGGAACACAATTCAGAATAAATTCTTTTAAGTATTACAGCGAACTGGAAAAATTTGTTATATTTCTGAGAGGGCTACGAAAAAAGGAACTGGAATAACTCAAATGAATTCATCTGACAAATGTCCCATGCGCTAGAGCTTGAATTAAATACAGAAATAAATAAATTTTAACCTTCCATGGTCACACTGGGTCAAAACGACCCCACGATTACTTTTTTTTTTTTTTTATATAAATTTTTTTAAATATTTAGTCATGGCATTTTTTATAAACTAACTTTTAATACGTCAACTAGAATGTTTAGAGGATGTTCTGTAATTTTTTGAGATTTTTCAGACCGATAGTTTGGTCACAATATTTGTTAAAAAATGGACAAGGTCAAATCGACCCAGATAAGCGTGAGAAAAGAACCGTTTGAGTCGTTTAGTATTTGAAGAATTTTGAAATATAACAAGAAATACTTGAAACGTTTCAACTCTTGAAATTTTGAAGTTATCGAAATAAATTTGTTGTACTTGTGCAAGACGTTACAAAAACGATTGGTATTTATAAATAATCCCTCATTTCTTCTTAATCCTTAACGTACTTTTCTTGAAGTACTCCAAAAAACAGAGAAAATTGGTATTGAATCTAGTATGAATTGTTCAGGGAATTCAGGGCCGAGAAAATGTTGGAACTTTTAACCCTCCGTCTGTATACTGGGTTTTTTAAGGCACAAGCCAAATTTTCAAATCGAATATTTCTGGAATTAAAAAAATTGTAGAAAAAATTGTTTACTATAAATGGTTGAATGAATGATTGGATCATGGAAAAAAATGTTATAAAAGTAATTCGGAATTTTTCCAGACTTTTTTTGACGATTCTCTCTTAGAAAAAACATTAGCAGGACTTTCACGACCCAGAGTACAGACGGTGTCCCAAAATTTAAGTGTACATACGGAGGGTTAAAAAAATATGAACAAATCGTCTAGATTGGCAATTAGTGCAGAGCTTCCTTACTTGTCTTCATCGTTCGTTAAACTTCCTTCATAAGGAAGTTTAATTAATAAATATACTCATCATAAAGGAGGTCAAGAAACTTTTGATAAAATGCGGCTAGCGTAAACGGTGATAATTGTTTTAATTATATGGCTTTTTCTTGACATCATTGTAATAATAATACTATGGTTTCACCAAATAAATTATGCTTGGTCTTAAAAAAAATGTCTGAATTATTTACTAATCATTGAGGATGAAAGAGTGCTGAACACTAGATAAATTAGTACTAAATTTCAAGAATCCTCTTTACAAATATTTTCATAAATTGTTAATAATGATAAATATATTTTTAAAAAAGATTTCCAAAAATTAACACCGACTCGATTAGTAAACAATGAGCCCCAACCTCTTCAAGTTCAAACATAATGGAATCACTTGATAATGATTTTAACTTTTCTAACTTGAGACGATGCAACAGGATCAAAGAAATGATGTCCGAAATACCAGAAATAACAAATAAGGCTGTATTATCTAATTTTTATTTTTTATTCGTGGAAAAAGGCCGCAAAAGGCCAAAGTATGGACAATGCATAAAAAAAAAAAAAAGTGCATTTGGAAACGCGCGAAGAGAGAAAGCCCACGATTTATTGGAGAAATAAAATTATTTAGCTGGTTAACAGTTTCCGTTTCATTGAATATGCCGCACACAAACGTTATTTCCTCCCTCTCTCTTTCTCGTTTCCCCCAAAGTCACAACTAAACCTCTGCGAGCTTGGCATACGAGCCACGGCGGTTATTATTAACTCTTTTGCATTGAAATATATTTTCCTTTGAAGACGACGCCGCGAGAGAGAGAGAAAGATAGAAAGAAAGAGAGAGTCGGAGGAAGCTCAAACTCTTCTCAGCTACGAGCTCGCATCATGCGGGGGCTGAAAAGAACAGACTAAACACCGATTCCAGGTATCTCGTGTGTACGGCGACGACGAATTCAGTCGCTTGCACCAGGAATGACAGTGTACGGTATTCATCCATCGGGATGCGCTGAGACAAGCGAGACCCTCTGTCAAAATAATGCTGCAACGGCGAAGAAAGCTCCGAGAGTCATCCAGAAGACTTTTCGCTCAGCGTTGCTATCTTTTTTTCTTTTCTATTTATCACACTTTTTGCATCAACAAACGGGGCCTCCATTATACTATAGCATATGGCTTAGCCCTACGTTACCAAAAATCTATGAAAAGATTCATTGTCTCGTTTCTGTAGAACGTTTCTGTTGGAACAATGAACGCTAGATTGGAAAAAGTTCGAAAAATGATTTTGCACGACAAAAAAATTGAGTTGATATGAATTCAAGCCACTTAGGCCAGTATTTAGGAGCTGAGGTCAGTCCTGAATAAAACCGATTGGTCTAGTTTTTGATGATCGGTTGTTTTAACCCTTCAACAGCTGAGTTTTTTTTTTGAGCGTTTGGCAAAGTTCGTACATGGTGAATCTGAATTCATGGGTACCCAATGTGAGAAAAAAAATTATTTGAGAATTTTTCTACCCTCAGAAATTACCGCCAAATAAAAAAACCACGCCGATCACTTGAAAACATCTTAATTTTATTCCCCATCGTTCATTTCTGCCAGAAATTGAGATATAGTGGAATTCTGAAGATCTTGCGAATCAATCAACCCTTATGAACTACCCCTCAATTGCGAGAAATTGACCCCTCAAGGGATGAAATGTTATTATCGCATTTTCTGTTATTTTATCCTGATCTGAATCGAAATACAAGTGTTTCAGAACTAAACATCAATGGAAGTGCATTTTTGGGCGTATCACCATTTCTGGGGGTGGTTTTCGATGTTTCGTTACTGTTAGGGGTAGTTTTTGAATCGGATGTTCTTGCTACACATTTCCCATGCGTTTTCGAAAATACATATGTACTGAACAACAATGGAAGTTCACTTTTGGGCGTATCGCCATTTGTAGAGGTAATGTCCGATGTTTCGTTACTGTTATAGGGGTAATTTTCCAATTGGATGTTCTCATTAATTTGGAATTTTCGCACTTTTTGGAAGGGTGTGAGACTGAAGGGGTGCGACCCTTGTGTTGCCGAATTTTTCATGATTAGATGCATCTTTCATCTTCAAAATGCGATCTTAACAATGTCGATATGTTCATCTTTATGAAAGTTCTGCGTTATCAATGTAGATGGTCCCACCAGCCGTTAAAGAATTAATATTGCCATCCATTACTGTTTATTAATTTTTCTATAATTTTTCCTCTCTGTAGTTGATGACGAGATCCGAAATTGCCTCGTCGAGTTAAATCGGCTCTCAGCGGATGGAGCGTTTTAAACGACTTCCCGCTTCGAAGACTCCACGAGAGACGTATATCCATGAAACGGGAAGGAAAGAAGCCAAAGCGGTAGTAAAAGCCAGCAGGTTTGTTGACGATTTTCCCCCCGGAGATTGAGTCTTCTTTCCACGAGGGTGCTAACGGTAATTATTCGAATCTCGGTCCAGATGTCTTCTGACGGATCGGAGATGAGAATCGTGGAAGGTAATTCCTCGTGGTCGGAACTTCCTTAAAGTTTAGGGTCTGTTCGAAACATGGCGGGGACGGGTTCTCCGTTACTCTTGTATATATATACTTTGTATATGTGTATAAAATGCGTTATGGCGAACGCAGTGACTTCGAGAATCGTCATTAAGGATGGAAGGAAGCGTTGACCGGAAGCCACGCACGAAGATGTGACGGTTCGACGCCACTCTTTTTTTTCCTGCTCCTCCTGGCTCTTTTCCCACCAGCTACATATATTTTGCTACGTGTGCCTGTATACATATACGTGCATATATACATGCACGAATATGTACACTCCCAGCCAAAAGTAAACCCGATTCCGCGCTGCATAAAAAGTTTCTCTGCTGTTTTAAAAATGAACATATTTCAATTCAACAAGCGGCGTTGCAAAGGGGACATATTCAGCTTCATTTCGGTTTTTCAAAAAAAAAAAATCTTTTTTTTGAACCCGGTACGTCCTTCGAAACATGATGATCGTTTTTCTGTTTTTTTTGGCATTGAAATTTTGGCGCACGACTCATGAACATTTTTTTAAACCGTTTTTTGCATGAAAAACTTGTGGAGGGGAGCATAAACTTTGATTTCGTTTTTTAAAAAGTTTCGTACGATTTTTTTCCCCAAAAATATTCAATTTTTTGTAAAAAAACGACCATATTTATAAAATGTAGCGTAACTCTGAAACTACTGGGTTTTTGTGAAATTACTAAGAGGGTAAAAAGTTCCATACAATTATTCTGGATTCAATGAAATTTTTTCAGAATTTTTGTTTCAAAATTTTTTGTTTATAAATTTTTCCTGCCAACAAGATATTTTTTTATCTTAAACAATCGGGTCTCTTACCTCATCTACATGGCTTTTCCATCAAAAAAACCGTGTAGACGAAGTAAAAGATGACGTAAGAAAGATTGTTTAAAATAAAGAAATATTTCGTTGACAGAACAAATTTTCGGAAAAAAAATTTGAAAAAAAATTCTGAAAAAATTGCATTGAAACGAGAATGATTGTATGCAGCTTATGCTCTGAAAAACCTCATCTACAAGACTTTTTCATCGAAAAACCCGTATTGATGAGGGGATAGACCCGATTGTTTATGATTTAAAAGAAGCTCGTTGACAGGAAAAATTTCGGAAAAAAAATCTTTGGAAACAAATTCTGTAAAAATTTCATTGAATCCAGAATAATTGTATTTTTAATGATTGTTTTTGCAAAAATGATCATATTTATAAAATGTATAGTTGTATTTTTAATAATTGTTTTCGCAAAAAACGATCATAGTTATCAAATGAAGCGTAATTCTAAAACTACTGGACTTTCGTATAGTCACAAAGAGGGTAAAAAGTTGCGTACAATAATTCTGGATTCAATGAAATTTTTGCAGAATTTTTTTTTCCAATTTCCTTTTTTCATAAATATCTCGTTGACAAGAAGAAATCTCGAAAAAAAAATCTTCAAAAAGAATTCTGAAAAAATGTCATTGAATCCAGAATAATAGTATGCAACTTTTTACCCTCTTAGTAATTTTACGAAATCCCAATAATTTCAGAGTTACACAACATTTTATAAATATGATCGTTTTTTACAAAAAATTGAATATTTTTGCGGAAAAAAAATCGTACGAAACTTTAAAAAAAACGAAATTGAAGCTTATGCTCCCCCCCCACAAGTTCTTCATGCGTAAAACAGTACAAAAAAATGGTCATGGGCCGTGTGCCAAAATTTCAACGCCAAAAAAAAAACATGAAAAACGACCATACTTTAAAAGGTGTACCGGGTTAAAAAAAATAAAAAATAAAAATTTTGGAAAAAGCAAAAGAAAGCTAAGAGCCCCCTTTGAAACGCCGCTTGTTGAATCAAAATATCTTCATTTTTTAAAGAGTACTGGAACTTTTTATGCGCCGTGGAATCGAGACGAGTGTTTCCAAACTTTTGGCCGACAGTGTACATATATAAATGTACCCAGGAGTTACGGAGAGCAATGTCGGTGGCTCCTACACGATTACTTATCCACCTCGATGAGCCTTGTCTAGCTCTACCTTCTTGCTACTCCACACGTACTTGCTCTGTGCGAGAACATCGGCGCCGACAGGGTATGTCCAGGGTGCCCCCTGCTTCTTCTAGTCACCTTCTTGACACCGGAGAAGCATGTACAGAGAGGATGAGTGGATAAATCTGATCTAACCACGCCGAGTTAGAAAGAGACGCCGTGGAGAAAGCACGACAGCGGAAGAGAAGATTTAAAAAAGAACCAGGATAAGCGGGATGAATTTTTTATGACACGCGTGCAAAACGTGACGAATGGTTTCGTTCGAGCTGTCAAAGGCCAAGTGGAAAACCGATTCGACTCTTAATTATAAATTTAAAAAAATCTAAATCTAACTCTGCATTTATATTGAATTGCTAATTCGTCTTGACCTTTCCGTCTTGATTTATTTTGAAAATCAAGCTGTCAACACTCTCCTGAGGACTGTCAGATTTCCAACCCCCTCGGGATTGCCTTACTGACATCAGGGGTGACCGAGGTGTGACCGTCGTGGTTATTCCACTTCGAATCGAAAGCAAGTCCTGAATTATGGAGGCAGAACCTACAAGATGGGCTGGACCGAACGTGTGTCTTGGATTTTCAACAACCAACTGTTTCCATAGTGAGAAACTTGTACCGCAGATGCAGCTAGGCCTGGAACACCAGGCCGGAAGGTCGTCTCTCATTCCTGGCGAGATACGTTTTTTTTTTCCTTCTTTCATCGACTCGGAATACCAAGGAGGCACCTCAAGAAAATCTTCTCACAGTTAATTAGAAAAATCACTCATCCTCTCCCTAAACCCGAGTTTTCAGAGAAACCTTTTTTTCCCCGCGCACGCATGTGTGAAAATATCATAACTTCTTCCTCAAATCACTTCGAGACCCTTTCCCTTTTCATAATTAGCCCTCGGGCGTTGTTTTCATTATTCATATGTATACCTTTCGTGCCGGTGCTTCCTGCTGGGATTATTATTCTTTCGGATTGTGATCACTGGGAGAAAATATGTGGATGAAAAAAGTGTTCGATGGTGACGACGGAAAGGCTGAAGTCCGGGTAAAAATGCTGACGCAACGACCCATAGATTTCTGGGTCCGTATGTACCCGGATATGGGTCCAACTTGTGGATACAGGAAGGACACTTGCTGGGAACATGGGAAAAAATTTCTCAGCCGTATAAAAATCGAGAAAAAGCCGGAAGATCCTGTGGGAAACGTGTGACCAGCGGGCAAAAAACTTGGAAAACTGAATGGATCGAATTTCACATTTCACGCCTCTCTATTTCTTATACTTGAGATTTAATATCATCTCCATGATGGACATGGAAAACTGTCAAACGGATACAAATGAAATTCAAGCGTGTAGTTTGATGCCGTCGCCGAAGAATTTAAGGCCTGGGTGTGAACCAGCTCGTTCACACCATCGTGAGATTATTAAAGAGGAATGACGATAATCCGGCTCGAGGCTAAAAGCTTGAGGCTGCATATACAGGCATCATTACATCGTTATACAGTCACTTCGTATATGGGGTATTCCCGCTGAAATTTTCACGTCCGAACCCGGACCCTCTTGAATAATTATGAAAAAAAAAATTCCGAAACGTATTCTGAAAAAAAAAGACACGTATTTTTTTGTTAAGGCCGAGAATTGATATTTTTCGCCGTACGATTTTAGTAAAAAATCCAAATTTTTCACTAACTCTCTACTCTAAACACGTAGTATCTTGATAATTCGAGATCCTATCGAAAAACGCTTCGGACAAAACTTGTTCGTTATAAAACGCGTAAAACAATTGATATTTTTAAAAAAATTGTGAGCACACGAAAGTTTGTTTTTACTTCATGAAACACAAAAAAACGTTTTTTCAGCGAGTACTCCACCTCGAATTACATAAAATAAAAAAATTGTAAACATTCTATAGGAAATCACAAAATTTTTAAGACCAGAATGAGAATGGCAAGATCAAAATCAGCATAATTATTAATTTTCATAATTATTCAAGAGGGTCCGGGTTCGGACGTGAAGATTTCAGCGGGAATACCCCATATATAGTATACAAGGTAACGACACACACGGAGAAGAACATTAACATTATACAGATATTATGCTGGAGGGACGTTCAACGTTCATCAAATTCAATAATTGAGCTCTCGGTAGCGGACTATCAAACTATTTACAAAATATCGTTCTGTGCTATTACAGACCCCCTTCTAGCTCGGAGCTATCGCAGATTGATTTTATGCATCTCGTATTTTATAGTGAGAGCATCTCATTACTGCGAGCATCATCGTGGACGGATGACCCACTGACCCCCTTTCCCCCTTACGAAGCATTGATGACCATTATGATTTTTTGCAATCAAAAACTTGATAAATTATAGGACCTTTCCAAAGTTAGCAGAGACGAATCTCAAAAATGAACTTGATCGAGTATTCTGGTCTAGAATTTTGAAAGAATCAATTTTTTCTGCATATTCTTAAGTTAGACCTTTATGAATATATCCTCAAAAAAAAGTTTTAAATTCCAATAATTTACGAAGTTATAGCTAATTTCTCAAAACTAGTTTTCTCAACACGGCTGACATAATATCACAAGTTCTACTTCATATTTTTTTACAAAATTATGATTATTGTAAAAAAATTAAAAACTATGAAGAAAGAGACGAAAAAGGCCTTTTTTGTTCAGACAGCCATTTTGCGATTTTTTTTCCGTTTTCTTTGAGACAGAGGCTAAAACGACATTCTTACTAATTAAGAATCTTTTATCAACTTTATCAGCTTATAACTTATTTAATTTTAATTTTTTGTTTATTGTCAAAATATTAATAAATATATTGTAAAAAAACAATGGTAAAAATATGTATATTTTTCTATCGAGCTCGACAAAACGCTCCAAATAAATGTCTCTAGACCAGAATACCCCCTTAAATTGTACCAGAATTAGGTGCTTTTTAGTACTCATTTGGAATATTCAGTGCTCCTTTCGTTTTCTCAAAAATTAAATTTGAAAAGTTTTCTGCTAGCTTGACGTCAAAACCCACAACAAATCTAAACCCCAAAATTTCTTGGAGTTAATTGCGCAGATTGATTTTGAACTCTGAGGAAGTATCAGCATGAAATTGTAAGAAAATAACGATTAAAACGAAATAATCATCATAATCATTATTGCATCAACCTTACGACCAGACATTTTTCGAAATATCATTTCTTGACATTTAGCAACATCTCAAGTACTTTGGCATGAGAAAAACAAACTTTATCACGAAAACATAGCATTTTCTGTAAGCAAGTCACAATCTATGTCCAATACTTAATTCAGAGCAAAATCCACGGTCCTTTACGGGATTACACTCTTATGATCTGCATAAATTGGTTTGCGGCCTTTTACCATTATTTCTACGAATTTCTATTCTCTGTACAAGTTATCCTAGCATTTACCGATTCTGGTTCAATAAAAATAGCCAACCTATGATGGTTAAATTTACATCATTGCAATGCAGCGAAAATAAATTGTTCAAAATTAATTTTTCATTATATCCATACTTGGCTCGTGCATTTTGCATCCAAAGTCCTTAACAAAGTCCCCAAAATATATTTCAATGATTTTTGAATTTGGAAACTTCTTAGGAAGAATTAATTTCATCGAAAAAAACTATTTTTGTTGCATTTGTGTTTAATTTAATTTACCTAAAAGACAGAAGTGTAGAATTTTCATTAAATTTTCTCTCTTCGTTTAATGTGGGATGCGTTATTTTTTGGAGTGACTCCGAACTTTGTGAATGACACCCTTATTATCGTTATCACAAAATTGATTACTGATAATTTTCATGGATTCACGAAATTGCTTTGAGCAAAGGTTTTTTAAAGTGGTGTTTTTTAAGGAAACTAAGAATTTAGGAGAATTAACGTGGGAGTGAAATGCAATTTCCAATCTCCAGCTTCGATTTATAAAGTCATCGATAAGATGACTTTGTAAATCTGTTTAGAAGCTATGAAACTTTTGAATGTTAATTGTTCAATAAATAGCTTCTTAAGCGTAGTGAAATTTTTACACGACCTCCCGAATACTTCATGTAAGAACATACCAAATTTTCAAAATTCTCTCATCATTACTTCAACCTCCTTAAGGGTTAAAATAAAAAACAATGAAAAAATTCTGAACATTTGGTATGTTTTTGTATGAGGTATTTAAGTCGAGTAAAAATTTCACGAGGATTAGGAAGCTCGTTATTAAGAAATTAACGCTTTGTTAAAAACAATCTTTTAAACAAATAAAAAAATATTTATCAATAAACTTCGTTTTCTTTCCGTTGCTTTCAGTATATTGTGGATATTAAAAAATTGAGAGGTCAACAAAAAAACTTATCCCAAAGTTATATCAGTTTCCATAAGACTACATTTTATTTTATTTGATTTGTTAATCTCAATTATTCGATAACGAGCTTCCAAATCGTCGTGAATTTTTTACACGACCTCTTAAATACTTCATTGAAAAACATACCAAATTTTCAGAATTTTCTCATTAAACGTGATTTGCTTCTAAACAACCTTAATGCCCCTGGGAACTGAATTAAGGTTGTTGAGACCCAAATCGCAAATGATGAGAAAATTCTGAAAAATTTGGTATGTTTTTCAATAAAGTATTTAAGAGGTCTTAAAAATTTCACGACGATTTGGAAGCTCGTTATGGAATAATTAAGATTAACAAATTAAATAGAATTAAATGTATAGTCTTATGGAAACTGATATAACTTTGCGATAAGTTTTTTTTTGACCTCTCAATTTTTGCATATCTACAATATACTGAAAGCAACGGAAAGAAAACGAAGATAAATATTTTTATTGTTTGTTTAAAAAATTGTTTTTAACAAAACGTCAATTTCTTAATAACGAGCTTCCTAATCGTCGTAAAATTTTAACACGACCTCTTAAATACCTCATACAAAAACTTACCAAATTTTCAGAATTTTCTCATCATTTTTTATTTTAACCCTTAAGAAGGTTGAAGTAATGATGATAGAATTCTGAATTCACTACGATTAAGGAGCAATTTATTGAACAATTAGAATTCAAAAGTTTCATAGCTCCTGAAGAACCTTAAATAACACGGAGCTTGCACAAGAGACAGAAATTATTCAAATTATGCGCATGCACATTGGTATTCCAGTGCATGTGCGCATGGACATGAGCTGAAATACCAAAGAACTGCATCTCGATGTCCTCTCGCAAGACTCCAACGGTACTCTTACATTTTATCTCGTAACCTGTGCTTTCGTTCGTCTCACTCGCTCCCTCGAGACTTTCGTCTTCCAAGATCTTTCTCACCTAGCAATGATCCGTAAACTATCTGCATATATAGTTGCAAGCGACACGAGCACGCGAGCGATAAGCAGCGTTTATAATATTACCTGTTTGCCGGATTAAGGATGCTTTGCCGGGACCGTCCAATGAAGCACAAGTCTCAACGATCGCTCCGCGGATTTTAGACATTTTTCTTCACATTGCAACGATCTCGAAGTCGCGATAATCCCTGGCCTTTCACGATAGCAGAAAAGCATATTCCCTCATTCCCAAGATTTTTGTCTCATTGTTTTTCATCAAAGTGCCTCGATTCCGTGACTCGATATTTTGAGAGATTGATCATATGGTCAATCTTGATGACATCTTGATGATATCGAGTCACGGAATCGAGGCACTTTGATGAAAAACAAAGATCGGCTTGCAAGATGTAACACTTACAGAAAAATATAGGCACACGTGTCTTTATCAGATATATGATCTAATCAATATGTCCCAATCCGATTCCGCCCGGAATATCGTGGTTTTGATAACGATTACGCGAGGGAAACGAAATTTTTGCTTCCTCATGGAGGAAACTCTCAATAGTCTCAATGTAGATAATAATTGTGACGTACCAATGTGCAAATTTAAAATTTCCAGGATTACGTTTTTCAATGTTTAATGGTCCGCATAAATTCCTCAATGAAATATAAATGGTCTGCATACATTTTTTTGGCTTATCACAACAACGAAAAACTTGAAATTTCATGAGTTCTTATATGATTGCTATTTTTAAAACCTCTTTGAATAGAAGGAGGTCCTTAAAAATGAAAAAAAATGTATTCATCACCATTTTGTAAATAATCAAGGAGAAAAAGCGACTACGCTGTCAATCATTGATTTTTGCAAATTTTTTGAGGACCTTTTCGTTTTTTTTGCCATTTTCAAACTGCCGTCAGTTAAAAAAAAAATATTTTTTTTTTTTTCATTTTGGCCAAAATTGAATCTGTCCACTAAAATCGGTATAATTTTTTTTCTACTCGAAATTTTGGCTCTAGACTGCGCTCATTCTCTTCGTAATCGTTGAAGCTTCAAAATGCCGCTTTGTTCATCTGATTCTGCTGATTTGTCGATTTTTGGCAGATTTTTAAATCTCGACCATCGATTTTTGCAAATTTTTTAAGGCATACCCCTTTCCGTTTTTTTTCAGCAATTTTGAAAGTGCTCTCATTTCAACAAAAATTAATTTATCGGAATGAACCAAACGCCATTCTTTAAGGTTAGTGACAAGGTTTACGTACGAATAAGAAATTTCCGAATCGGTCGAACTGATCGAAAGTTATGAGCGCTTGAAATTACGCGATTTCGAGGTTTCTGAGAATGGGGCTGAAATTGAGCAAAAATGTTTTTAATGAAAATTCATAAAAATTTGGATTTTTTGAGAAAACTATTGGTAGATTCGTGTTTAGGGGGACAATGTACATCGATATAAGGTTTGAAAAAAAAAATGTTTAAAATTAGATTAGAGATTATAGATAATATCTATATCACTGATAATTTTTTAGATCTTTTAATAAAAATGGCTATGAAATAATTTGATTATATACTTGATGAAATAACAATGCCCCATTCCTTTAATAATTAGTGGCATCCGAGAAAAAAATTCTCAAACATCGACCATTTTTCTCACCTTCCCCTTAAGAAGCTTTCCACAATGATAAAGTTTTCGAGGAAGTCCCCATGGAAAAATTATATGTCTGGATACACTTTGGATAATGATAAGTTGTACAAGGAATAAGTAGATAATTTGAATCAAGTGTGGTAAATTAAGAGGCCTGGTTAAGCAGTCAAAGCGGTCGACCGGAAATTAGAAGGTCGAATCCCGGCCAAGTACGTCTCGCATTTTTTTCGGATCGTTCCTCAAACCCAATTTTCCCCATCATTATACATCAAATATATATTCGTGTATCTAGCAAAAATAATTTAAATATTTCACATATATTTAAAACGATATATTGTGAATTTAGAAAAAATAGCTCAAGTATATAAAGTGCTGAGAATAAGTTTCGTATCTCGTATGAATCTTAAGACATATCACTTTTCCACGGGGAGCAAAACGATGAAATCTTGCAACACGTTGGTCATTCCACGTCAAAACGACCACTTTTGAACCCGACCGCTTTCGATTTGGCTGAAATTTCGTTTTCCTTTTCTACTCAATTAAAAACATTTTTCAGGAAATTTTCAAAATTTTTTACCCAAGCCAAAAGAAAAAGCTTTTTTTTTTAAATGGCTATAACTTCTTCAAAAATTGATTAACAGGGACGTTTTTTGTGCAATTTTTCGTTTTTAAGTGTACTTTCCGAAAGAAAATACAAATAAATTTTAAGATATCAAAATCTATGAAATTTTTCACTTTTTCGAGAAAAATCATTTTTTTATCGAAGTTTGCGATTTTTAATTTTAATTCCGGAAAAATGCTGCCCAAACTGGAGTGGGTCGACTTCTCCTTCTATTTTTTTTCACTTTTTTGAAAAAAAAATAAAAAAAATTTCGGAGATTACCACTTTCAATTTTTTTTCTTCTCAATTTTTTAAATTTCGAGGTCCTTTATAAATCCTCAAAAATTTCTAGAGTGGTGTTTTGTGAAATAAGCCCAATTGAAATTTTTTTTGTTCAATTTAAAAAAAACAAAGAAGGAAATATCGATCCACTCCAGGTTGAGCGGCATTTTTCCGAAATCAAAGTATTTTTTGAGTGAAAAAGAAAATTCTTTGTATTTTTTTTGGAAAGTACATTTAAAAACGAAAATTTTCAAAAAAAAACGCTCCAATTAGTCAATTTTTGAAGAAGTTATAGCCATTAAAAAAAAAGCTTTTTCTTTTGGATTGGGTAAAAAAAATTGAAAATTTCCCGAAAAATGTTTTTAATTGGGTAGAAAAGGAAAACGAAATTTCAGCCTAATCGAAAGGGGCCGGGTTTAAAAGTGGTCGGTATAACACAGAATGCCCCATGTGCTTTCAATACCGGGAGAATTGTTTTTACAAAATTATGCACTTCTCACCAGAAGCTCATTGCCTTGTAAATCCGAGCTGCAGGTAGTATTGTGCCGCCAAATAAACACACTTGTGTCAGCTCTCAAAATTCTACTAGATGGGATCTTGAAACCGCGAGAGTCGAAAAAGCAAACAATGGTCTTTCCGCTCTTCCGGTGGATGGAACTTTACGAGGGCACGTTGAGAAAACGAACGGGGGCTGCGCAACAAAAAGGATAGAAGAAGGACATTTGGTATTCGAAAACCCTCGCAAAACACACATGCAAATTCACACATAAACCTAAATAAGCTTTGTATATAGACTTGAATGTAAACGGTTGAAATAGAAGACTGTTTTATTATGAATAGGGGTGAATGGGGAAAACACAATCACTGGCTGATGACGGTCACTCTGGTTACTAAAATTCTCATGATCTTATTTTTTTTAAAGTGAAATTCCAATATTTACTAAAAAAAATAGCTTTATCCATCTCATTTCAAATGACAAACGACAATAATTTCTATCTTTTATATTTGCACAGCTTTCATTAACTAATCATGTCTAACTAACTTTTTGGCTTGATCTTATTTTAGTTTATTGCTGTTTTATATTCTATTTTATCTAAATGAAACTTTAAATCGTATTAATGAATTCCATTTCAAATGCTGCCGAATTAATAGTAAACTCTTACAGTTTACAACTAATTCTTTATTTTCTGATAAGCAACGTTGTTAATTTTTTTTTTTTGCTATCACATCCCTTGTTCGAGTTTCTATCAGTGAAGAAGTTATGAAATAAGGAGAAGCATCGATGTAAATAAATTACACAAAAATACAACTTAAAAAAGAAAATCGATTGGAAAATTCTCAATATTATCGAGATTATGCACTGCAACGAAGCATAAGAAATTAATGGATTTCGTTTTGATTTTAGAACAGGAATCAACGAATTCAGATTATTTCTAGCAGTTTCTTGTGATTTCTTTCGTGCTTTCATGCGTAAGTGGTTCAATGATGTCACAAGTGAATGGCCCCTCGTTTCGGTTCACTTCAGAAAATGTCACTGGCGTTGTCCATGAATTATTACTGACTTTTTTATATCCTCTACGAATCGTTCGCAACAAAAAGCGTATGGGGCATTCCACGCCAAATCGACCACTTTTGAACCCGACCCCTTTCGATTTGGCTGAAAGTTTTTTTCATCCTTTTCTACCCTATGAAAAACGTTTCTCAGAATTTTTTCGAATTTTTTTACCGAATCAAAAAAAAAGTTACGAATTTTTGAAATAATGGCTTTTTTTTAAATAGCTACAACTTTTACAAAATTTGACTTATCGGAACGTTTTTTTTTCAGATTTTTCGAAAAAATCAAAAATTTCTAGATGATTACCATTTTTGATTTTTGTTTCTTTTCATTGTATCAACCTTTGACATTTTCTGCAAATCCTCAAACTTTTTCAGAGTGGTGTTTTTTTATATTTTTTTTCCAATTGAAAAAAAAAATTTCAACTAGCCTTATTTCGCATAACACCATTCTGAAAATTGTTCAGAGAACTTCCAAATTAAAAAAAAAATCAAAACAAAAATTGAAAGTGGTATTTATCGAAAAAATTTGATTTTTTTCGAAAAATTAAGATAAAAAATAGAAGAAAGCTCTGAATAATGATTTTGTACTTTTTTTCTTCAAAAAGTACATTTAATAACAAAAATTTTGAAATAATAAACGTTCCGATAAGTCAAATTTTGAAAAAGTTATAGCTTTTTAAAAAAAAGGATTTTTTTCAAAAATTCCTAACTTTTTTTTGGTAGGGTAAAAAAATTTGAAAAAATTCTGAGATACGTTTTTCATAGGGTAGAAAAGGATAAAAAAAACTATCAGCCGAATCGAAAGGAGTCAGATTCAAAAGTGGTCGATTTGGCGTGGAATGCGACATATATATACTCCCTAGTGACCGTGGCATAAACCCCAATCTCCCCTATTCGACGGCACTTTCTGGCAAAGTACGAGTCGCAGAGTGACTAAACCATCAAGAGTACGACCAAGTACGACTGACAAGTCAGGGATGTTGTCTGCTCGAAGAGTTTTTACGAGAACCCGCGTTTCCTCGTGTTCCCGGCTCGCACCGGGAGAGCAAAACTCGTTGGGTTGACGGAATTATTATTCCGACTTCCCGGCAGCATCTTCGTCGTCGTCATCAACGAATTGCCAGAAAAACTTTCTATTCCGAGGACCAAATTCATCCTAACGCAAATACAGCGTTGTGACGGTGGAAAAATGTCTTCAAACAAGTAAGGTAAATGTCCCAATTATTGAACAGGTCCCAATTATTGAACACTAGCTTGTATTTTTATTATTTCTCATTCCCCTGCATGCATTTACTTATTTATAAAAATTTCATTACACATATGGAACTTTTATCTATCGAAATGTTACTTTACTTGTGCAAAAAAAGCTTTAATCAATAGAGAAAAAAATTATTTAATCAGCAACGGTGACCGCGGGATTTGACGTCTCGTGGTAACTGCTTATCGTTTTTACTAAGACGCGCCGCTTCACGCGTAAGGGCATAAAAAATTCAAAAACTGTCGCATCTCAAAAAGTAAAGGCGTTTCAGGTTCCTCAGAAAATTTCTTACAAATAACAATTAAAAAAAAAAATTTAATCAATTATTTGTTAAAAAATACGGTGTTCGATCATTGGGACATAGAAAATACAGTGTGTCCCAATTATTGAACGCTCGAACTCTCCAAGATGGCGTCATTAAACCAATCAAAACATCGAGACAGTTAACGCGTGACAGATCGTGTGAATCGGATTCATTCGAACAAAAACTGTAAGTTCCTGAATAAACTTACCTTTATTCTTTTAATAATAACTCTAAGATCGTCAAATATATTTTTCATCTGTATTTTCGTGCAATAAACATCAAAACAAAAGTAAAAAGAGAATATAACCTAAATGTAACCTAAAAATACGAATGTAATGTTCAATATTTTGTGCTCACCGATATTTCAGTCGAAAAACAAGAGAGCTGCGACAGAATCAAACAAAAACGGAACATAAAAACGAGGAAGTTGAAAATAAAAATAAAATAAAGTTCGAGTTGAAAAGCAAAAATAAACCAAATGCGAATGAACCAAAAACCTGTCAAAAGAGACTAAATATATATTTTCGTATTTTCACATGATTAATAAAAAATTATTTAAGTGTTTGATTTTGCTTTTATTTCTTAATATTGTACCCAAAATAATATTTTCAAAACGGAAAAAGAATTCTCGAGAGTGCTCGATAACTGGGACATGCCTGTTCAATATTAGGGACATAGGCACTTCCAGTGTTCAATAATTGGGACATTTGCATGCTTCACATTGTTATTCTTTTTTTTTTAATTTGAAATCATTTAAAAATAATTTAACGGGTGACTTTTCGAAAGTAAAAATATCAAAGTATCATTTGAAGATGAAAGCAATGGTTTTTTTCTTGATTTTATATTTTTTTCTCACCGAATTTAATCCCCAGATCCTCAGCTGTTCAATAATTGGGACATTTACCTTATACCCGTGCAATTTGTACGTGTACAATGTTTTGCGCGAACAAAAATGTATAGACAAACATACGGTCAAGAGCAAACGAGAGGAAGTGACTTTCGGGGGCGCTGAAATTTGATCCGTTGGACCCGAATTCTTTCTTTTTTTGCCGGTCCTCCGCAGACCTCTCGGCGTGGAATTGTCAAAACCCAGCTGTAACTCGTAACAAAATCGCACGCGGTGAAACAATACTCTTCGTCGTCTTTCTCGCTCCCTCTCTCTATTTTTTCCAGGCTCGAATAACGTTGCGCTCCTTTTTCACGGATATATTAGGAATTTCTTCTTCTCCGTTTCTCTGCCCTTCACTCCACACTCGTGACTTATGGTATCCGTTGATGTTCTTGTAAAAAAATAAGTAAGATAGAAGATTGTCGCGGAACAAAAGTGTCATGAGGATTGTAAAGAGCGACAAATGTCGCAAAACGACGTATTAGCGATTAAAAATGAAAAAAGGCCCGAAAATGTTTGTTTCAAATGGTTGGGTTTAGATATACAAATAAGAATGCGAATGGGTGAAACTGTATGGAGGAGAGAAAAGATATCACATTGAGAAACGTCGACGCCTGAGGCCCTGAAGAGTGATACAAGCGGGAGGATGCGAACACAAACTTCTGGTGCGCGTGTTGGCCAGAGACTTTACGAGTATCCCATAAACTTTTATATTTAGACACGTCTTTTCACATAGAGGTGTTCCACAATGACCTCGTAACTTTTCGTGAATTTTCGTTCGCTACATATTTCGTCCTGTCACTGTCGTAATTCACGTTTGTTTAAATTAGAATCATCCCTGCAACCCCTAAATAAGACAATTGGCTCGAGGAAAAACAATCGATACGAATGGTTTTGCTATTCTAACAAACAACAAATTGAATTCCTAGCTTTCTTTCAGTCTTGAAGATTTTTTGAAAATTACTCGTCATTTGGTGGTTAAAAAAGGTTTCCTTCGATATCCAAATCTAGTAACAACTATGCTTGTCATCTGATGTATCTGTTGGGACAAATTTAACCTCGATAGTTGGAAAGTTACTAAAAGTAGAGCATTGTCAAATATTTTTAGGAAATCTTAACATTTTATATAAATGATCTAGATTAGAATCATCCCTGCAATACTTAAATAAGACAATTCGCTCGAGGAAAAACAATCGATACGAATTATTTTGCTATTCTAACAAACAAAAAACTGAATTTCTATATTTCTCCGTCTCGAAGATTTTTTGAAAATTACTCGTCATCTGGTGGTTAAAAAAGGTTTCCTCCGATATCCAAATCTAGTAACAACTACGCTCGTCATCTGATGTATATCTGTTTGGACAAATTTGAACTCCATACTTGGAAAGTTACTTGAATTAGCACATTCTCGAATATTCTTAGAAAATCTCAAAATTTTATGCAATACAAAACTCTTAAAGAATTCTTGCTAAATTCGAAAGTAACGAAAGTTAGTACAGTTAGTGTCAATCCACCGAGATTTCGCCTTGTTCATGGAAAAAAACTTCCCTATAAGGGGGCAAACGAGAGAAGAAAAGGGACGAGGTGTATAATGCAAACGTTTAAAATCAGTGGCAGTGAAGTGAATTTTGTGTACGGAGGATGAACGTTTATAGCGGGGCGAGAAGTGGTCGCTGGCGACACGTGTCACAAACATGTTTCTTTATGACCGGCTACACTAGAAGTCGGGCTGAGGGTTCTACTGGCTTAAAACTCGCTGGGTTCGATCGGTCGTTCCCTCTAAAAAGAAAATACCAGCTCAAAATTATTGTTTCGGTAGCCTAAAATAGCGTTTTTCCACTCTCAACTGCGTTGTACTACTGAAATTAGGGTTTCCCTTCGTAGGCATTGTTTCCGCGCGAAGTCTGAGGCAGGAATCGTAAAGGCTAAGATGAAAATAGAGTATAATGGCGGAAAAGGAGGCAACCAAAGTACCAAAAACACTAGCCAATAAAATTCACGAAGGAAGTCGTTTTGCGGAAGGAAGTTGGGGAAATGCGCGACAAGAAGGGAGAATGGCTAAATCTTGGTACTTTGGCCACTGGGTGACCATTACGAAAAACGTCGGAGTTCGAATTATTGTGAACATCTGGTGAACAAATTTTCACTGCCCGGAATACCACGAAATTCAATCGAGACTACCATTAACCCTGGAAGAGGGTCCAAATAGAACCAAAGATTTCCCTAAAATTATCGAATCCTGTAAAAATATACAAATATATACGAAAATTGCTTAACTTGGAGCATATGAAACTACAAGAAGCACAGTAAGCCTTTCAATGTAAAATATCTCTCTCTTTGCTTGATTATATATTTTTGTACTGCTACTAAAAACCAAGCAGTTAATTCGATTCTGAAGGATCAGTTAGTAAAATTGACCTAAAGTTGAACCAGCTGTTATAAGCGTAATTTTTAAATTTTATAATTTTATTAATTGTTTATAAACATTTATTTTATTATTAATAGTAATTAATTTTATGAATTTATTAACAAATAAATTTATTAATATTTATTAATGTTCTTGCGTTTGGGGAGAGAAACATTTCCGTGCTGATTGAACTCTTTCTAGTAATGATTTTTCAGATTTTATAAAATTTTCAATTTTCCAAAGAAAATGGATAAACGTTCCAATTTTTACTAATTTCGGGGTATCGGGTTAAAAAAATTTTCGCCAATTCTTTACAGTCCAAGGATGTTTGGTATATAGTTTCGCGAAAGTCGCTTGAAGGTGTGAGGTTTTATGGGATTTTGAGTCTTCGAAAAAAGTCAGAATACAAAGTAGTAAAAAGATCACGCAATTTCAATATTTGCTCGCCACTTCCTTACTACTTTTACCTATTTGCAAAACTTTCTCAATGAGAAAGCAAGAATTCGAAAAATCACTTAGTTGCAGTCATCAATATTTTACGTTGGGATTACTATAAAATTTTTATTGAGTTACTATAAAAATAATATTGCTATAAAATAATTTCTGTATGTTTCGATTTCAGGTCAATTTTATAACCTCTAAATATTGTTTTTCTTATTTTCCACTTTTAATATTACTTTCCTACTTATTTGATCTTCTAGTTCTTTGCATACGCCCGAATACGCTTCGAGCTACTTAAGGATGTTGAGTCCCAAATCGCAAATGATGAGGAAATTCTGAAAATTTGGTATGTCTTTGGATGAATTATTTAAGAAGTCGTGTAAAAATTTCACGACGATTAGGAAGCTCGTTATCGAACAATTAACATTAACAAATTAAATTTAATTAAATGTAGTCTTATGGAAACTGATATAACTTTGCGATAAGTTTTTTTTTACCTCTTAATTTTTTAATATCTACACTATATTGGAAGCAACGGAAACAAAACGAAGTTTATTGATAAATATTTTTTTTATTTGTTTAAAAAATTGTTCTTAACAAAATGTTAATATTTTAATAACGAGCTTCCTAATCGTCGTAAAATTTTTACACGACCTCTTAAATACTTCATTTAAAAACATACCGAATTTTCAGAATTTTCTCATCATTTTTCATCTTAACCCTTAAGGAGGTTGAAGTAATCATGATAGAGTTCTGAAAATTTAATCAAGAGACGCGGCAGCGTTTCGATGCCAAGTATATTTACATGAAGTATTCAGGAGGTCGTGTAAAAATTTCACGACGATTAAGAAGCTATTTATTGAACAATTAACATTAAAAGATTTCATATGGGGACTCAACATCCTTAGAGAGGTTCATCTGGTACCGAGTGGGTCAAAAAAAAAAATGGCAATGCTTAACCTCAAAATAATCAGCATTTTTCGAGACAAATTAATTAATTATAAATCTCACAAGTATCTAATCGTTTTTATGAAGCTCTAAAAATGTTCCTTAGGTACTTTTTCATTAATTCTTAAATTTTCGTCAAAATCTATATTGTAATGATTGTGAATTTAATATTTATAGACGGAAACCCATAAAGGGTCATGTTAATTAGGAATTACATTTTTATTCATTTCGCATGAACAACGTATGCTCAGGTCTTGAAATTTCAACACATGACTTTTTAGATACTAATAACTATATTCTGATTTTTCTATCAACATCTGCATTGAAAATCGAAACCAGATGAACCTCCTTAAAGAAGAATTTTTAAATAACATTATATTCCAACAGAACTTGGCATTCGGTGAAATTGACCGATTAAGACGACTGTGGGGGTTGAGAGGCCATTTTTGCGTCCCTCGATTGCTGCTGATGGAATGCAAGTTTCATTTAATTTCCGGAAGCCTGAATTCTGCCCTGTGATACAGTCACACGTGGGCTTGTACTCGCATCTCGTAAACGCGAGTACGCAACGTTGGGACAATACAGATGCATTTTAAGAGCTCGACAATAAATGCCCGTAAAGAGAGAGAGAGAGAGAGAGAGAGAGAGAGAGAGAGAGAGAGAGAGAGAGAGAGAGAGAGAGAGAGAGAGAGGGAAGGAGAAAAGAGGAAGGGAGGAAAGGAGTGGGGGTACAGTTTTACCGGGTGTCGAGAATAGTAAAACTGTGTGGTGCACGAATGTGTGTGTGTGTGTGTGGGCAACACGGTTGCCCACATGGGTAGAGTAGCTGTTTTGTGTGGATATGAAGAAGGTGGGGGCAAGAACGCGTCGAGGGTTGGCGCAGCGGAGGGAGATGTGGGCGAGCGGTTATTTCAAGCATCGGTCTGGCACTTGGTCCCGAGCTTCCTCGGAGCATCCTTGGATAAACGTCGGTCAGTGTCGTTCCTCGACTTGAAACATCGCGAACTTGCTTCTTGATCTATGACTACGAATTTAAAAGCTCATCCCTATTCCGTTGTTATCAAACAAGGGTCCTAAAAATGATCCAAACAGAGCGCAAAAGTGAATAAAGAACCAATGTTTGATGGATTGTTTACATCGGTAAATTCAAGAAGAGACGGGGAAGGAAAATTTTTGAAAAAACTTTGAATTTTGCAGTGAAAAATTATTTTTTGATCGAACTGAATGAAAAGTTGCATTTTCAAACAAAGTTGATGAGGAAAGAAGGTGTTGTGAAAGGAGCGAAAGATTTTTCCAGTGATTGGAGTGTTTTTTGTTGGAAGAGTGATCGGTGACTCGATTTCCCTGTGAATTTGTTTTTGCCACTGGAATATTGGGCTTGAAACGTGTTGCTGCGAAAACTGTCACTGAACGAATGTGTGCATTGCTGCTCATCGAAGTTTGCCGAGTAATCGAAATTTTCGAGGATTAACGAATATTAACGAGAAAACTATAAACGACGACGAGACGCTTGATTTGTTCGGTGAGGAAACTCGATTCTTTGCCACGGATGAGAAACGTCATTTTCTACGCTCGACGAATAGCACAAAAGGAGAATTGATGATCGGTGAGTGATCGATTATTAATTAATGGTTATTGCAAATTATTGAAATTATTGAATTGTTGATTAATTCGTATTGACGAAAGCAAACAACTTGAAGTTAGTGCACTGAGAAAATAGTTTATTTGTAGTAAAGAAAAATATATTTAGTTGGCACTTTTACAATATTCCTCAACGGTTACCAAATTTGTTAGTCGTTAAGAAATATTTTATTTGTATCAAAATAATTTGTAAACTGTTAACAAAAATTTATTTGTGTCAAAATAATTTATTTATTAATAATTTATAACGGTTAAAAAATATTTATTTAATTTATTGACTTAAAAAATAATTGATTTCGCCACATACAACTTTACATTTGTTAACAAATCCTGGTACATTGTTTTCTCAGTGTGTGCATTTTGCTGATTAAAAATAGTTATTTAAAAAATCATAAACACTGTAAAAAATGTTATTAAATTTAATATACAAAACAATAACAAGTATACGAAATCGAAAATAATATATGGTATTGGAAAATGGACAATTTCATTTTAAATTTAATATTTATATATTAAAATTAAGAGTAAACATTGAAAATTAATATCCCCGTATATGAAAATGGTTGAAAATGTATATGAAATTTAATATACTGTATATGCATAAAAACTTCATGTTTTTGTTATTAAATTTAATAAAAAAATTTTTTACAGTGTAGAATGAAGTATATGAAATCATTTTTATGATTTTTATCACCGAGGGTGCCGGAAGTCGGTTTTGCTCCTTAATATATATACAAGATGGGTGATAAATAATAATGCCACAATAAATAGCCAATGATAATAATTAATAACACTGTGAGATTTATTATGTACGAGGAATGTTCGTCAATGGTTTCGAGGGGAGAATCTCGAAGCTCGTTCATCGAGTAACTGCATGTGCACAATAGACTATGTTCTCCTATGGCTTCGTTAGAAACTTCGTGGCCTTTTAATTGGCGAGCAAGTGCATCGCATCTCTCTTCCTCTCTCTTTCTCTCTCTCTCTCTCTCTTCCTCTGCGACGTTAGCAAGACTATAATAAACGACACAACCGACGATTAAGCTATTTTACGATAGACGATCGATCGTTCGCTTTATTTTCATGGAGCTCGGATGCATAAAAGACGCATACCGTCTTTTATGCAATCGTCGTATAAAAGATATTGATGATAACGTATATATCGATGGGAGTTTAACTAGGGATGTTCGATACAGGTTCGATTCTTTGAAAGATCGATTCTTTTGTTCAAAAAATCGATTTTTTGAATCGATTCTTTCCTTTTCGATCTTTAGGTGAATCGATTCTTGACCTTAAGAATCGAAAATTCGATTTTTTATTAAATTCATTATCCATTAAAGATTGGCAATTACATAAAGATTTACAAAAGTCTATGAAACTTCAAAGTCAAGGTTAAAGGAAAAAAAAGTATGTGACAATGTGAGAAAATAAAAAAAAATTAAAAGTTAAAATATTGAATACATGATCCAACGAAAAAAAACAATCAAAAGTAAAAATATACAAAATATCGTAAAACAATAGAACTTTTGTAATGGAAAAAAGTCCGATTTGTTAAATGTATTCATAATATTTTAAAGAATATATTAAAAAGTACAAATGTGTAAAAGATTCAAACTGTGTTTAGCCAGAATGAAAACGCCTTCATATTTGCTATATATTTTGTATTTTATCATTTTGTACTAAAAATAAATTAATTCAATTTAGTCATTTCCCATAGCAAAAACTTAATAAACACTTACGTTTAATTAGCAATTAATTTTTTTCACGATTTTTAAAAATTATCGGTTCTTTGGATTTGATTTTTCATGTAAATCGATTTTCTTAATTCGATTCAGAATCGATTACGGTATCGATTCTTTCCAAAGAATCGAACACCCGGAAGTTAAACTGAGATCATTCAAGATCTAACAAAGTACAAGGATTTCGATCGTTAGAGAAAAAAAAATCATAATTGATGATCGAGAGTTCCATCACACGCGTTTCTCTGCACTGGAAGGCAGTGATCGGCAGTATCGATTTTTTCGTCAACGATATTGATTATATTAATCACATTTGCGAAAAATTAATAATTAGTCAAAAACTAGTAATTAGTGACGAAATACTTCTAATTTTTCTAAAAAATTAGTATTTAGCGACAAAATAATTCTAACTTTTCCAAAAAAATTAGTACTAAGCGAAAAAATATTGCAAAGTTTTTTTCTAAATATATAGTAATTGGTAAGGAAGATATTACTAATTAATTTTAAAAAAAAGTAATTTGTAGAAAAGTATTGCGTATATTTACGTACTTGTGTGTACGGATTGAGTCATGGTTATAAGCTCAAACAACTCTATCAAAAAAGTTGTTTTCTTTTTTATAATAACTAGATCTTTTCGATCTATCACCCTTTAGTATTTATTATATCGAATGTCATACGATATCACATAAATTATTATTAATACGAATATTTAATCAGTACTTATTAAAAAATGCTTTAGTAATTTTTATTTATTTATTACTTTGTCGAAAATTAGAAATATTTTGTCGCCAATTACTAATTTTTAGAAAAATGAGTAATATGTTCTCGCTAAATACTAATTTAAAAAAAAAATTAGTAATATTCTTATGCTAATTATTAATTTTTCGAAAAAATTTGATAATAAAAATATATTTTTTTTAAGAAGTTGTACGAAGTTTGAAAAAAATAAATCGTTCTACGGTTGCTCTGTAAATCGACGAATGAGACAAATGAACGAAGTACTGGAAGAAACCAACGCAATATCACGTTTCTCATTAGTCTCAGAGCCTTTTTTTCCGCACATTATAATTTTTCGTGACGCAGATATACGTCCGTATTATTTCATACGTGGTTTGAGAGCGAGGGACATTTTTGTCCAGTCGAGAGTCGAGTCACTCGCTTGATTGAACCGTAAACCGTGAATGCGTTTGCCAGAGTGACACAAGGTGACCCGACCGGACTTCGAACGTCCAAGAGGGACAGATTGAGAAGAAAGAATCGGCGAAGGAAAAAAAAATAACAAGTCGATCGGCCAGACGAATCGAGAGAATCGCGAGACTGGTCGGCGCGCCTCTGTACCGATAGTAAATAAAGTATGTCCACAGAGAACACGCGCATGATAGAATGTGTGTAGAGAGACGTGTATATATGTACGTCGCGATTACAGAGAGACCAACTTCCGGTATTTACGATCCGATTAATAAAGTCGCGGGAGCTTATTTTCGCGAGAGACGCTCCTCCGGCTTTTTTTTCTCTTTTTATACTTTCATCTATCCGTCGCTCTTTCTCTCTTTTTCTCTGCACTACGATCGAAAGATATATATTGCACACGCGTGTACACGCCTCGTGTTTACAAGTCCTGCAATCACGCCGAGACGATAAGAAGGCTGTTAGCACACGAGATTCTCGTTTGCCCTATCTTCTTTTTCTCATGCTTTCTCGTATTACCCGACTGGCAAATGGCTGTGCATAAATGGCTTTCCGAAAAATTTATCTTTCAATTAAATTTTTCTCTTGTTCCCAATAATTGAGTAACGGGGACCAGCGGATCGCTATTGGTTCCGCAATAAATCCAAAATCTGGACATCGGAATGTCCAACGCCCCTTTTATTAATTTATCCCATGCTTTTCATTTTGATTGGGGCAAAAATTAAGATTTTTTGCAGTAGTGAGAAGAAAATTGCATATTTTTAATTAGTACCGTTGATAAGGATGAATTGAATTGATTTTTAAGATTCGAGCGGTATCTCATCAATATTAATCAATTCTTTGCCAATAATACGGAAAATCATCTCGAGTTTTTGCTTCGAATATTTCAAAACTAAAATTGATAATTATTAGGGTGAATCGAAAATTTTGAAAGCTGTTGGCTAGCCTCAAAAATCAAAGATATCGTTGAAATAATGGTCTCAGCGCAACGATTCGATTTTCTTACAATATATAGAGGGCGCGCGGGACGTTTAAAAACGCCATTTCCAGCGTTAAATTCACTTTATCACTGATAAAGGGAAACAGATCATTCAAAAAGTTCTGAATTTTTTATATAAGGTGCCCAGATATGTACTTCTTCAAACTCATATTTACCGAACATTAAGGAATGGTCCATATCTTTGAAAAAAAATCTCTGAAAATCAATATTTTCACTATTTTTCAATTAATTACATCATTGTATATTGATTTTTGTCTTCTGAAACGTTTTTTTATTCCTTCCATCTTTTTTCTTGTAAAACTCGGTATCAGTATTGCTTACAGTGCGAAAATTGCTAAAAAATAAATCTTTATTTTGAAAATTTTCATATTTTATTTAAAAATAAAGATTTATTTCCAGCAATTTTCGCATTATAAGCAATACTTATATCGAGTTTTACAAGAAAAAATATGGAAGAAATACAAAAACGTCTTAGAAGACAAAAATCAATATTAAATGATATAATCAATTGAAAAATAGTGAAAATATTGATCTTCAGAGATTTTTTTTGAAGATATGAACCATTTGTTAATGTTCAGGAAATATGGGTTTGAAAGAGTACATATCTGGGCACTTTGTATAAAAAATGCAGAATTTTTCGAATGATCTGTTTCCGTTTATCAGTGATAAAGTGAATTTAACGCTGAAAAAGGCGTTTTGAAACGTCCCGCGCGCCATCTAAATATTGTCAAAGAATCGAATTGTTACACTGCGATCTTTATTTCAATATCTTTGATTTTTGAGGGTAGCCAACAATTTTCAAAATTTTCGATTCACCCTAATAATTATATAGATGAATTGAATAATCGAAAATTATCCCGAGTTTTTGCTTCGAATAATTCAAAAATAAAATTGATAACAGACTTTTCAATTTTTTCATAGTTTCATTAAGAATTGAAAACAAAAAACAATTTTAGAAGATAATTATTCTTTGTAAATCAATTCCTTATCAATTGACATCACACTTAAATTTCCAAGCTCACTTTCATTAAATTATGCCAAGCTTATGCATGGACTTTCAATAAACATTTCAATAAACATAAACATTCATTAAATTATCCCAAGCTTTTGCTTATACTTTCGTTAAAAAATTCCAAGCTCACTTTCGTTAAATTATCCCAAGCTTTTGCTTGGACTTTCAATAAACCCCAACCTCTTTTATTTCGAGGAAAATAAAAATTGATGGGACAACAATTTAATGAAGTTTGCATCTTTGCGTCGAGAATAACTTTTTTCCAATTCATTCCTAGTTAAAATTTATGATTGACTTGAGCATTTAGCATCCAAAATAACATTGATAACAACTCCAAATAACATTCCAACATCACACAATTTATCCCATTATCACAATTTTTGTTATATCTAAAATTTATTTCAATTCGTTAAAATTGATAACTATGACAAATTGTTCCACATTACCTTTCAGCTGACTCCTTGCTAATGATATACCGCAGCAGTTGCCTCAATTGGATCCTCAAGCTTTTCGCTGAAATCAAAAATTCGAATGACGGCAAATTATTAATTTTTTTCACATTATATCACATTATATTTGGAGCAAAATTCAGTCTGAATAATAAACGAGCTAATAATCCAATCCTCCAGGCAATAGCAATCACCTGTGCTAGTTTTTGGGCACTGTTTCAAGCAATATTATTTCAAACGACGTTAATATGCTTTCCTATTAAAATTACTTTAATCCTCGATCCGCGGATAGTCGCTGAAAGTGCTCAAAGCAAAGGGGGAATACACGAGGAATACAGTGCCGGGCGTTGTTGAGATAAATGTTTGGGTTCTTGTTCGCGAAGCTCTCATCCACTTTACAAAACGTTGAAGCTGACGGATTTAACGTCAGCCGACAATGGTCGATCCGTCAGCTTCACCGTTTCCCTCCGCATATATTCTCCTGTGTATACATTTTTTTTTCCACTCCACAATACCTCGTGTATTCCTTTTCACGGTCGGCTCCTCACACATAAAAATGGTGAGAGTGTATATTCGAGTCATCATATCTCGTGCATTAATCCTCTCTTCCAAGATGAGACTCTCGACCCCTAAAAATACTTGAGATGCGCGCTTCTGCTTTTACTTTCATTCTCTCTCTCTCTCTCTCTCTCTCTCTCTCTCTCTCTCTCTCTCTTCCTCTCTCTTCATAGATATAAATTTATAATATCTCACGACTGTGTGTGGTTTATTTCATGAATCAAGACTGTCATATATATATATATATGTGTGTGTGTGTAGTGTCCCAAACGATGGGGATATCTGTCTGACCGGGAAGAAACGTGATAGAGGTACGAAGAAGAAGCGGAATGCGATTTATTTGACAGATCGTGCGGCTCGTTCGCGCCGCAGCATCGCGAACTCGAGGATTAGACACTTCCTATCAGTATATCTATGTATTATTATTCGTATTATAGTATCTCGGTTTTATAAGGCGAGATTGTCTCTCGGTTTAGCCGCGGTCAGCTTCTGTCGGAATAGAATAATGGTCCGGTTTATCTGTACTGTAACATCGTATATACATTGTATATGGGGCATTCCACGTCAAATCACGCCATCAGCCTCTGATCCCCTCGGATTTTGATGTCCAATGAATCGCGGGTTTCGTTTGGCCCAAAATATGACCTCTGATTTTTAGAAACCTTTACTTCATTTTTTAGGGCTTGCCCGAGCTAAAAAATTATTAAATTGAGGGAAACACGAAGAGGGGCCTTTTTGAAATTAATGACATTGTTTTCACAGAAACTAAGGCCCAAAATCAATATTTTCGCCACAGTTCGATAATGAGCCAAAAATAATTACTATTTTTTAATCGTGTTTGAAGCATCAGTTTTATTTCAGGTCGTCGAGAAAACAATAAAAATATACGAAATTAAAAAAAAAATTAAAAAAAAAAAAAAAAATTTTTAAATTAAAAAAAGTCATTATTTTTGGCGCATTTTCGAACTATGACGAAAATATCTGTTTCGGGCACTAGTTTCTGTGAAAAAAATTCATTAATTTAAAAAAGGCCCCTCTTTGTGTTTTCCCCCAATGTAATGATTTTTTAAGTCGGGAAAACCCTAAAAAGTAAAATAAAAATTTCTAAAAATTTGAGGTCACATTTTTGGCCAAACGAAACCCACGATTCATTGGCTATAAAAATCCGAGGGGGTCAGGCCGATGACCGCCTGATTTGACGCGGAATGCCCCATATATACATGGACACATATGAAACATAGCGTTTCAAGACCACATCTCCGATCTCTCCCAAGCTCTCGCTATCGCCTTTGTAACGTCTGAGCAATTTGTCCCACGTATGTTCGCCCCAGCGAACAATAAAAGCTAGACTACGAGACTGCTTTTCACGCCGGTTTGCATTCACGATTTCCATCGATGCTACACGAGAGTCACGCTCGTGATGGAAATAATCTCTGTCTCTTGTAAACGCTCAGAAGAGATCCGCGTTGCGGTTCGCCGATTCCATCGAGGACATTTTTTACCAATTTTTTTTTGTCCTCTACTTTTCTTCATTCTGATAGATTGTAAATATAATTTGTTCCAAAGTTTTTACCAATTTTTTTCTTTTTCCTTTACTTCTTCTTTCTGATAGATTGTAAATATAATTTGTTCCAAAGTTTTTACCAATTTTTTTCTTTTCCCTCTACTTCTTCTTTTTGATGGATTGTAAATGTAATTTTTTCCAAAGTTAGATATTCCATCCGTACTTTGAATTATACGAATGAAGATCATGATGTTGAAGTTTGCATCGTTGAAACGGAACGAAAATCAATTTTCTTCTTCGTTTTAAGTATCGTTTGCCTGTTTTTCTTTATTTTGAACCCTAAATCGTTAATAGAGACCCCAAAAAACATTTGAACCATTTTTGACATTGAAAACACATCCTTAAGGGTTGTTAATTGAAACCAGAATCTATTGTCGTTGCATTTCAACGTTGCAAAGTTTAACATCATTGAAGATCATGTTCACAAGTATCTGAGCAATTAATCAGGTCATAATTCTTTGGTAAAAAAATCACCTATTCCAGCTGATCCATGTGAAAACAGATGGAGATTCATAGATGGAAAAATTTGCGGTATACTTTGGATATATCTAAAATATATTTTAAAATACTTTGGATATATCTAAAATATATTTAAAAATGCAGACTATCGGCCTATCACCACAAATTAGGGAATAATGAGCGCGATAACGGATTAAAAGTTGAAGTTTGATAATAAAAAAATCATGGTTTTCAGAACGAATAGGGACTTGCCTCCAGTGATGAGTACTCCGGTATTTCCTACGGGGATCACCTCATTTTTTTCCAAAAAAATGTGTCTGGAATATATTCAATATAATTTGTCCCAAAGTTAGATATTCCATCCATACTTTGAATTATACGTACGTTGACAATACGTACGAAGGTCAAGAATACATTTCAGAAATATGTGTCGATGAGGGAACTGGAAATTTATTTTCTACATAAAAACGTTTTGAAAATTGAAAATGTAAAATATGTTTCGAATATATTTTGGTTCATTACGAGTGAGTACAGAATGGGACTTGGAAAAAAACTTGTCCCGAATATGATTGGAAATTCAAAGCGTTTGCACTCGGAGGGTCGCCTGATCCATATTCCTCACGTTTTTTCAGATTATTATTTCTTATTATCTGTCCCTCGACTCATCCGGTTTCAAAACCTCTTTCTTTTATCCTGCATTGACGCAGTGTCCACGGATAGTGTATGCAGGTATTATATGAAGAATAAGAAAAACCAGAAAGATGTTGGAGAGTGTAAAGAAAGGCCCTAACAAGACAGTCGACGCGAGCTGAACGAACGAAAAGCAGGCTTTTGTTCTGTCCGCGGGAAATAGTGCGGCGGAAGCTGTACCTCGTTTTTCATTCTTACTCTGCAACCTGTTTGAAAATTTCGCATATGTCGATACGTCGAATGTGCAAAGAGGTCTCATGTTTGTGATCCAAGCCCCGAGATGCAACCTCTGACTCCACTTTTGACGATATAAACCATTATATTGTTTAGGGGAGCGTGGGGCTAGTTGTAACAGGGATAAGTTGTAACACTCAATTTTGACCGGGAATTTAAAACATTTTGATTTAAATTTCTTGCTCAATGTGCTTCTTATAACTCGCAGCATAACGTAAACACCGCTAATACCCCGCGGGGTATTTTACGAAAATTTTGATTTTGACTATTAAAATTAAATTTATTGTTTATTGTTTTTTCCTTGTTACATCGTAAATTTAACTGGCTTTCATGTGCTTTTTTTAAAATTATTCCAAAGTTTTTAGTTTTTGACATATTTCATTAAGTAGACATGACGAGCCCATGGGGCAAGTTGTAACATGTTAGAACTTGCCTCATGCGCGTGTATTTTTTTCTGCTCTCTACATGTATTTGTAGAAATATTATTATTACAATCTGTAATACAGTGATTACATAGTATTACAAATTATTTGCGGCTTTTTGTGCATTCTTTTACTCTTCTTTACTCTAATATTGCCCAGAAAAATATGCTAAGTTATTGTATTGTATTTTTTTTTTAGCATGAAAGACTACCAAAGATAACATCACAAGAATGAACCACGATGAATAATACAAGACTGTGAACCAATAAAAACGTGTTCTTTCTTATAAATGTTGCCAGTCTTTTCATTGTTTCAACTTGCCCCGAGCCTGTTACAACTAGCTCCAGACATGGGATAAGTTGTAACAGCTCCCATTTTTTCAAAAAACGTCTGGTGTAAAATATGGGTAAAGATTAAAAATTATTTTTCAATTGGAATTAGTGCTCAGATATATACTTTACAAAAACCCTCTTACTCACAATCTTAAAAGCATACATATTTTAGGTGTTACCGACCTTTTTCCAAAAACTGTTACAACTAGCCCCACGCTCGCCTACATTCAAGATTTTCATCGATGCTAAACGAGAGTCACGCTCGTGATGGAAATAATCTCTGTCGCTTATAAAAGCGCAGAAGAAGGTTGCGGTTGGTCGATTCGAGGGGAATACATTTTTCAGCCATTTTTTCTTCTTCCTCATTCTGATAGATTATAAAGTCGAGTTTTGATTCGCGTGACTCATTTAGACTTATAAAAGGAGAGAGACGGAGAATAAGAGAGAAGATAGCGTGTGTCGCTGCTGAGAGACGATCTCAACGAGATTGCTTCTCATGGATCATCGGGAAAGAGAGGGGGGAGATATCGCGTGTCGCGAAACGCGGGGAAGAGGAGTCACGCGAGATAATTTTCCGTATCGAAGAAGATGGAGCGAGAGGATCGAGAAAACAAAAAAAAGATCGATATAGCCCAACTAGCGGAATTTCATTATAGGAATCTTTTGGGATCTCGGATCTCGCCACTGTCTATGCTCGGTCCGAGAGAGGCCTCGAGTGATACACCTTAAATCAATCGCCAATTGCCCGTGGGCGTCTCTCTCCGCGTCGTTCGACCGAATGACGATTCACCTTGCGTGGCAATAAATACGGGAGCACGTGTCCAAAAAGTCCTTCATCGCCACGCGAGATCGAAATTACATCGGAACGGACGTATTTGTTTGAAACGAGACTCCGACGGATGGGAAATGTTCACTTCCAATTAAATGGAATCCAATTAATAATAACGTCGATCGTAAATTAACCGGCAGTGAAATATGTGTTTTTTTTTTGTAATTTACACGATGTTTTAATTATTCAAATTACTATTTCAACGGAATTTTCAATCTACGACGAAGATATCGGTGATTGAAATGGAATTTAGAGGAGGAGAATTTTCACTCGAATTCTGTAAAATCAATTAATCATGTCTAATGGATATTTTCAGCCATAAAATTAATTTTTTTCGAATTAAACCAACGTTTTGATAGCAAAAATTTGCATTTCAAGGGAATATCCGATCACCGATAGAAATGTTCAAATGTTTATTTATAAAATACGTCTTCAGGATAAACAAACGTTTACTCCACTAAATTGGAATCGATTAATTATATCACCTGCACTTTTAAAACGATGAAATCATTTTTTTGTAATTGAAACGAGTCAATAGAATTTTCAGTCTCGGAGAAAAATATTTATTTTGCTGTTTGAAACGATAGAATTTATCGAGAGTAAGACTTTACTCGAATGGCATCGATTTTTCTTCTATTTTAAACTACATTATGTCATGATCGAAATTTCAATTTTTTTCAAATCTCGGAGACCAATATCCGCATTGAACGTTGCACGCCCTCGTGAACTTACAAAGTCACGGACGGAGGTGTCGGACTTTATAATCGCGAGACAACCGCGCGAGTGTCTGTGAAAATGCCGCGTATAATGCGCGATCACAAGGCGGACGTTTCTATCCGCCTCTCCATTTCGCCGAGTAATTGTCAGCGCAGAAATGTCCCGGTGGTGGATTATTTATTGCGAGTAGGTGCGTGGCCCGAGGCGCGAGTATATTTTATTAACCGACTGTAACTAAACTGCAGTGAGAGAGGAGTGAAAATACGAAGAGAGGTGTATATGAGGTATTCCTCATCGGGACCCCCTTTTAGGCCGACCTCTTTCGAATTGCTTGAAACTCGAGTATGTTTCAGTATTGCCTGAAAGTATATTGTACACCAATTTTCAGATCTCTAACTATAATACTCTTTGGAATACACCAAAAATTATATTTCAAACTTTTTGCGTATTCAGCTCTCCGGAGCTTTAATACGGCACGAAATGAAATCGAAAAAATTCTTTTCCAATAGCTTTCGACCGGAAATTTCCTGCGCTTTTCGAAAAAAATATCAGTGATTTCGAAAAAAAACGAATTCACTTAAATTTCGGCCAAAAACTGAAATAATTGATTTACAAAAAAAGAGCATAATTCAATTCAGTGGAACAATTTTGTTCATGTTTTGTATATATCTGAGAAGTCACGATATAAATTTCAAGTTGGAACTCGCATCCGTTTACTAATGCCAAATCTTTTAGTAGGATAAAAATTCTTAAATATCGTGAGTTTCGTATTCAACAGTTCTCTGATATATTATATCGTTGTTTTTAACGAATTTCGAATTTTATAAATTTATTAAATTACAAATTCAATGAATTTGATTTAATAAATTTAAAATAATTAATAATTTAATTTAAAAAACGCTATATAATATATCAGAGAACAGTTGAATACGAAAAACACGATATTTAAGAATTTTTATCCTACTAAAAGACTTGGCATTAGTAAACGGATGCGAGTTCCAATTTGAAATTTATATCGTAACTTCTCAGATATATACAAAACATAAAAAAAATTGTTCCGCTGAATTGAATTATGCTCTTTTTTTGTAAATCAATTTTTTCGGTTTTTGGCCGAAATTTAAATGGATTCGTTTTTTTTCGAAATCGCAGAAATTTTTTTCGAAAAGCGCAGGAAATTTCCGATCGAAAGCTATTGGAAAAGAATTTTTTCGATTTCATTTCGCGCCGTGCCTAAGCTCCGAAGAGCTGAATACGCACTTTTGAACTTTTGGTTTTTTGAACTTTTGGTGTATTCCAAAGAGTATTATAGTTAGAGATCTGAAAATTGGTGTACAATATACTTTTAGGCAACACTGAAACATACTTGAATTTCAAGCAATTCGAAAGAGGTCGGCCTAAAAGGGGGTCCCGATGAGGGGGAATACCTCATATAGAGAAAAAGAGAGAAGGAAGACAGAGAGAGGAGGAGAAAATGGACAAGTTCGTATGAAATCTCATACGAGATGAGAAGTATCTAACTGAAAAAGAGAACAATTATAAAATTTATAAATATATATATATATAGGAAAGATGAGAAAGATGGAGAAAGAGAAAGAGAGAGAGAGAGAGAGAAAGGAATAGTTGGTGATGGAGTGGTTCTCCGGACATATCAGTTAATCGTAAACCCATCATTACTGTCGATACTAAGTTCTCGGACGATATATTTTCCGATCGCCGCCCCGTGAAACTTTCAATATCCCGCGGGTAATTAATCGCTTCGACTCGAGTATATGAATCAGGTTTACATTGATTTCATGTATCCGTATCCTCTCTCTCTCTCCCCCTATCTGGTCTTCTTTTACAAAAGGCCTCCACGTCAAAGAAACTCAGATATGTGGATAGATAGGTTCGATAGATCTTGCCGGTGGCGTTCAATCGATTTATACAGAGGAGGGTGGGGCAAGATGGCCCCCCCTCAAAAATTTCGTCAAAAAAAAGTGTTTGGTTTCTCGAATTATTATTTTTAGGCCAATCCACGATTCCTGGGGTATGATGGACCATGACAAAGAAAAACGTTCTTAATGTTAAAAATAATGTTTTACGATAACAAAATTTATCGTTTTTTAGAGGGAGGCCGTTGTGCCCCAGATTTTTTTAAGTCTAGGCAAAATGTCGGTGAATTCGTTCGAGGTCAAACAAGGGTAAACTGATTTAATGGTTGAAAGCCACAAAATTAAGAGGCTTAGGTGGCCCGTCGTGCCCCACCCTCCCCTATAAATATTTGTCTATACAGACAGACCCTTGAGATGAAGGAATTTTGTAAAAACACGTGATCTCATGAGAAAAATATAAATTTCATTCGAAAATCATTTTCATAAGCGTATAATTATGTAGTCCGGTTTCCAGGGGAAAAAAGAGTAATAAATTCCGAAGATAATTAATGAATCTCGATTGGAACTTGGGTTGCGCGAACGAGACGATGAAAAAAAAAAAACAGAGAAAAAAACCCTTCACTCGGGAAGAATTATATCTGGCCTCTGGGCACGAACAATCATCTTTTACCGCTTCCCCGTGGGCGCGCGAACGTACACGTGCTAAATTTATTAATAAACTTTGCACTGGGGTTTTATTGAAATATAAATGTCTTCGTTTATAGCGTTGTCCGCGTGAGCGTCTTCCAAGTGCATGCGAAATTGCAAGCTTCGAGCTTTTCGCGAGAGTTTCCTTCCCATGCAATATGTTTTGCCATGATATGGGGTATTCCAAGTCAATTCTAGAAACAATTCCTTTACCAGCATTTCAGAGGGTCAAAAATATTAGAGTAACTTATCTTTCACGGAAATTGGGACATAAGAGTGACTTTTTCGTCTAAATAAGTTGTAGGCGTTTGAAATTTCGCCATTTTGAGGTTTTTTCAGAATGGGGCTAAAATTGAGCAAAAATGTTTTTGATGAAAATTCATAAAAATTTTGATTTTTTGAGCAAACTATTGGTAGATTCGTGTTCAAGGAGACAAAATACATCGATATGAGGTTTGAAAGAAAAAATTAAAATTTTTTTTTCACATTTTGGCCAAAATTGAATCTGGTCCACTAAAATCAGTGTAATTTTCTTTCTACTCAAAATTTTGGCTCTAGACTGCGCTCATTCTTTTCATAATCGTTGAAGCTTCAAAACGCCGCTTTGTTCATCCGATTATGATGATTTTTCGATTTATGGCAGATTTTTAACGTTCGACCATCGATCTTTGCGAATTTTTTGCGATTTTGAGGTTTCTCAGAATGGGGCTAAAATTGAGAAAAAAAGTTTTTAATGAAAATTCATAAAAATTTTGACTTTTTGAGAAAACTATTGGTAAATTCGTGTTCAGGGGGGACTAAATACATCGATATAAGGTTTGAAAAAAAAAAATTCAGTAATTTTTTTCGCATTTTGGTCCAATTAAATCTGTCCACTAAAATAGGTACAATTTTTGTTCTACTCAAAATTTTGGCTCTGGACTACGCGCATTCTCTTCATAATCGTTGAAGCTCCAAAACGCCGCTTTGTTCATCTGAATCTGATAAAGTTATAGAATAATTGTAAAATAAATGCGCCTGGGCTAAAATATTTCCGTAGGAAATACTATTCATAATTCTCTGATGATTAAACAAATATTGATTCAAATATTTTTTAGAAATTCTTGGTATTAAACAGAATGAGGAATGGTGTTTTTCCAAAGTTTTTCAAGATTGCATTGTAAAAAAATCGTGCAACCGTAGAAAAGTTAGAAATATTTCATTTGAACTCATGGTCAAAAATATTGTTTAAAAAAAGGGCTTATGCAAAGTTTTCCTGTTTTCAAAATTGAAGCTTTTCTAAATGATAAAAAAAAATCGACAATAAAAAATGTAGTAGTAAGACGATAATAAAAGAATCTAGTAATAATTAGAAAACCACTTTCGACTCAAAAAAATCATTTAAAAAATCATGAAATTCGATAAATTCTTGAGTTAACTCGCATACATGAAATCACATCAAAGAATATACGAAAATCGCTGCAAGCATATCATTGCAACTCCTTTATCCCAAGATTTTCCCCGAGCTTTTCACCGGTAAAAAAGCTCAATTCTACACAATTACAAATCGAGGAAAGTTTCCCCGGTGTGGAATGGCAAACTTTACGACCCTGGAGAGGTTTAACGAGAAGACGTCGCTTTGGTCAATAAATAATTCTCGAATGACAAAGATATACAGACAAATATAATGGAGAGACGTGATTTCGGATTTTCCTTGATGTCCGGACGCGGAGGGACGTGCCAAAAACCACGGCATTTGATAATTGTTGTCCAGTCGAGGGCGTCCAAAATGGACGCTCGCAAAGTGACCAGGACGTTGCAATGAAAAAAAAAGAGTCAACGTGCATGGAAGAGGTTGGGAGAATGAGGAGGGATGTAAATCGCGAATAAATCAAGAGAGACTACGCTGGTACGAAGAAACGGCAGTCATCTGTCTTCACTTATAACGCAAACGCCGTTTCTGATGATTCCACGCGCGATGTGCAAATGCGCGGGAGCTTTGGATGCAGAAGGCAATGCACCGAGAGACCATCAGCCACTCTTCGGGCTTTCTCTCCTCTTCCTCTATCTCCGTTCCTCTCTCGTGGTGATTCTCCAGTGTCTATAAGGACGCGATTTTCTTGTTAATATTTCATATACAACTATAGAGCTGCATCGGCCTTTGGTCTTCGCTGCAATGCTCGAGAAAGCGCGTGTGCGTTGATTAAACTGTGCGAAAACACACAGCTTCGCCGCAGTCACCCGTGGCTTTTACACGTGTTTTACTTCGTCCCACGCGAGAAAGACCATCGCACACTAATGCACACAAACACAGTCTGGAATGAACGCAGAGTTATTCTTTATCGTTGCAATTCGAATTACGATCGCCTTGATGCACCGCTTGCCGCACGCGAGTCATACATATGTTATGTATGGGGCATTCCATGCCAATTCGACCTGGGTCCTGACCCTCGACCCCTCAAATCTGGTTCCCGATTTTTCCTATCATTACTCTCACGCTATCAAGTAATTACAATTTTTTCAGATTTTTCAAAATAAATTTGAGCGCGTCATGAATTTTTGTATTTTTTTTTAAGCTCGATGGCCGTAATCGAAAAATCTGAAAAAATTCCCAAAAATACAGTGTCAGGTATAAAAAATGTTGGTGTAAAATTCATAATGTCTGGGCTTTTGCTTCAACCCGATTTTTAGCTTTTCGACAAAAAAAAATGAAAAAAATAAGGAGCAGAGGTCAATTTACTGTAGACTGTTGCTCGAAATTTTCGTATTATGTATTATGTATTACGTATTATGAATACAAAATTTCGAGCAACAGTCTACAGTTAATTGACCTCTGCTTCTTATTTAAAAAAATTTTTTTTTTGCTCAGAAAGCTAAAAAATGGGTTGAAGCAAAAGCCCAGACATTATAAATTTTACACCAACATTTTTTATATCTGACACTGTATTTTTGAGAATTTTTTCAAATTTTTCGATTACGGCCATCGAGGTGTTCAAAAAAAAAATTCAAAAATTCATGACGCGCTCAAATATATTTCGAAAAATGTGAAAAAAATTGTAATTGCTTGATAGAGTGAGAGTAATGATAGGAAATATCGGGAACCAAATTTGAGGGACCGAGGGTCAGACCCAGGTCGAATTGGTATGGAATGCCCCATATGTATAACGAGAAGACGATCTCGGGACATTAGAGCTACTTACTTTCAAGCAATTGAACATGTTGAGGCATGTGTGGTAAACATTAGCATCGCGTACTGCACAATTCGACGCAAAACGTCCGTCGAGACTCATTTGTGATCTTGACGGAGGTTTCTTTCCGGTTTTTGTTTGATCGATGGCTTTGCTTTGGTTCCCGATCGTCGATGATGATCTACGGTATTTGCTTGAAATGTTCCGGAACGGTGGAAAAATGAACTTGGAATTAATGTCCGGATATATTCTATAATGGCGAAAAATTTCCGGACGAAACTTCAAAAAAGGTCTGGAACATTTTTTTATGCCATTTCGCCGGAAGTCAACGTTGACTAATTTAACAACTGGCATTTTAAAGGGGAAGAATTCGGCTGCATTTCCTGTTTTTCAAAATTATTTTTACAATTTGTTTTTAGATTTGGACCCTATTTTGAAAATAACTGTTTTTCGCCTTTTCTTCCCTCTCTTCAAGGGCACCCATCTTCTAGAGGACATTTTTCTAATACATTTTTACGATTGGATACATAAAGGGGGAAGTTTGAGCTTCGATTTCCCTTTTTTTGAAACTTTGAACGATTTTTTTTCTAAAGTTATTCTGTTTTTTTGTGAAAAAAGAGAAAATTTGAAAAATCCCGTATAACACGAAAACAAAGAGGATTCATGAAAAACTTCAGGATAGCAAAAAGTTGCGTCTGTTTTTGTTGAGTTTAGAGAAATTTTTCCAGATTTTTTTTATAACATTTTTTCTCACTTCTCTATTTTGCCTAGTCCTAGATATTTAAAAAAATGAAAAATTGTTGGAATTTATTTCGTGGTCTTTAGCAACTTTTTTGCCAAGCGTAAATCTCGCTAAAAATAAATTTAAAAAGTTTATTTTCGTTCCACTGCAACGATGCAAACGTCAACGACGTTTTTTTCCGTATAGATATTACTGTATATATTACTATTCGTATGAGCACGTGCTTACAACAATTCGCATCACAGAAACGCAAATTTCTCGTGATAAATCTCGATGTGCCTTTTCCCGCGCTAATTACTCCAGCTCGTTAGACGCAATAATAGCGAACCGACAACGAAGCTGAACCGACTCTGCGCACATAGCGTAAACTCGCCTAAACCGTATATTATATGTATATATATACAGCTGCAAGCTCTGACAGCGTAACGAGAGATATGCGTAAATATGTAGTATATAGATACATAATAGTATGTTGTACAACTCGACGGCTCGAGATATTACAACGATGCGGGGTTCACTATACTATCATCTATCTCCTGCTATCTGCGGTATATACATAATATATTAAGATTTCCAAGTTCAAGTACCTTCCTCTCTTATATGGGGCATTCCCTACCAAGTCGACCTGAGAGTGACCCTCGACCTCGCTGATCTCGTTTACTATTTTTTATGTGATTCTTCCAACTCAAAATAGCACTCAGAATTTTTTTTTTCCATTTTTAAAACCAAATTTGAGTACGTTATGATTTTTTGAACATTTTTTTCGAAAACCTCGAGGGCCGTAATTTAAAAATCTGAAAAAATTCTCAAAACTCCGGTTTAAATTTTAGGTTTTTATAAAGAAAACGTAAAAAAAAAAATTGATGCAGAAATTGATCTATCGTAAAAAGTGGCTTGAATATTTTTCTCGTTAACCAACAATTAATTTTGGGTCAAAAATTTTCATTTTTGACACCCGATTTTTGAGAACTTTCTCGAATTTTTTAATTACGGCCCTCGAGGTTTTCGAAAAAAATGTTCAAAAAATCATAACGTACTCAAATGTGGTTTTGAAAATCTGAAAAAAATTCTGAATGCTATTTTGAGTTGGAAGAATCATATAAAAAATAGTAAACGAAATCAAAAAGGCCGAGGGTCACACTCAGGTCGACTTGGTATGGAATGCCCCATATGTATTCCCTGCTTCTGATGTATCGCGCGTGTTATTTGCGCTGCAAAAACGCACATTTTCCATCGTGATAGTTAGGACCACTAAAATTAATGATCGAAAAATTGATCTGCATAAAGAATTTAAATATCAAATTCGAACAGATCAAATTATTTATGTGAATCATTCCACATGTATCTGAGCAATTAATCACGTAATAATTCTTTGGTAAGAAAAATCACCTTTTCCAGCTGATCCATGTGAAAACAGAGAGTTCAGAGATAGTTTGCGCTATACTTTGGATATATCTAAAATATATTTTTTTCAGTGCGTATATTTAACAATTATTAAGTAATATATGCGAAATGTCGAAGTCTCCCAACAAGATTAATTTAATCTATTCACGATATTCTCCATATATATATTGCATGTATTTCACTCGCGTGGAGAAAAATGCAGCCTATCGGCCTATCAGCACAAATTAGGGAAAATGAGCGCGATAACGGATTATAAGTTGCAGTTTGATATTAAAAAAATTATGGTTTTTAGAACGAATAGGGACTTGCCTCCAGTGATGAGTACTCCGATATTTCCTACGGGGATCACCTCATTTTTTTCCAAAATAATGTGTCTGGAATATATTCAATATAATTTGTCCCAAGGTTAGATATTCCATCCATACTTTGAATTATACGTACGTTGACAATACGTACGAAGATCAAGAATACATTTCAGAAATATGTATCCATGAGGGAACTGGAAATATATTTTCTACATAAAAACGTTTTAAAAATTGAAAATGTAAAATATGTTTTGAATATATTTTGTTTCATTACGAGTGAGTACAGAATGGGACTTGGAAAAAAACTTGTCCCGAATATGATTGGAAATTCAAAACGTTTGCATTCGGAGGGTCGCTTAATCTATATTCCTCACGTTTTTTCAGATTATTATTTCTTATTATCTGTCCCTCGACTCATCCGGTTTCAAAACCTCTTTTTTTCACCCTGCATTGACGCAGCGTCCACGGATAGTATATGCAGGTATTATATGAAGAATAAGAAAAACCAGAAAGATGTTGGAGAGTGTAAAGAAAGGCCCTAACAAGACAGTCGACGCGGGCTGAACGAACGAAAAGCAGGCTTTTGTTTTGCCCGCGGGAAATAGTGCGGCGGAAGCTGTACCTCGTTTTTCATTCTCCCTCTGCAATCTGTTTGAAGATTTCGCATATGTCGATACGTCGAATGTGCAAAGAGGTCTCATGTTTGTGATCCAAGCCCCGAGATGCAACCTCTGACCCCACTTTTGACGATATAAAGCATTATATTGTTTACATTCACGATTTTCATCGATGCCACACAAGAGTCACACTTGTGATAGGAATAAATCAGCACGGTTATTATATTTTCATTTTACGTCTAAAACTTTTGAGCATTTTTTCCTGCGCCAGACGAGACGGTCCAGGTGGATCTCTTCAGGCTCGCGCGTGCTACTCTCAACGATTTTTCTCGAGACTATAATCTACATATCTGTCAAGCAATATTATGCTGGAAGAACGACGTTACACTTTTACGACGCGAGAACCAAAAAAATGTTATTTTCGAGCATCGGCTGTCCTTACAAAAATATAGGCGCGAGATAGGGGACGTGGAGGTAAAATGGAAGACATCCAAAATTATTAGGATAAATAAAAAATTTGAAGCATTAAAAAATGAGGGATTTATCATATTTTCATGACAATTTCCAATGAGAAGTTGGAAAAAAAAAAAAATTATCATTCCCATCCCATTAAAAATAAAAACACTAGAACATACTCTAATAGTATCATAGTAACATAGTAGTAAATTTAATTGCAAAAATATGCTAAGCAGCTTGATCAAAGTATCTTGGATATAAAGGTGATGTGAGTAGCGAAGAAAATCATTTTTTCAAAATTTTTCCTCGCCTAGGTAAATTTTCGAAAAAAAATTAAAGTTTGGGGTCCATTTTGACCCCCATTCCACTATACACAAAAACAATTGTATGCATATCTATAATGGAAACAATGTATAATATGGAAAATTTCAGTGCTCAGATATTAGTGAATTTCATGCAAATTATGTTACACATTTCCTATAATAAACTCGACATATGTTCACATATATTCTTGCATTGAAGTCTCCAATCCAAATGTTTTTTCATTCGTAAAAATACATTCCACAAATCCAGTTTTTCCGAACGTTTATATGTGTAAAATATATTTCCATCAAACTTTGAATGTGTATTTAAAATATATTAAATATATTCAAAGTATCGATGGGTTGATGCCAGGACATAAAAGGACGGCTTTTACAACTGGACATATCGATACAATTGACAATTTATTGACCTCTATGAAAATGGCATGTATACTTTATTTCCGTAATTTTTATCAAAGATTACACGAGAATCGAAAATTGCCAACATTTCAAGATCCGCAATTAACTTCGAGCGAACCGCAAGCATCGGCTTATGAACATAGTCGAGTGGTTTTCGCGGTGAGAAAAATGCGAGAAAACTTGTTTTCACATGTTTGTGATAAAAAAAAAAAGGAAGAATGGTTCTTCATTCTTGCGGTCAAGGAGACGCAAATTCAGGCCGATTGGACAGCTTTTTTTATTGCTGAAACATCCATTTCTTTGTGCGTGCGTGGAATATGGATTATTTACTCGGAATATTCGTTCGTGCGTAGATTCGCCGACGAATGATTCGCATATATTTATATGAGGGATCGTGAGCCGCGCCCGCAACCGCAAATATCTCTTGCAAGAGTGAACAAAAAAGCGAGGGAGCAAAATACGTGAGAGGCTCAAAGAAAGAGAGTGCGATTTGAATTTATCGTTTCCTGGGGGCTGCAATAACTCGAATATATGTAATATACACCCCCGCTCAAAAGTTTGGAAACACCTGTCGATATTTCTTGCCGCAGAAGTTGCATAACTCCGTCAAAAAAAAAAAGATATTCGAATTTAAAAAAAAAGCGTTTTGACGAGAAGGAATTCAGCCTTGTTTACCTTTTTATAAAATATTTTTTGACGGATAGTATATTTTTATAGTATATTTATATTTATAGTTTATAAATATTAAGTTTTATAAAAATATAGTTTATTTCTAAAATATTTATAGTTTATGGTATTTTTTTTTACCCGAAATGCATTTTTGACCGTGTCCGTTTTTTTTTTGCCTTTTTTGACCATCGCGAAATTGGGCGCACAACTTAAGGACATTTTTTTTGTCTTTTTTATATACGGTATATTTGAAAGGGTTCGCAGACGCTCTATTTTTGAATTTTAAAAATTTCCGTACCATTTTTTCTCGCAAAGTTTTTTTACTTTTGGCTAAAAAAAGAAAAATTTTGAAAGATGCAACGTAACTCAAAAACTAGTTTAAGAGAAAATGTTCAGTATGAAAAAAATAGCGTATACGGAATCGCCTGGAATTTTTTCCGAATTTTCCAATGAAATTTTTTTTTTTTTACTATTTTGGTTCGAAAATCTGATGACGTCCCAACGAAAAATTGTATCTGATTGTAATTTTCGTACTTCGTGATACAATGAAAATCTGAAAAAATTCAGCAACATTTAGCTCGCTATAAACACCAATGATCAATAATTATTGATTATTGTTCATCAATGATAATATTGCAATTATTGCAATATTAAACAAATTGTTTAAACAAGTGTTTGAACAATTAATTAATAACTTTTGGGCAATATTATTATTGATGATTGTTGTTTATAGCATGTCAAACATTGCTGAATTTTTCCAGATTTTTATTGTGTCACGAAGTACGGAAATTCCAATCAGATAATTTTTTGCTCGGACGTCATCATCAGAGTTTCGAGCGAAAATAGTGAAAAAAAATTTCATAGAAAAATTCTGAAATCATTCCAGGCGATTCCGTATACACCTACGCTACTTTTTTCACACTTGACATTTTCTCATAAAATCTATAATTTTTTACTTACACGTAAAAATGTATATAGTTGAAGAAACAAACGGATGAAGAAACATTAGTTGATTCTTTGATTCGTGATTCTCGCGTTTTTTTTTTCATATCGCCTCGACTCCTCGAGCTTTTCCGATCGATTCAGCCGACAAAACAGCCAAAATAGGGGGGTTTGCGAGTACAAGAATACTATTTACGAGGCTAGTAGCGCATAATAGTTTGATTGCATAATGATCACGTTGTGCGGAAGAGCGCGAGGGATCTCCGAGAAGATCCCCGTGCGCAAATACCGTATAATATATATGAGGTATTCCCGCTCAACGGGACCCCCTTTTAGACCGACCTCTTTCGATTTTCTTGAAAGTCGAGTATGTTTTAGTGTTGCCTGAAAGTATATTGTACAACAATTTTCGGATCTCTAACTATAATACTCTTTGGAATACACCCAAAATTATATTTCAAACTTTTTGCGTATTCAGCGCTTTGGAGCTTCGGCACGGCGCCAAATAAAATCGAAAAAATTCTTTGACAATAGCTATCGATCGGAAATTTCCTGCGCTTTTCGGAAAAAATATCAGCAATTCCGAAAAAAAACGAATTCATTTGAATTTCGGACAAAAACCGAAAAAATTGATTTACAAAAAAAGAGCATAATTTAATTCAGCGGGACAATTTTTTTCATGTTTTGTATATATATCTGAGAAGTCACGATATAAATTTCAAGTTGGAACTCGCGTCCCGTTTACTAATCGCGAGTCTTTTAGTAGGATAAAAATTCTTAAATATTGTGTTTTTACGTATTCAACAGTTCTCTGATATATTATATAGTTTTTTTAACGAATTTCGAATTTTATAAATTTATTAAATTCAAAATTTAATAATTTTGATTTAATTAATTTAATTTAATAAATTGAATAAATTTGATTGTTCAATTAATTTAATTTAATTAATTTAATAAATTGACTAAATTAAAAATTCGTTAAAAAACGCTATATAATAATAATAATAATAATAATAATAATAATAATAATAATACATCAGGGAACTGTTGAATACGAAAAACATGATATTTAAGAATTTTTATCCTACTAAAAGACTTGGCATTAGTAAACGGATGTGAGTTCCAACTTGAAATTTATATCGTGACTTCTCAGATATATACAAAACATTAAAAAAATTGTTCCGCTGAATTAAATTATGCTCTTTTTTTGTAAATCAATTTTTTCGGTTTTTGGCCGAAATTTAAATGAATTTGTTTTTTTTCGGAATATCGCTGATACTTTTTTCGAAAAGCGCAGGAAATTTCCGATCGAAAGCTATTGTCAAAGAATTTTTTCGATTTTATTTCGCGCCGTGCCAAAGCTCCGAAGCGCTGAATACGCAAAAAGTTTGAAATATAAGTTTTGGTGTATTCCAAAGATCTGAAAATTGGTGTACAATGTACTTTCAGGCAACACTAAAACATACTCAAGTTTCAAGAAAATCAAAAGAGGTCGGCCTAAAAGGGGGTCCCGTTGAGCGGGAATACCTCATATAGATCGACGGGTACCAAGTTGATAGCATTGTGCGTAAAACGAAGAGAATCACAGCGAGATCGAACGACTCATGCATGACGACTGAGGTATTCCGCTTCTTTGGGTCGGCTTCGAAAAATCGCGAGATGCAGCAACGTCGAGATACGAATCTCTCTTTCACTCTCGATACACATTTCGATTCACATCTCCGATGCATATCTCTATAGCGACCTTTTTACAATCCGCAAGCTCGCGTGATGCAAGGATGCGCCGCCGCTCTATTGAATCTTTGATTCGAGCGTCGATACGACGGCGATGATGCGAGAAGGAATTTGAATACAATGGAATAGCATTTAAAATTATTTTACGAAACTGGTATCATTAAATAATTTTTTTCAGTAGATTATAGTGTAGTATAATATAGTATATTTAATAGTAGATAATAGTTCTTCATGTGATGGAAATTGAATGTCGTATTGTTCTTAAAAAATTTAATGACAGCAATTCTTCAACAATTTGATTTAATTTAATTAACAATTCAATTTCTTTAACACTTAATAATGGATAAAAAAAATGTAATATTCGCAATCTCTTGAACCAATTAATCATAATTTTATGTCTTATCATGATAATATCTTCTTGAATTCATTTTTAAAGTAATTTTCTTGAACTAATTAACCAATAATCACCAAAGGATAGGAATAGTACGAGAGAGACTCCATTTGAATCCCATGTAATAAAATTTTTAATTATTTTACGAAAAAACTACGCGTGAAGAAAAAGCCATTTTACAAAAAAAAAAAACTCGTTCCAAGTCACACTTCGATAACGTATCTTCCAATCCACTTATTTCCACTGATTTAGATCCGCCTGACTTGAAATTCCAAAATAATCGCCACGGAGTCTCCTATTCTAGGAAATCGTTGAAGCGCCAAATTCCGTTTTTTTTTTTTTTTACTCAACCAGGCATAAGTCTTCGAACCAATTGATGATAATGTTGCTGGAAAATGATTTGAGACGATTTTTCATTCGAAGCTTGCGCTCTTCGCTCGCATTTGCAGCGAGAAGGGACTCGACCTCGTTGCGCGTTCATTCCGCCAATTAGCGAAACAAGCCAATAAGCCCCCGCGCGACTTTGTCCGAGGAGAGTATATAGAGAAAACAAAAGGAGAGAGTGAGAGATAGATTGAGCCTGAATTGAAGATGTTCTGAGAAGAAATCGTGGTTCTTTGCTTGAAGCCCGAGAGCTTTGGAGAAAGAGAGAGAGAAAGAGAGAGAAGAGAGAGAGAGAGAGAGAGAGAGAGAGAGAGAGAGAGAGAGAGAGAGGGAGGGAGGGGGGGAGGGAGGGAGGGAGGGAGGGAGAGAGAGAGAGAGAAGGGGAGCAAAATAATAATATGAAGAGCGTTATCTCTGAGGCATGAATTCTATCGGGGTCTGGGTCGCAAAGATGTGCGCTCCGGGCGCGGGAGGAGGGAGGGGGAAGGGGCCTAATGCCCCCGCGCGCAATGAGGGACCGCTGCAACGCGGTAATCGCCCTCCTCTCGCATCAAGTACTTCGCGAGAAGTTGCGGCTTAAAGAGAAATCAGCGTGTGCTCGGCCCTTCGAATGTATGCAATGACCGAGCTTATATATGGGTCATTCCATGTCAAATCGACCAAGAGTTGGAATCAACCCCTTTCAATTTCGATGAAAGGTAAGAAGTTTTCGTTTTCAATACAAAAAAAGTTCTACCAAAGGAGAAAAATAAAAAAAATAAATTTCGAAAGTTATGCAAGATTCAATATTTCACAATTTTTTAAATCTTTCGAGTTTATTTTTTAAATATCTCGAAAACTATTATAGTTACGAAAAATCGTTCTGAATTCAAAACAAAACAGTATACTTGGGGCTACGAAAAATAAAATATATTCCGAAAAAAAAATTTGAAAAATGACGAATTTTGAAAATTTTGAATTTTCAAAAATTGTGAAAATCCACGGTCAACATTAAATTTTTGGTTACTTTTTTTTAAATAAAATATCTTGTACTGATTCCAAAAGATCCTGCAATTTTCAGGGTGGTGTTTTTTGTTTCAAAAATATAAATTTTCGAATTTTGGTAAAAAATAATTTTTGTTTACCTCAGTTAAGTAAAGTTGAGCAATCATGTAGTTTTGTAATTTTGAGCAGTAAAACAAAGTAAAAGTAATAGTATTATGGTAAACAAAAAAAAAATTACCAAAATTAAAAAATTCATATTTTTGACAAAACGAAAAACACCTTTCTGAAAATTTCAGGATCTTTTAAGATCAGTACAAGGCATTACATTAAAAAATTGAAACAAAAATTTAATACGGAACTTGGATTTTCACGATTTTTGAAAATTCAAAATTCTCCAAATTCATCATGTTTCAAAACTTTTTTCGAAATATTTTTTTATGTAGCCACAAGTATGCTCTTCAAGACGAACCCAGAACGATTTTTTCGTAACTATAATAGTTTTCGAGATATTGAAAAAATAAGCTTGAAAGGTTTGATAAATTGTGAAATTGTGAATCTTGCATAACTTTCGAAAAAAAAATTTCAAATTTTTTTCCTTTGGTAGAACTTCGTTTCATTGAAAACGAAAACTTCTGAGCAAATTTTATCGAAATTGAAAGGGGTCGATTCCAACTCTTCGTCGATTTGACATGGAAGGACCCATATATTATTTTTACATCCATTTTTCTCTCCCTGCAACATACATTCCACACCGAGTATATTTGCGATACGTAACTATCTGTCCGAACGCAATTACACAGACGGTAGCCGCGGATTATTCTGCCCGAGAGATTTATCCCCAACTATAAAAGTCAAACGGAGATTCGTGCATCGATAAACGCGACTATTACTGTTAGTTTCAATGGTTATTATATTCGTTTAATACTAAGTTATCGTTCCAGCTTGTTAACTCGCGATATAACATCGCTAATGGCTCGGGAAGCACGCGGGTGTTATTCAATCATTTTATATCGCACCGTAAATCGATTCGGCCTATCGGATTTTTCCGAAGTGTGTCTCAGAGGTCGTGATCCATCACGTATTATTATATTCCCAGGAGAAAAAGTTGCTCCCTCGTAGGAAAACGAAATAGAAGATTTCAGTTCCATTGAACTCCATTCAGAGCTAATGCATTTTTTTTAATCTTATAAAAAAATTAAAAACTATGAAAAAAAAAGTCGAAAGACGATTTTTTGTGTTTAGACTGTCGCCATTTTGCGAATTTTTAGGCACTCACTCATTTATGACAGAAAGTGCCTATTGCAATCGTCTCGAAATCTGTGTCGGATGTCCGTCCAGACCCAGATCTCAGAAACCGGTGTACGGAATTCAATTTCCTTTGGAGGGTAGTTGTGTATGGTTGTAATCTCTATGCCCAAGGAGTTTAAATCCAAACGGATATTGTAAAACAAAGATTTTTGAAAAAAATTGCCATTTTTGAGCAAAAAAAGACGTTTTATGATCATATGTAGTTGAAACTTGGAATTTCTCTAACGAATTGTTCTCTAACCCACAGAATGTGTCTATATGATTGTAAACAAATGTCTGACGAAGTATGAATCCAATCAGACACTATTAAGGTTGCAATTTGGCAAAAAACATGATTTTAACCAAAAAATGCTATTTCTATCTATATGCACTTGGATCTCCGAAGTTCACGGACGAATTTTTCTCTAACTCACACGATGTCTGTATATAATTGTAAACAAATGTCCCACGAAGTATTAATCCGATCAGAGACCATTAAGTTTATAATTTTTGCAAAGAAAACACAATTTTTAACGAAAAAACAGCTATTTCTGTCCATATGCACATGGATCTCCGAAGTTCACGGACGAATTTTTCTCTAACTCACACGATGTCTGTATATGATTGTAAACAAATGTCCCACGAAGTATTAATCCAATCAGAGACCATTAAGTTTACTATTTTTGCAAAGAAAACACAATTTTTAACGAAAAAACAGCTATTTCTGTCCATATGCACATGGATCTCCGAAGTTCACGGACGAATTTTTCTCTAACTCACACGATGTCTGTATATGATTGTAAACAAATGTCCCACGGAGTATTAATCCGATCGGAGACCATTATGTTTACAATTTTTGCAAAGAAAACACAATTTTTAACGAAAAAAGGCAATTTCTGTTCATTCGCACTTGGATCTCCGAAGTTCACGGACGAATTTTTTTCTAACTTACAGAATTTCTGTATATGATTATGAACAAATGTCCCATGAAGTTTCAATCCAATTAGACACTGCTAAGTGAATAACTTTTACACAAAAACAATATTTTTAACAAAAAAAATACTACTTTTCTCACTGACAGAATTTCTATATGACTGTAAACAAGCACATTAACACTCTCACGTTTTCACGTAAAGCATAGACCGGCGCACGCGACGTCGCCACGTACGTCACGACGCCGCTACGCCACGTACAGAGAAAAGAGGAACTAAACACGACCTGAGCGCGCCAAATTCAAAACCCATATTTCGCTCTTATAAAAAGTACATGGTTCTTTTGTGTGCTTACGCTCTATTGGCAATATGGCGATCACCCACGCGTTTTAAACGTGAAAAAACAGAATCTGAGCATTGATTAATAACCGAAAGCTTTTTTTACTTATTATAAATGGACTAATAATCATTAAATGATTAAAGTGTTATGATAAATAAGCCCATCTCAAATGTCACTAATATTCTTCATTACTGCCTAATATTGTAACAATTCTGTGAATATAATCTATCAAAACATTTAAATAATATGATTGTCTAGATACTTTTATATCATATTGATTATATTCAAATCTGTCTTTTTAATTATAATTAATAGAATTTATACGACTACTCGATGTTCACAATGAATCAAAGAGTTTAAATAACGGTGTGAGTGCCTATTAAAACGTCCCTAAGGGACATGTTAACCAACATTCAAAATATATCACAAAAACAAAATATATGATTATAATATTATGAAATTGTGAGTGCCTACTAATATAATTCTTAAAATTCGGTCATTACCTTTATGAATCATTGCCCCCATTGAGAATGAAAAATGTGACTCAATATTATCAAAAACAATGTTCAATAACATAAAAACAATATAATATTTACATACCGAATAAATTAAGATAATGGTCAAGAATACGGAGCGCAAAGCCCCCCAACAAAACGTTAAGGGGGGTTTGGGGGGCGGAGCCCCCCAATAAAACGTGAGCGCTCCGCGCGACGCAACATTGTCGCGCGAAGCGCGACAATGTTGAGTAGCGCGGAGCGCGGGGGGGCTTGGGGGGCGGAGCCCCCCAACGAGTACGCGAAGCGTACTTGTTTTTTTTAAATCTATTTTCTCTGAAGTAGAAACTATAACAACATTCTTACTGATTAAGAATCTTTTTTTATATTTTTTTACCCCCAACTTTACTAGCTATTATAACTTATGTAATTTTCCTTTTTTTTCTCGAAATTTTTTTTGTTTATAGTGAAAATCTTAATAAATTTGTTGTAAAAAAAGAGTGGTAAAAATATATTCTGTTTTTTTTTATCGAACTCGACAAAACGCTGAGAATGTATGTCTCTAGACCAGAATACCGCCTTAATATAATGCAACAAATATAACCTCCATAATATAATATCAATGTAATTTAATTCCATACGATAAATTTTCTGTTCGATATATTAGTTCGTAATTAGTTTATCGTAAAGTGAATTTCAAATGCAAGATAATCGAGAGTGAAGTGCTTTATAAAAAGTCATTCACGGATTAATAATTCTCGATGAGAGAGGCTTGCGCTAAAATGTCGGGCTATTACAACGTGTATCGGACCGGAAAGTCGCGATTGCGATCTCGCAGATAGGCTAATTGGTTAGCGAGAATCAATTTATTAGTGCATCTTATTTCGCATCATGTATGCAAGAATAACCATCACCCTGCTCCGAGGGGCCTTTTTCCTGAAATCTAATTATTTGATTATCGATTCCTTTTTCATTAATTAACCGCATTTATGAATATTCGCACAAAATAGTAAAACTCGATCAAACGAGTTTGCTACAATCTTGCCACGAAAATTCCCGTTTTTCGTTTCATTGCCACCATATTGGTTATTTAAATGTAGATTATTTCCTACAATGTCATCGTTAACTATATTTGTACATGCGCCGAGATATTCCACTCAAAACGAGTTCATACACCTGCCATAACTAACTCTGCTCTCGACTCGTTCTTGGGTGCGATTCAATTTATGTTACGAGCTTCGTTATACTTTTTGCTATGTGAATGGCTTTAATTCAGTGGGAGCATGGTAAATGTTTTTTTCCCGTTATTCAAGAAAGGGAGAATATACGGTTAGTCTGCACTGAGAACATTTTTTTGTTGAAAATGCAAAACTTTGTTCGACTCAACCAAATATTTGTTTCCGGACGTTCAACGAGATCATTTTGGTAATTCAACAAAGATACAGTGTAAGTTTTAGTTACATCGGTTAAATCGTTGCTTGAATGGGGCAAGTTTCAGTTCAATCAAATAAATATCTTTGTGCCAAATAAATTATGTGATTGAAAATACGAATTGTTTTTTTGTCACAGCTAAATTTATCAAGTTAAAATATACTAGAAATCAACGAAATATTTCTGTACAGCAACTCAGTAACGTGTAAATTGGGCTAAACTGTATCTGGAAATTGACCAAATAATTTCGTTCACCTCATATCTTATGGTTAACCAAATTCATTTGTTGAATTAATTATAGTTTCATTATTTCAAACAAATTAATATAGAATCAGCTAAATTTTTTTCAACTAAATTGATTTAGTTGTTTTAACTGAACTTTTTTCTCAGTGTGGAAGACGAGAAAATGACCGAGAGATAGAAAGAGAAAAAGAGACACTAGGGTCGAGATTTAAGGGGGTTGAGAGAGAGGAAACCATGCGAAAAATAAATTAACGATAAATTTAACAATGTGAATTTTTTGTTAGGTTATTATGAGGTCAAGTGGAATTAATATATTGATATAATGAGTTAATATATTGTTAAAATATTAATTGTTATATAGAATTAATATAATAATAATAATATATAATATAATAATAATTATATTTAATAATATAATTAAGGAGGGATTTCATCTTCAATTAATAATGGTACCGTCGTTAATAAAGCTACGAAGCTTAATTAGAGATAGCCCCGGTTTCAAACTAATCAATCTCTTAATAACGAATCCCGGACAAAAATAATAATAGCTCTTTTATTCTCTCCAACTCTTATGTGTCCCTCTTTGTTCTCGACAGGCAAAGTTCGATCTTTCCGAACTTTTAATAAAAATTATAGTTTCAGTGTCCATTGAATATAATTGGAATATATTCTTGGCCACGTGCCATATATTCTTTGCTCACTGATATTTGACTTCGTAATGTATATTAAATATTTGACTTAGTGAATACATTTAACGGGTTATACGCAGTCAGGAGGCCGAAAAAAGCGATTTTTCAAGAATTTTTTCTGGAAAGACATTTTAATTTACCAACGTAAAAATTTATATTCATATTTTTGTAACTTTTAGCTTAATTTTGAATTTTTTTTTGCATATCTCTGGATAGGTTCATTCAGATTAAAAAAATAAAAAAGATATTAATATAAGTTATAATCTAGTATCTAATCGAAGGCATAAGCAAAATATCCATTTTTATAAAAATGGCGGCTTCTAAAAAAAAATCAGTTTTTGATTAAAATTTTTGCCTCCAGGATGCCATAAACAACAATTATCAAAAATAATATTGCCCGAAAGTTATTAATAAATTTTTTAAACAAATTATTATCCAACAATTTTACCATAAGTTCTTTTTTTTCTCAAACAAATCGAATGCGGTAATTTTTCTGAACGCATATGAATTTTTTCATAATTTTCTCTCCATTTTGAAACATTATAAAAAACATTCTGAAATACAAACAAAAAACTGCCAATTTTGTGTATGTTTTTGCATACAGGTTTATCATCAGCTTTGAAAAGTTTCAAAGACACTAGACCAAAAAATACACAAATACAGCCATTCTAAAAATTTCAAAACGGGAATTTCAAAATAGAGGGAAAATTTTGAAAAAATTCATATGCGTTCAGACAAATTAACGCATTCGACTTGTTTAAGAAGAAAAAAAAGAGAACTTACCGAAAAATGAACGAATCATTATACGTTTAAACGATTTATTAATAACCTTTGGCCAATATAATTATTGATAATTGTTGTTTATGGCATGCCGAATGTAGCTAAAATTTTACCGATTTTTCTGTATCACGAAGTACGGAAATTTCAGTAAGATAAAAATGTTGGCTGGGACGGTTGGGGCAAAGCATCCTTAAATTGTTTATAAAATGGAAGATATTTATCGGTGAAACAAAACCTTTGATTAATTGCTAAAAAATATGTTCATAAAGCTTGTGTAAAAATTTAAGACTGATCGGTTCCCCCGTTTCTGAAAAATCTCGCCTCTAAAAGCACAGTTTTGAGAAAAACGCTTTCAAAGTTCCAAGAGCACTTTCCCCATAGTAAAGGGTTTACAAACATGCCTATTACTTCGAAAATATTTGTCAGATTGACATGAAATTTTCTGTGCACATACTTAAATACATCTACATTGCGAAAATGAAGTGAAAAAAACGATTTTTCGAAAATCCTGACTGCGTATAACCGCTTAATGCACTCAAGATATAAGCTTCTAAATAACCTCCCATACACTTTATTTCCATGGGGATCAAACGTGGATGATTCACAATCATCATGCGTCTTCCAGCCTTTTGGTAGTCCAAAAGCTGCGTATATCGAGGAACGGCGCAAAGACTCGAAATAAATTCTAGTGGCGCGCCCAAAATTGAACTGGATCGAGGCGAAAATTAGAGCGTGCCGACCTCTGGCCTTCCATCTTTCTTTGAGTTCTAAAACGGGCTTTCGCGGGGGCGGATTCAACGATGATTTAATTCCCGCGATTGAAATTCTCGCAAAACACATTCCCATTGTTTTTTTTTCGCAAGGCTACACAATGCGTTTCGTACAAATGCAATTTTGTTCGTGGGCGTGTGAGTTCGGACGAAAATTTCGAGGAGAAAGCTATTGTAAATCGCGTTTAATCGCATTCGCAACGAAGAGATCCGTTCGCGCGAATAGGGAAGACATCAGGCAATGAGAGAGATTTTGCGAGCGATGAAAATAACTCTGCTTCGTACGTCGATTTGTAACGTACGCGTTTATGCAATAACGATATATGTTTATTGAAAGGTGGAGGGAACACTTTCGGACCGAGTCCGCAACGACCAACGTCCAGAAGAAACTCCGCCGTATATATCGATAGCCAAAACAAATCCAAAAATATATTTGAGCAAAGCGCGAGCCGAGGCTCCACGTTTCATCCTGTATTTTTCGTCTGCTCAAGTGGAAATTAAAATGAGCATTTTGAAATTAACGGAAAATCGAATATTCTTTTGAAGGACAGTTTCAAGGCCCTTTAAAACTTTAGAAATAATTCTTCAAACATGTTTCAATTAAAAAAATTATTATTTGCCAAGTACTTGCTCAACTCTTCCAATTTTTTGTCAAACAAATCAATTTGTCGATTTTTCCTGCAGCCGAACGTTCGAAACTTTAAGTAAGGTAAATGTCCCAATTATTGAACAGCTAAGGATCTAGGGATTGAATTCGGTGAGAAAAAAAATATAAAATCAAGAAAAAAACCATCGCTTTCATGTTCAAATGATACTTCGATATTTTTACTTTCGAAAAATCACCCTTTAAATTATTTTTAAATTATTTCGAATGAAAATAAAGAAAAACAATGTGAAGCATGCAAATGTTCCAATTATTGAACACTGGAAGTGCCTATGTCCCTAATATCGAACAGGCATGTCCCAGTTATTGAACACTCTCGAGATTTTTTTTTCCGTTCTGAAAATATTATTGTGGGTACAATATTAAGAAATAAAAGCAAAATCAAATACTCAAATAATCTTTTATTAATCATGTGAAAATACAAAAATATGTATTTAGTCTCGTTTGACAGGTTTTTGGTTCATTCGCATATGGTTTATTTTTGCTTTTCAACTCAAACTTTATTTTATTTTTATTTTCAGCTTCCTCGTTTTTATGTTCCGTTTTTGTTCGATTATGTCGCAGCTCTCTTGTTTTTCGACTGAAATATCGGAGAGCACAAAATATTGAACATTACATTCGTATTTTTAGGTTAAATTTAGGTTATATTCTCTTTTTACTTTTCTTTTTATGTTTATTGCACGAAAATACAGATGAAAAATATATTTGACGATCTTAGAGTTATTATTAAAAGAATAAAGGTAAGTTTATTCTGGAACTTACAGTTTTTGTTTGAATAAATCCGATGCACACGATCTGTCACGCGTTAACTGTCTCGCTGTTTTGATTGGTTTAATGACGCCATCTTGGAGAATTCGAGTGTTCAATAATTGGGACACACTGTATTTTCTATGTCCCAATGATCGAACACCGTATTTTTTAACAAATAATTGATTAAAAAATTTTTTTTTAAATTGTTATTTGTAAGAAATTTTCGGAGGAACCTGAAACGCCTTTACTTTTTGAGATGCGACAGTTTTTGAATTTTTTATGCCCTTACTCACGAAGCGGCGCGTCTTAGCAAAAACGATAAGCAGTTACCACGGGACGTCAAATCGGGTGACCGTTGCTGATTAAATGATTTTTTTCTCTATTAATTAAAGCTTTTTTGCACAAGTAAGGTAACATTTCGATAGCTAAAAATTACATATATGTAATGAAATTTTTATAAATAAGAAATGCATGAAAGTGAATGAGAAATAATAAAAATACAAGATAATGTTCAATAATTGGGACCTGTTCAATAATTGGGACATTTACCTTACATGAAAAAATGGTATTTTTCCCTGCAAGAAGCCACTTTTAGAGAGCGCGGAATGATTTTAGTATTTTTAGTCGTAAAATTTTCTCACAGAGTCAAAAGCTTCGTTGTACGTGCGAGAATTAAGGGACGAGAAGAGGCGACCATGAGCTTCCATTGTCACTCGAATGCGAACGTGAATCGATGCATTGTGCTAACGATATAATGGCTCGCCAGATTCAGCGTTAGAATAACAAATGCTACTCGTAGGCCCACGACATGTGGGTTCTCTCTTTTTACGCCGACTTGATTTATCCGTCGAGTTTTCAAGGACCATTGTACACATCGTCGAAACGTGAAAACACTCGTCCCGGAGAATGCACCCGGGCGATAATACGTGAGAACGAAAATTTAATCGAATGTGAGAGAAAAATACATCCGGGTGGGATTAGATTTTATTTTTCGCTGCGATAATTGTGCAAATAAATATTCCGTTATTGGTGCTTCATTAAGGCGGCATTCTGGTCTCGAGACATACATTTTGAGCGTTTTGTCGAGCTTGATTTAAAAAAATATATTTTTTTACAACATATTTATTAATATTTTGACCCAAAAAAATCGAGAAAATAAAATTAAATAAGTCATAAGCTGTTAATGTTAGGGGTAAAAAAAGGGTGTGCTGGCTGACACGATTGCAACGTTTCTAGTCATTCGATAGAAAATTTAAAAAAAGATTCTTAATTAGTAAGAATGTCGTTATAGTATCTATACCTCAGAGAAAAAAAAAATTCGAAAATGGCGGCTGTCTAAACAAAAAAGGCGTTTTGCAACTCTTTTTTTTTTAGTTTTTAATTTTTTTAGAATAGTAAAAATAATAATTTTGATGTAAAATTGGTAGAGACGATAGAGAGCTATACATTGAAGATTGGTAAGAAAATTTGAAGTAAATCGGTTGGGTGGAACTTGAGATATCATGTCAAACGTGGTGAGAAAAGTAGTTTTGAGAAAAACGTCTAATAAGTCCGATTTGGTCCGACGTGACGTCACTAAAAAAGCTATAACTCCGTAAGTTATTCCAATAAAAAAATTCCTTTCGAGGATATATTTTTGAAGGTCTAAACTTTAAGAATATGCAAAAAAAATGATTTTTTCAAAATTCTAGATCAGAATACCCCCTTAAATTACGCTCCGACGTGACGAGCGTAGTTGCTACGTCACTAAAATAGCTATAACTCCATAACTTATTAGAATTTAAAAAATTTCTTTCGAGGATAATATTTTTAAAGGTCTAAACTTTAAAAATATACAAAAAAAACTTGATTTTTTCTAAATTCTATACCAAAATACCCCCTTAACTGTTACTGTTTTTTTTAGTATCGAGAAAACAATTTTCGAGATGTGCTACTTTTTGTTTACGTGCGTTCTCTGGCTTCTTCTTCATGAGCCAAAAACGCAACGAAAGTGAAAGGAGAAAAACACATTCTCATAGGAAAGCTTTAGAAAGGGTCGACGCATTTTGAGAACACAATAAACAATTTTTTAAAAATAAATCCATATTTAATATACTATATATAGGGGAAAGGGGGCAAGATGAACACCCCAAAAAATTATCGAAAAACAATTAAAATTCAAAAAGATAAAAAATGAGGGAATCATTATAATAATATATATAGTGTTGATATACATAGTTTCAACATTTTTATGATAACTGTGCATCAAGAATTGGAATTTTTTAAAATTGTAATTCTCATCTAAATGTCTAAATGATTTTTCGAAAAAAAAAAATTAGGGTGGTGTCCTCATCATTTCGGCCCTCCCCCTTCCTCAATATATCAAATAAATCATATATTTTTCACCATATTCAAAAAAAAATCCACATAAGTGGACTGCCTTGTCTGACTGACATTTTCATCAAAATAACTCGAAAACTTTTAAATTGCCGGAATTTTCAATTTTTATGAAACTGTCCTTTCAACATTGCAAATTTTATGACATCAAACTTGATTTTTTTAACAAAAAGTCTACGGCGCAAGGCTGGATAAAAATCGATGGTAAAACGAATATTTAAAAAAAAAATTCAAGTTGAACGATAAATTTTCGAAGATTGCTTCCGTCAAATCGTACATTGTGAAAAGAGGTTCCATAAAATATTCCTCACTGAATTTCCACGTGTGACAAGATTATGTGGGTGCCTCGTGTTCTTCGATGGAGTGAAGAGTTGATTTAAGAGTGGTGTGACGTAGGCAATTATAATGGCGGACAGGACAAAAAGGAGGAAAAATTGAGTAATGATAAATGCGTGAATTTATGAGTCACGGTGTTCGCGGGAAAGGCGCGATTATCCCGTTTCAGCAGCGCGCAAACGCCCGCGGTGAAAGCTCGATTCGTCTCTCCTCTCCTCGAGCTCTCGCAGTTCTCCTTCGAGGTCTTTCGCGAGTAATTTGCATAAACGGCCCACACGCGCCTCTATCTTTTGTTTCGACAGTTGCCAAATGGCTACCAGACGACCAAACACCGCGTGAACTGCCGCTGGAAAAAACGAATTTCCACCGAAAAGTACATTTCTTCAATAAATCCAAGAAAAGGTAGTGAAAATTGTTTTTTTTTCGCGTTAATATCACCTCAAAGGTGTAACGAAGACAGTAGCGGACAAGAGATGAACATGGAAAAAAAATCAATACACTGGACTCTCGATTTAGGTAACACGCAGAAGGGGTTGTTACCAAAACCGAGAGTCCAGTGTACTTTTTGACGATATTCATAATTATCACGACGGGATATTATTTTTAATGATTCTTCACGTCGGTCAAGTGCATCATAAAGTATGATTTAACGAAGAAAACGTGAGAGTCAGTAAATTTTCCAGCATCTGTGGCGCATTATACGCGATCTATGGATCACTTCCTTGTTCAAATCCGAGGGACACGCTGTCGGATCTCGAGAAAATATCATAATGTCCGTGACCAAGAGTCTTTCGCGCCTTTTTCTCTCTTCATCTCGACACACGTGACCCTCTTTCTTGGAATTTCACGGGGTATGTCCTCCCTCGCCGCCGATGTCCTCCGGGGCATTAGAATGTTTGAGCGGTAAAAACGGACATAATATTATCAAATTACTCTTATAAACTCTCCGGGAGAAGAGGAAGAAAAAACCAGAAGAAGGAAGATGAAGAGGAAAAAAACGGGAAACCACACGAGTGTGTTTTACGATCGTCCCGTTGCGGAGGATTTTGGCTTCTGGAAATGGTCGAGAAACATATGACGACGAAAAAAAAAATGGTTGGATTCCGGTTCTCATTATCGTCAACACGATCTATACGATTTAAAAAAAATCTTCACGTGCTTTTTCGAACCTTCTCAAAATGAGTTTGGGTAAACCTCGCGAGTGAGAGGGGAGAATCTTCATTAAGTGTAAAGTTGGTAACTCTGACAAAATGTTTCACGATGAATGCCCGAACAACGACGGAAGTGGTCACAGACAGATTTTTCCTTTGAAACCGGAAGTTCGGATCGCACGTTTTTACACGGAAAAACGGTCTAGTCATTATTCCTGGATTGGTCCAGTAATTTTTCATGGATTGGTCCAGTAATAATGGCATTCTGAGCTGCAAATCGAATACCGGCGAATAGTTTCCGGACAAAGATTCAAAAAAGATCTGGAACGTTTTTTTATGCCATTTCGCCGGAAGTCAACGTAGACTAATTTTACAAGCGGCATTTTGAAGGGGAAGAATTCGGCTTCATTTCCTGATTTCTTAATTGTTTTTTCAATTTGTTTTTAGATTTTGACTCCATTTTGAAAACAGTTTTTCGCCTTTTCCCCCCCTCTTTTCAGGTGCAACCATCTTCTAGAGGAAATTTTTTTAATACATTTTTACGATTGGATTCATAAAGAGGAAAGTTTGAGCTTCAATTTCCTTTTTTTTCTCAACTTTGAGCGATTTTTGTTTCCAAAGTTAATTCTGTTTTTTGTGAAAAAAGAGGAAATTAGAAAAATCCCGTATAACACAAAAACAAAGAGGATTCATGAAAAACTTCAGAATAGCAAAAAGTTGCATCTGTTTTTGTTGAGTGCAGAGGAATTTTTTCAGATTTTTTTTCCCCAAATATTTTGTTTTCTCATTTTCTGGGTCGGAGCTCAGATCATTCAATTACTATCACTCGAAAACTATGGGATTATTGATGAAATTTCGAGAGGGTAAAATACTTTATTTTACCATTTTCATTTGAATTTTTTTCACATTCTTTTCCCAAATTTTTTTTTCTCCTATTTTCGGTCGGAAAAAAATGTTGGGAAAATGTCGGAAAGAACTATGGGATTATTGATAAAATATCAAGAGGGGAAAATACTTTATTTTACCATTCTCAACACATTGGAATTTGTTTTCAAATTTTTTTTCCCTAATTGTTTTCTAGCCTCATGAGAAGAAAAAATGTTGGAAGAAAAAATCTGAAAAAATTCCTCTAAACTCAACGAAAACGGACGCAACTTATCGCTATTCTGAAGTTTTTCATGAATCCTCTTTGTTTTCGTATTATACGAGATTTTCCAAATTTCCTCTTTTTTCACAAAAAACAGAATAACTTTGGAAAAAAAATTGCTCAAAGTTTTTAAAAGAACCAAATTGAAGCTCAAACTTTCCCCTTTATGAATTCAATCGTAAAAATGTATTAAAAAAAGAAGATGGGTGCACCTGAAGAGAGGGGAAAAAGGCGAAAAACAGCTGTTTTCAAAATAGAGTCCAAATCTAAAAACAATTTGTAAAAATAATTTAAAAATCAGGAAATTATTTTTCCAATAATTCCAAATTCTGTCCCTTTAAAATGCCGTTTGTTAAATTAGTCCACGTTGACTTCCGGCGAAATGGCAAAACTTTCCAGACCTTTTTTGAAGTTTTGTCCGGAAACTTTTCGTCGGTAGTGTATTCGATTTTTTATAACTGATTTTGAATACATCAACTGTTCGAAGGATGCTCTGTAATTTGTTGAGATTTTTCCAACCGATAGTTTGGTCACGATACTTGTTATAAAAAATGGACAAGGTCAAATCGGCCCAGATAAGTGTGACCACGGAAGGTTGAAGTTCATGGATGTACTCCAGTAATTTTTACTGGCAGCCCCGCATGAAAAATGTATGTCCCTAGACCAGGATACCGTCTTAATGGTTCTCGTTGAAAAATGATTTTTGGGGATTTCCCTTTGTAAAAATGGCGCGAAGCACATAGCTTTGGGTCACTATGTATACCTTATGCAGGCAGTGTTTGGCCTCGTATATATAATATACGACGCACTCACCGAGTCAGCGACGTCTGTACCCGCGTCTGCTCAGGAAACGGTCCATTACGCCGATCAGACGACGACGACGTAGCAAACACTGTCCTCTCGGCCATTCTCCTCCATCTCTCTCTCTCTCTCTCTCTCTCTCTCTCTCTGTCGCTCTTTTGGGATCTCTACGCGTGCGGAGAACACGGCATTAAAGCAGGAGAATCTGCGAGACAGAGAAGGACAAAAGTGGTCGAAGTAACTTGTTAACACTCGAGTAAAAGCTGCATAAACAAGCTCAGCATCTCTGTGTTTGAATATCTCGTGTATATCTCGCGATGGCAATCTTTTCGAAATAAGAATCACGCGAGAATAATTAAAAAACAAAAGCCCTTGACGAAGACTCTGAGATTCGAATCTCAGCTAAATCAAAGAAGATCAGATTCAAGAAAGGAATTATTGGGGACGTCTCAAAAGAAATATTTATAGTTTTCTTCAGACCCCACCCAGAAAAAAGATCTAGTACATTTAACTAAATCCTAGTCAAGCCAAATAAATTTTTTTAGTTGAAGGCCGGCCTAATACAACTCTATTCATGTCGACGGGGGTTTTTTTTTTTTGAATGACCTACTAGAAAAATATATTGCGATCTAATAAATTTTTATTCAATATTAATAAATATTATTTCAAACTGAACAAATATGTATTTAAATGAAATAATTTTTTTTTTTAATATTTACACAATATTTATTTTTAAACCGTTCAATCTTTGAATGTATAGCTACAAATATGAAGTCTACAATTTCGAAAAGCTTCGTCTTTGCTTTAACAGAAGGGAAAAGAAAAAAGACCCTTTTTTATGGGAATCCTTTTCGGGGATTCGACCATCTTGCGTTTTGCCGCAATGTTCAATGTATTAAATATCCATACTGAAAAATAAAGATATCAAACATAGACGAGCTTGGAAAGGATATATGAGGGATTCTCCGTCAATTTAGCCACTTTTTTCGACCATTTCAGATCTGCCCCATAATTGGTTATATCAAAGTACTACTAAAAGGCATTCTATGTGAATTTTTTCAAATTTTTTAATTTAACATTTTAGAAAATACCATTTTTTTCCAAATGAATATATCTCGGAAACTTGAAGTAACTGAAAAAAAATGTCTCTACATAAAAGTTGTAGTTTTGTGTTATCTTTCGAGTGGATGACTTGAAATAATTTTTACGTTCCGGTAACGCTGATTTTTTACCAAAAAAGTGGATAAATATTTTTTTATTTAAAAAAGGCCATTTTTTAGGCTGAAAAAATTACAGTCTTTCAGTATATCTGACGATATCGCAAAAAAATCGCCAGAGTGGCACGGATCGAGGTTCTAGGGTAAAAAAATGAAACGACACAAATTAATTTTTTTTCCTACCGGAACCTTGTTAACATATCTCAGAAACTTGTATTTACTGAAAAAAAATGTCTGCACATGCAAGTTGTAGTTTTGTGTTAGCTTTCGAGCGGAATATTTGAAATAATTTTTATGTTCTGCTAACGCTGATTTTTTACCAAAAAAGGGGGAAATTATTTTTTTATTAAGAAAATGCCGTTTTTATTTGGCTGAAAAAATTACAGAGTATTCCTGTATATCTGACGATATTGCATAAAAATCGCCAGAGTGGCACGGATCGAAGTTCTAGGGTAAAGAAAATGAAACCACACAAATTATTTTTTTTTTTATACCGGAACCTCGATCCGTGCCACTATGGCGATTTTTTTGTGATATCGTCAGATATACTGGAAGACTCTATAATTTTTTCAGCCAAATGAAAAGGGCTGTTTTTGAATAAGAAAATAATTTCACGCTTTTTTGGTAAAAAATCAGCGTTACCGGAACGTAAAAATTATTTCAAATATTCCGCTCGAAAGCTAACACAACACTACAACTTTTATGTGTAGACATTTTTTTTCATTTACTTCAAGTTTCCGAGATATATTCATTTGGTAAAAAACGGCGATTTCTAAAATTTTGAATTAAAGAATCTGAAAAAATTCACATAGAATGCCTTTTAGTAGCACTTTGATATAACCAATTATGGGGCACATCTGAGATGGTCGAAAAATAAAGTGGCTCAATTGACAGAGAATCCCTCATATAGGCGTCGAGAGGCAGGTTCGCTTGTGCGAGAGGTAGCCACCTGGCGGATTTTTGGGGTACTGACAAATCTGCATATATGATCGGATGAGATTACGGATGAATAGGTATTTAGTAACGACCAATAGAATTTTTCTTCAACGCCCGTTTCTCGATGACAGGGAATTCAAATAAATATAAATATATAGTACAAGTAAATATCACCCAAAATTGGATGGAAAGAAAATTTTCTTTAAAGTAACTAAAAAATAATCAAATAAACGATTATAGTACCTACGACTAGATCTTTTTTTTGGGTGCCGAAGGAATAGTCGATTTTTTCCTCGAGTTTCATCGACAAAATGTTGCAAAATAAACTCTTCGGCCTATATCTTCGAGTCTCGTGACCGACTTATTCGTTTGTCAACCGATCTGCAAAGGAGGAAGCTCGATGGTCGAGGAGAACCGACCTAATTCGATCCAGACACTCGCGCTTTTACAGCGTTTTTTTTTTGCTGCATACACAAAGCAGAATCGTATGTATCCTCGAGTTTTTTCACGACCGGCAGATGTTTTGGGCATACGAAATCTCGATTCCAAGAAATTTCGAGACTTCGCAACGTCCTTTCTGGTGGCGCCTCTCGGCCAATTAACGAGCGAACTGCGTTTGGCGCGGATTTACGAAATGTTTATAAGCTATTGTGAAAATATCGTACGATTTTTCACATACCAGTCACATCCCAGATTGAATTATGTTTTGGTGGACGCGGGCCCTGGAAAATCATGTATATATCTCAAGAGAGAACGATAAGCATTATCTCATCGTATCTTTGAGTTTCTACAGAACGAAAAAAAAAAAATGCTGCAGCGAGCAAACGTTACGAAAAACATGGGTACTAAATATACACAGTTTTACCTGTGAATCTCGAGTGTTTGCGCCGTGAGATAACGAGAATATGAAGCGAGAGAGAAGATGGTGAGAGACAGTAAAATTATCTCTTTTCCACTCGAGGCGCGTAATCTCGAGGGAATTGTTTAATTTTACGGTAAATAACCGATAAATAACAGTAGTAATGATAACGATTGTGTAAAATGCATTCCACGCGTAGAAAAAAAAAGAGGGATGAATAGCGAAAGAACGGGGGAGGGAGATAGAGGGAGAAAAGTTTTAATGCGTGCGCGGCATTTTACCGTTTGATAATTTTACAGCGTGTGTAAATGAGAGATGGATCGTGTCGATTCGAAACGAAGAAAAAACTCATCGGCGATACACAATCGATAAATATTCCGATCTCGTTCGCGATCGGCGTTGATCGCGCGTCTCCACTCAAAGCGCGCGCAAGAGGCCACGCACGTTTTTCAAAGGTTCTTTGCTATGCTCGTCACACGATACGAGAACTTCTTTCTGCTATACGGTATTATACGATCCTCCGTTAAAACGCAGCGCTCCAAAACGTCGACGTTTTGGCTCAACTGCGAGTCCCAAATATGGCGTCTTATACCGATTATAAGACACCATTTTACGATGTGGAAAGCGTGCATTTAACGTTGGAATTTGAGAGAGCACGATTTGGTAAGAAATTTGCCGTCGAGAGTGTCGTAAACGAATTAAACGTTTACTCGATGCAAAAAAAATCCGAAAAATGTCTTTTTTCAAATGAAAATTCATAAAAATTTTGAGTTTTTACGGAAATTTGTGGTAGATTCGTATTCAAGGGGAGAGGGGAGGGGGAATACATCGATATAAGGCCCGAAAAGAACAAAAATTGATAAATTTTTTTTTTGCATTTTGGCAAAAATTTAATTGTTTCACTAAAATAGCTGTAATTTATTTTCGAGATAGAATAGCGGCTTGAACGTGTGCTCATTCTCTTCGTAATCGTTGAAGCTTCAAAACCTCGTTAGGTTCATCCGATTTCGATCATTTTTCGATTTTTGGCAGATTTTTAAAGTTCGACCATCGATTTTTTGCAAATTTTTTAAGGCATACCCCTTTCCATTTTTTTCGGCGATTTTTAAACTGCTCTTATTTTTACAAAAATTGAGTTATCGGTATGAACCAAACGCCGTTCTCTAAGTTTAGGGATAGCCTTTAAGTACGTAAAAGAAATTTTGAAATCGGTCAAACCAATCGAAAGCTATGAGCACTTGAAATTTCCTGATTTTGAGGTTTTTGAAAATGGGACCAAAATCGAGCGAAAATGTTTTTGATGAAAATACATGAAAATTTTGATTTTTCGAGAAAACTATTGGTAGATTCGTGTTCAGGGGAGCAAAATACATCGATATAAGGTTTGAAAAAAATAAATTAATAAATTTGTTTTTTTTTTTGGCCAAAATTAAATCAGTTTACTAAAATAGCTGTAACTTTTTTTCTAAGCTAAATTTTGGGTTAATTCTGCGCTCATTCTTTTTGGGATCATTAAAACTTTAAAATGCCGCTCGATTCATTCGATTCTGATAATTTTTTGATTTTTGACAGGTTTTTTAAGTTGGACTATTGATTTTCGCAATTTTTTTAAGGCATACCACATTCCTACAAAAATTAAATTATCGGAATGAACCAAACGCCATTCTCTAGTGACAGCCTTCAAGTACGAAAAAGAAATTTTGGAATCGGTCGAACCAAAGTAAAGCTATGAGCACTTGAAATTTCGTTATTCAGAGGTTTTTGAAAATGGTGCCAAAATTAAGTAAAAAAAATTCTGTTTATTTTTATCGTTTTCGAACGTTAATTCGATGGAAAATTCACCACTGATTGCAAATCACGCAGAATTTTTGTCGAAAAAAAATTTTACATAAGAAAAAGCAAGAAAACACTAAAAAAAAAATATTTTTTCAATTCAGAGGTTCATGAATATTCATCTCTTGGAGCTCGTATCTCGACAAATACGGTTCGCTATTGATCATAAATTTTTAAAGTAATTATACCAAAAGCAATATCACATTTTTGATTGTATGTTAAAAGATAAAAATGATGCAACTATTTTTTGACAAACTCGATAATGATCCTCAATTTAAATACGTCTCAAAAAAATTATCATTCTTCAAATATACTTTTGAAAATTGATAACGATAAAAATTCCTCGTGTATTTAATTTTTCATGCTCATTCCCGGTTTTCTATCTTCGGTTTTTCACGGTTAAATGTTTAAAACCTCTCCCTCTCCGGACACCGCCGATGTTTGTACAGGCCCGGGGGTCTTGTCACCGATTGACGACAGATTTTCGCGCCTCGCCGTGCGCCTGTCTCTTCTACTCTCCTCTCTCTCTCTCTCTCTCTCTCTCTCTCTCTCTCTCTCTCTCTCTCTCTCTCTCTCTCTCTCTCTCTCTCTCTCTCTCTCTCTCTCTCTTCCTACGCACACATACAAACATCATTCTCGTACAGAACTGGTCGTGGACAATTTATTTTTTTTTCTTCTTATATACTAGAATCTCATGACGGTGAAAAACGTAAAAGAGCAAGAACGAGGGAGTTCGCTCCCTCGATCGGGATAAAATAAAAACACCAAAGCCAGTCTGAGTCTCACTCTGACTTCTCAGTGAAGACCGAGGAGAACGCCGACCGAGCACACGGGAGAATCGGCCATCTGGCTTTGGCGCGAGCCACAACAATCTCAAGATCGCGTCGTGTCTCATCTCGGTGCTTGCCAACAACGAGAGAGAGAGAGAGAGAATGATAAAGCGAGAGAATGAGAAAGAGAAACGAAGTTGCAGTTGCTCTGGTGCAACGCGCACGTGTTGCCATACACATATATATTTTATATATATATATATCTATAGTATTAGCTTCAATTTCGTTTTTTAAAAAGTTTCGTACGATTTTTTTTCGCAAAAATATTAAATTTTTCGTAAAAAAAACGACCATATGTATAAAATGTAGCCTAACTCTAAAACTAATGAATTTTCGTGAAATCACTAAGAGGGTAAAAAGTTGTATACAATCATTCTGGATTCAATGAAATGTTTTCAGATTTTTTTTCAAAATTTTTTTTTCTAATTTTTCTTGTAAACGAGATATTTTTTTATCATAAACAATCGAGTCTCTTACCTCATCTACACGGGTTTTTTTAATGGAACATTTGTGTGGAGGATGTTTTCCAGTGAAAAAGTTGCATACAATCATTCTCGATTTAATGACATTTTTTTAGAATTTTTTTTTCAAATTTTTTGTTTTGAAAATTTTTTCCATCAACGAGATATTTTTTATCTTAAACAATCGATCTCTTACCTCATCTGCACGGGTTTTCCGATGAAAAAGCCACGCGGGTGAGGTTTTTCGATCAGTTTGTCAAATTGGGGGAAAAAATTATATTTTAATAAATAAGTTATGGATGAATTATGAAATTTATATTTAAAAATTTATGGACTTAGTGATGCGACCTAAGTTTTTTTTCTATGAATTTATTGTCTTAAATTTGTTCCATATTAACATGGAACAAATTTAATAAAAATGAATTAAAAATTTATTTCTCACTAGTTTCTTCTCTTGAACCGTGTATAATTAATTTACGGAATCTTTTTTCTCGATTACTCAACCATGAAATTTATGGCACCTAAACATTCATGGCATATGTTTTAATAATTGAATAAACCCGTACTATATATGCTGCAATATTTCACAACAAAATAAATCGGCACTTTATATATCGCGTGCCTAATGCCAAAAGGGCCTATTACAGCAAGAAGATAGGGGTCCATGCCAAAAGGGCCTATAAAAAATTTTTTTTTTGCCATTCTTCTTAAAATTGCTTGAAACGTGAAGATCTGTAAAAAAAAAATTTTTGATGTACTAAAACCAAAAGGGCCTATCTTAAGACATAGGTCCTTTTGGTTTTAGGAAATTGTCAGCCTAAAACCAAAAGGGCCTATAAAAAAAATCAAAATTTTTCAAAGTTTTGAATAGAAATTGCATACCAGAGCATTTTTTTTTTGGAACAAAAATTTTTTTTCGGAAAAAAAATTTTTTTTTTTTGGAAAAAAAATTTTTTTTTTTGGAAAAAATTTTTTTTTTTTGGAAAAAATTTTTTTTTTTTGGAAATTTTTTTTTTTTTTTTTTTGAAAAAAAAAGTTTAAATAATTTGTTATTGTTTATTTATTTCAACATTTTGTTTAAACGTTTGTTTAAATTATTTGACTTGTTTTCATTTTTTTTTTTTTGCAAAAAAAAAGTTGAAGTAATTTGTTATTGTTTATTTGTTTCAACAATTTGTTATTTTTTATTTGTTTAAAGAATTTGTTATTGTTTATTTGTTCAAACAATTTGTTCTTATTTATTTAAACAATGTTATTTTTTTAAACAAATAAAAAAGAACAAATTGTTGAAACAAATAAACAATAACAAATTGTTGAAACAAATAAATAATAACAAATGATTTAAACTTTTTTTTCCATATAAAAAAAAAAAAATTTCAAAAAAAAAAAATTTTCAAAACAGATTTTTTTCCAAAAAAAAAAAAAAAAATTCCAAAAAAAAAAATTTTTTTCAAAAAAAAAAAAAAATTTTTTTTCAAAAAAAAAAAAAAAATTTCCAAAAAAAATTTTCAATTTTCTTAGCGGAAAGTAAAAAAAAAAATTATAGGCCCTTTTGGCTTTAGATCACTAAATTTTCAATGTCCCAAAGCCAAAATTTGAGACATAGGCCCTTTTGGCTTTGGAAAATTTTTTTTGTCTTTAGGCTTAGAAAATGTTGGCAAAACGATTGGCGCAAAAAAAAAAAATTATAGGCCCTTTTGGTTTTGCAAAGCCAAAAGGGCCTATAACTTTTATAGGCCCTTTTGGCATTAGGCACGCGATATACTCATCTTCAAATTGAAAAAATATTTCATTCAATATGAATATATCTTTTGTGAGATCTGTTATAAACGATATAACGAGCTCGTTAAGTTTATAAATGCCTCGAGCGACGCGCACCATCAGAGAAACGATATTTTCCTATTGCAACACGAATCCACCTGTGACTATTTTCCCAGAAACTATTAAAATTTTATAAAACTCGAAGCTGTCAATGTAAATCAATAAATATTTTTATTCACGATAATCTATCCAAGAAATTCATATGAATTTTACAATCACCTTTAGTAGTCGTATATTTTATACTTTGACCTCATGAAAACTACTGCTATAATATGCGTAGTAAATGTGAAAAGTCTATGAAATGAACTTAAACCTAAAAAATGAGGAATATTCGTGATTTTTTCTTCGCTCCAATGAATCTTTTCAAAAAAATTTCAAAATTTTTATAGAGTGTTAAAATATTGCGTTATCAGAAACTACTATTAACAACTATTTTGGTGCAAAAATAAAAATGTTCTAATTAATAATTTAAAAAAAAAATGAATTTTACAAATTTTGTAAGCAACATTTTTCTGCACATATCTGAACGCCTCATAGTCTCAATCAGTCTCTATATATAATCTACAAAATTTATATCTACAAAATTGTTTTAATTAAGAAGATTAATTAAACAGAAAATTAAGGAATTTTTCGGTTGCTTTGCTTCAGACATTTTTCCAGCTTTTTTAACATTTGAATTGATATCTACAAAATCGTTTTAGTTAAGAAGGTTATAATTAAACAGAAAATTAATGAATTCTTCTGTTCTTTTTGCTTTAGACATTTTTCCGTCTTTTTTGCAATTTACGCCAACGAAAGAATCGGTATTTTTGTTTCCAGAGAATTTTTCGGGATCGTCTAAATATGTCGTTAAGTACCTCAAAAGGTTTCCCAAAAATTCTTGTTATTGGAGCCACAAAAAAATCGCAAAAATTACCCTTTTTCTAGCGTTCTAATTCAGGTTCCCCTCTCAGGACTGCGCGTTTTATAACACGATGTTATATGAGATCGCAGACACGTGGGAGCAATATCCTCCGATGTATCTTCCCAAAACACTGTCACAGGGATGAATCTTGTTTTTTCTTTCTTATGCGCAATTTTTCATATATTCAAACCAAGCTCGTGCCAGAGAGAAGCGGACGAAGAAAAAGAGGAAAAGGAAAGTCGAAGACTCAAAAACGAATAGGAGAGGAAGACCTTGCGGTCTCGCAAGAGATACCAGTTTTGGCTTAAATGTGGTCAAGAAATCTTTTTGCTCCATTCCATCCCCGATATATGCATTTTGATGGTAGGAGAGCAGAGACACTTTGCATCATTGACGATCGGGTCCACTAAGTGGAGAGTCTCATTTAAATCCGAATCGAAACACTTTTGTTAAAACCATTCGAGAATACTCTTATTGCTTGCCCCTAATCTCCCCCTTAATCTCATATTCTGGTAAAAGGTACAGATAAAATTGACCAGACGACATAATCCGAGAAATATCAAAGTGGAAGTTTATGACAAATATTTTTTTTTTTTTTGCAAACTTTTCAGGACACGAAAATTCTGCTCATTGCTGTAAACGGATTTTTTCTTCTCCAGAATGCTTTTCTTAAATTACAATGTTTTCACAAGCTACCGGAAGTACGGTCCCGATCGTTTGTTCCACCAGACCACCCGGATTTTTTTTACGTTGCCGAAGCGACGGAGAAAATAAAAAAAGAAAAAGATGCGGCGGAGGAAACGAATGTTTTTTTTTTTTGAGGAAAAAGTCCCCGGGGAGAAAGAACGGATATGGCTGTTCTGGTATTTGGTAAAACGATTACCACGAGCGGGATTGGCAAAACGAGCAATGATTTTCCTTTTTACCTGCTTCTTCAGATTTTCAACCTGATGCCTCACTTTATGGCATGTCAAAATATAAATTCGATAAATTTTTTATCACTCAATGAGTTACATATCGTTGAAATTATGAAAAATTAGTTATGGGTAAAACACATGTGCAACCCATACTCAAAATTCTTTCTAAACTTACCATTGACTACTAAAAGTGCTTTTTAATGTCACAAACACGTGACTAATTTTTTTTTTTTGTAGATTCTTTTCTCATGGAGTTTTTCTTCACATAGACTTCCATGAATTACATTGTGCCTGCTGAAATATTTTTGTCACGTGACTTACAGTCATCGTACCGTTTACCATAAACACTGGGGGACTTTTTGATTTCCCAAACTGTTTGCTCATACATACGGAATCGTTGAGGCGAAGGAGTCCCTTGAGAAAAGAAAACCATTGGAACTCCAAAACCGTGAGATAGTCGTATTTTTCTTAAGGGGGTGTTCTGGTCGAGAATTTTGAGAAAATCATTTTTTTTTTGCATATTCTTAAAGTTGGGACCTTTAAGAATATATCCTCGAAAGGAAATTTTGTAATTCCAATAATTTACGGAATTATTAATTATTAATTAATTTGCGGAATTATTTTAGTGATGCATTGGACTTATTAGACGTTTTTCTCAAAACTACTTTTCTTAACACGGCTGACTTGATATCTCAAGTTTTACTCAACCGATTTACTTCAAATTTTTTACCAATCTTCAATGAACTCATCTGTATCTCCCCTACCACTTTTGTATCGAAATTATTTTATTTACTATTGTAAAAAAATTAAAAACTATGAAAAAAAGTCGAGAAACGCCTTTTTTTGTTCAGACAGCCGCCATTTTGCCAACATTTTTTCCCCCTTTTTCTCTGAGGTAGGGACTATAACGACATTCTTACTAATAAAGAATCTTTTTTTAAATTTAAGGGTTGCAATTGTGTCAACCAGCACACCCCTTTTTTACCCCCAATTTTACTAGCTTATATCTTATTTCATTTTCTTTTTTTTTCTAGAAAATTGTTTTGTTTTAGGGGTGTGCGAATAGCATTCGACTCGAATCGAATCGAATAGTGATATCCGATTCTAAATTCGAAATATTCGAACCATTCGAATTATTCGAATAATTCGGATTATTCAATAATTTCGACAATGCAAATATTGATTTAGGTTTTCATCATAAACAGCCATTGCAATAACATAGTCTCTTATTTTTTACTACACTGTAAAAAATGTTATTAAATTTAATATACTTGTTATTGAAATTTCATATTCCGTTCTATATTAAATTTTAATAACAAGTATACGAAATCGAAATTAATAGACATTCATTGGAAAATTAACAATTTTAACTTAAATTCAATATTTGTATATTGAAATTAAGAGAATAAACTCTGAGAATTAAAATATATATTGGAATATTACTGCACATATGTATATGAAATTTAATATATTGTACATGCATAAAAACGTCATATTTTTTTATGAAGTTTCAACAGATTTTTTTTTACTATTTAGGAGTGTGCGAATATTCAAATTTACGAATTACTCGATTCGATTCGTCTCGAATAATTCTTAAATTCGAATATTTGCCCACCTCTATTTTGTTTATTGTCAAAATATGAATAAATGTGTTGTAACAAAAAGAATGGTAAAAATATAATTTTTTTTATCGAGCTCGACAAAACGCTCAAAATCATGTCTCTAGACCAGAATACCGCCTTAAAACTAACGATTCGGTGGAATAGAATAATCATAATAATTAAAATAAAATAGCAATTAAAAAAAAAAGATGCGTGAAAGAAGTAATAATATCATGGCTCAATAACGATTCCCAAAGTGATTTTTAATTACTTCATTCATTTGGAAGTCCGTCCATTTCAAACGAGTAAACATACAAATTCTCTGAGAACAAATAATGGTCAAGCGTTATCCGTAAACGACATCAGAGTTTTCGTGATGGGCGATCGAAACAGCAGGATGAAAATTGATCGGTATCTCGAGCTCATTAACTAATTTATCTTGACCTGTGGCGCGCTAACACAGCAGCATTTTTTTTTTTCATTATTACACACATAAAAAGACAACCCCCCCCCTCTCGCAGTCCCACGGAAAGTCACATGGACGACTCCGGATAGCGCAAGATTATGAGCCGTAAAAAAGGGTGCCGACGATTCGGCGTTTCTGTCGACGGCAAAGGATTCCGGTATACATGGTTTTCGTTAGAATTTATATATGACCATCGAAAAATATACAGACACGAAAAAAATCAAGAAAGAGACAGAGAGAGAGAGAGAGCGAGAGAGAGAGAGAGAGAGAGAGAGAGAGAGAGAGAGAGGATGAGGAGAGCGAGAAAAAGCATAAAGGGATGCTGTAATTCAAACCAGAAGCCATGTGTGTTTTTCAAATATTTTCTGATGATGTTTCAAAATTTATTCGGCTTGAGAATTTTTTTATTTTCTCCTCAACATCCTCGAGCGTTTTTCGTCGATGATATTTCATCGAATTATTGGCTTTTCTCGAGCATCTCTCATTACAAGAGCTCTCTCGTTATCCTCGGACAGGTGATTTAATTTTCAAGGCGTTCATTCGTCACGCTATTCTGGATATAACGCCTCCAATATATATGAGACATTCCATGCCAACTCGTCCTACCGTCAAATTTTGCAACTCCGATTGAGATGATATTTGGCTTCCTTTTTGTACTTATTGCAAAAGGTATCGCTGATTTTTTTCAAATTTTTTTGTCCAGCCAATCAGGAGGTACGAATTTTTTATGATTTTCCTGATTTTTTTTTTCAAATAGCTATAACTTGGTGAAAATTGCTCCAATTTTCAAAGTTTTTTTCTCAAATTGTGCGTTTTTGAATGAATGTTCCGAAAATTTTATGTATAAAATTATTCATAGCTAATTCGACTGATTTTTTTTTCATTTTGAAGCTAAAACATGATGTTTTTAAATTGTTTGTCTTTCGATTTTTTCAAAAAATTCTCAAAAATATTAGTTCCTAGAACACAAATTTTAAACCCGGTTAAAAATTTATGTTTTAGGAGTTAATATTTCTGAAATTTTTTTTTTTTAAATCGAAGAACCCAAACAATTTAAAAAATCGTATCTCGTAATTGGCACGACAAACAAATTGAAAAAAAATCAGGGATACTTTTTGCAATAAGTATAAAAAGGTAGTCAAATTCTATTTAAATCGGAGTTGCAAAATTTGACGGTAGGGCGAGTTGGCGTGGAATGCTCCATATATAGATATATATAAATTTTGTTTTCTTCATTTCATACTCGTGTGGATGCGCTCAAGCAACTTGACCACTAATTCTCTGGAGTTTAATGTATTCGTACGAGCTCTGAATGGTCATGTGTGTGAGCGGTAGAATGGTACGAGGCGTAATTGCGTATCGAACCGGAAACAGCGAGCGCTCGCGCGATATTCTCTTCCTATCCCGTACCAGGCTCGATGAATATATATATATTCATCGGACCCTAGTATATATATATATATATATATGTATACACACATTTTAATGTACAAGCTCACCAGCCGAGGAGAGAGAAACGTGGACGGCGATGCCGCAAACGCAATATCTCTTATATATACAAGGGATTCTCTCGATCCACGTACGTCCGCTCTGAGATTACATAATGCATTCCGTATACAGTATCCTGCAGTCGGGAGAATTTCTAATGGATCTAATGTGGACGGATTCATATGCCCATTCTTATTCCATCATCGAAAATCGCGATGTCCAACGAGATACCATCTTTTCGTCTTCTAATCATTCTTTGTCTTCCCGCATGAATACAGATATAGATTAGGGTGGGTCAAATAAAATGACTTTTTTTTTTCCTCGACATAATAAAAAATGTATTGTTTGGCATCTCAAAAAAACCCTCTACAAGCATCAGCCCTTTATATTTAAATCAAGAGGTCCCTCATCGCAAATTTTCATTTCCCATTTAAATAACAATTTTTTTTTTAACTTTGGAATTTTATTAGACTTTAACCGTTGACGTTAGGAGAGTTTTTTTAGCACATTTATGTAGGACATTTGATACTCTACAAAAAAGCTCTCTTGTGTATAATCGATAAAACTAACTATTCAAAGAATAATCGGTGATAATTGTCACTTATTATCACTTGGCGTTGATTATGTTGTTTCAAATCGATACAAGAATTTGTATCAAATCGAAATGACTCTACGAAATGTTCCGTATCGAATTTGGCGGAAAACGCCGGATTTTGACAATTCTTTACAAATTTATAATTTTCCGACCAATTCTCAAAATCCTTTCGTCAAACTTTGATTTATTCAAATTTTTTTATTTCCTATATCTATGCAACGAATAAAAATGCCAATCGATCTGTGCATGACTAGCAAATTTTTATAAAAATCTATTTGTTACATTTATAGGCACAATATTGCGCAAAATCCTCGATTACGATTTTGGATGGTGGTAAGAAATCAGGGATTTAAATTTGAATGGCGCATGATTCAAGGCCCAAAAAGCATGATTTGGCGATTCTCGAGAGCAAAGAATACAAGAGATTGAAAAGTTGGACAAAAGGATGGTCTCCGGCCTGTCTAATATACGCTGGACGATATTTTGCCAGACTAACGTCGGGGAAGGACGATTATTTACACGCCATTTAGGTCCATATATATGTATATATAATAGTCGTGTCCGACGGGATCATCCTCGAGCCTTCTGGCTTGTGTTTGAATCGCCCACGCAGAGTTCATCCAGTGGGTGCTCCCAAAAAAAAGGAAAATAAAAAAAAAGAAGTTCATCCCACCGACAAGAATTCTCTGCATCTCTACGATTGTCAAACCCAAATTTGTACATAAAAAACGAAAAATATGTTTCTCCTCCCCCCTTTAGGCATTTTTTCCTCTAGCGATTTCCTCCACGAAAAAGGACATCAAATATTCCGGCAGAGTCCTGGGAATTGAAGATCCATGATTCTTCGTCTATCCCGATTCATGTCCACAATTTTTTCTCCTCTTTTTCAAACATCATCGAATGCAACAGGTGCTGAAGAACGAACCTTTGGAGCGATTTAAAGCGCTTCGGATCCAGTTGCACCCTTCTTTCCCTCCAACTCTGTCTTTGTATATATATATATATATATATATATATATATATGAGGTATTCCATACGAAACCGACCTCGTGACCTCGACCATTTTTAGTTTCATTGGAAATTTTCTATTTTTTTGTACATACTGAAAGCAGTCTATCAGATTTTTTTTAGATTTTTGTCTCAACTCTTCTTACCGCAATAAATTTTTCAAAATTTCACACAATATTTTTGGAAACAATAAATACAAGTTATGAATATTACAAGCTGCGAATTTTTTAGTACTTGTAAAAATATCTCTTAAAATGTGGTGAGTTAAAAACAAAAAAAAAAGAGTCAAAGGTAAAAAAAATATATTTTGGGTTTAAAACTGAAAAAACATATGAAAATTAATGTGGCGGAATTGACGGAATGCCTCATATATGCATTTGATCTATGCTCAGAGCAGTTTAAGTTGAGTTATAATTTTTGAAACTGTTCGTTTATTTTCCCAAAAAGATGGTTCGTTTATAAACGCTAAAAGTGCAGCTTCTCTTGCAAGAAGCCAATGTTTGTCCTCACCAAATGCGCTATATGCACTGTACAAATGTTTATTTGAATATTGATTTCAACGCAATGAAACGCTCGAGTCTATATTTTCGTTTTCTACTTTTTATGCTTTCAGAACTGCACTCATGTATCTGCTACGATCCTAGATAGGCTGCGATCCTAGACAGCACGAGGATGTCGTTGATTAAACGGAGTCGCGTTGTCTTTGGACTATCGATGATACTACTCGCGATTGTGACGACACAAGGACGAATCGTTCGACTCGGTGAGTGTGAAAAATATTTTTTTTTCTTCTCGATCCTCGTGAGGAAGCTTCTTTGCCGTAGACGAATGTATTTGTTTATGGAGAAAATAGGAAAGGGCTTGGCAAATACTTGGTAAATAATAATTTCAAAAATTCAAAGACGTATCAAAAATTATTTCCAAAGTGTTACCCGCAGGCCTCAAAAATGAATTATCAACCTGGAATTAAAAATGAATCAACAGAATAAATTTGGCGATTTTTCCGTTCATCTGAACGTTCGGAAATTGACGTCCATGAAATTTTTGCAGAGGCTGAATAGCGCATTTTTTTCGTGTACTACCATTTTCAAAACAATTTCAAGGCTTGCAGATTTTATTAATTATTTTTCGAAAATAGAGCGTGGTCGGTTCATCTCTCGCAAATTCAGCGAAATCGGGCTCAGCTTTAATTTCAATCAAAATGAACAATCACTCTAGATTTCACCTATTTTGCAGAATTGGGCTGAAATGATGAACATGTTGGATATCAAATTAGGCCAGAATCGTTTAAGCGGATCGGACATTCTAAAATCTACAATTTTTCAAAAAATGTTGGACCATAAAAATGTATATAATCATTTGAGAGTATATATTGTTGAGTGCTATCAAATTTCGCGAAAATCGCTCAAGATCGTCACTTTTCATAAAATTTTCAAAAGACAGCGTCATCGTTCTAGCCCTCGGAAATTCAAAGATATTGGACTACATTATTTACACAAATACTTTAAAGTACAAAGACCTATGATATAAAATTTTACTAAAATCTTTCTAAGGAGTAAAAGACTTGAATAAAATTTCCTTAATATTTTTTAGCAGTGATACCATTTTCAAAGCTCGGGAAACCTCATAGAGAAGAATTTGCAAATGGATAAAAATGATGAGAGCACAATACAATTTTTGAATCTGCATAATTGTTCATCTGCGCCCCTCAAAAATCGAGACTAGACTGTATCCTCTCAAAGGAGGGTGTGGAATAAATGACCTCCTGCAGGATTATTCAAAGTGCTCGTCTATCCTGGGACCGTCGCTCGTAAAAATCCACCGCGGGTATTTATGCAAATAATCAATGATCGGGGGCGTTTGGCACGATTAAATTTGCCGAAAGGGCAAATTACGAGCGTGAACGTGCGCTTCTAAATAATTCCACTAAACAGATCAACGACTTATAAATATACGTAAATGAGCCAAGAAGGTAAAAGGTTTCGAGGGATAACAAGTGTGGAGAGATGAACGGAGCGATTAGAATTTGTGTCTGCGCGAAAATAAAAAAATTTAAAAAAAAGACGTGTGCGAGTGGTCCGAATAAATTGTCCCTCCGATTAGCATATAATCATTGCAGACGGTCGGAATCGAGTGAAAAAAATCGTTGCTCTATCGGCTATATCCGAAGTCAGGGAGAAAAGTATCTTGAGGGGGAGGATTGAAAGCATCTACAAGAGAAATAAATCGAAGAAGAAAAAAGGAAACACGAAGAAAAAAATCGAGGAGGAGAGAAAGCACGATTTTCGTAGTCTGACATCTGGTCCACAGATACTCGTACTCACAATCAGCAATGCGCATACATATGCATACATACCATATATATTATATATGTATATGTGTGTATATATACATGAGGCATTCCACGCCATTACGATCAAAATCTTGCCTTGACGATTCCAATTTTCCTCTAAATTTTTTATATAAAAAAACACATTGAAAAAAAATTTCCCATATTTTTTCATAATTTTTTTGACGCGTTTTTTTTGTTTTTTTTTTTTTAAGGGACCACTTTGTAAAATCTGAAAAAATCGGAATAATCTGATAAAATATAACAACATTTTTGGGCGTTGCGCTAACCAAAATGGAGATTTTAATACTCTATGAGTAACATTCATTTTTTTTGCAATTTTTTGAATTTTACTCATAGAATATTAAAATCTTCATTTTGGAACGTAGCCCGAAAATGTTGTTATATTTTTTCAGATTTTTTCTGAATTTTTTCAGACCAAAAAATTCTGAAAAAATTTGGGAAAATATATTTCAATGTGTTTTTTTACACCAAAAATTTAGAGGAAAATCGGAATCATCAAGGCAAGATTTTGAGCGAAATGGCATGGAATGCATCATATTAGAAAGACCATCATAATACTGAGAGTCACCGTATTATTAAAATGGGTCAAATCTAATTTAATCACGCCACCCTCCAAAATAGCTCCAGATATATAAAAAAATCTGTGTAAAATCCCAACAATATTCATTGAAAGATAAACATGTCAATCTTAATGAAGTAACATCACTGCAGAGAACAATCATTGCATCCTTCGTACACTGAGAAAAAATGTACCAGGATTTGTTAACTGTTAACAAATGTAAAGTTGAATATGGCGAAATCAATTATTTTTTAACGGTTAATAAATTAAATAAATATTTTTTAACAGTTAATAAATTATTTTGACACAAATAAAATATTTCTTAACGATTAACAAATTTTGTAACAGTTAAGGAATATTTAAGCAAAAGTGCCAACTAAATATAATTCTTTATTACAAATAAACGGTTTTGGGTTAGTGAATCTAAATTTTGTAAGCAAATCTTCTAATGCAAATCTTATACCAAAATGGCTTTATTGAAATTCACCCTCATCGAATTAACAGGGTATTCTGGTCTAGAATTTTGGAAAAAAAATCATTTTTTTTTACATATTGTTAAAGTTTAGACCTTAAACAATATATCTTTGAAAAAAAAAAAATTTTTATCCAATAATTTACGGAGTTATAGCTATTTTAGTGAAGCAGAGCAAATCGGGCTGAAAAACTTTTTCTCAAAGCTACTTTTCTCGACACGTTTGACACGATATCTCAAGTTCCACTCAACCAATGTGCTTCAAAATTTTTACCAATCTTCAATGTATAACGCCCCTACCACTTTTATATCAAAAATTTTTTTTTTACTATTCTAAAAAAATTAAAAACAAAAAAAAAGTCGAAAAACGCCTTTTATTGTTCACACAGCCGCCATTTTGCGAATTTTTTTTTCCTCTTTCTCTGAGGTAGGGGCTATAACGACATTCTTACCGATTAACAATCTTTTTTTTCAATTTTGTATCGGATGACTAGAAAGGTTGCAATCGTGTCAACCGACTCACCCCTTTTTTACCCCCAACTTCACCAGCTTATGACTTATTTAATTTCCAATTCTTTTTCTCGAAATTTTTTTTGTTCATTGTTTAAATATTAATAAATATGTTGTAAAAAAAGGAATGGTAAAAATATATTTTTTTTTGGGCTCGACAAAACGCTCAAAATGTATGTCTCTTGACCAGAATACCGCCTTAAGTGTCAAGGATTTAATTGTTGTGTCTACATTTTAAACATCAAAAATAACTTTGGAAGATAAAAAATTAATAATTATTCGAATTATTAAATTTAATTAGAATAATAAAAAAATTCATGCTCACAGCATCCCTTTCTCTCAATTGATAGCCTTTGCATAAATTTTTTGCATATTATTATAAAACAAAGAAATATGTAACAATAATAATTATAAAACAAATACGCAAGCCTAAAGTCTAAAAAAGTCCGTAAAAACCCCCAAAAGAAACGTAACTGGCAGACAAAAGGACCCAAGTCCGCAATTTAACACCCAGTGTTGTTTCTGTTGGGACCTTTCGCCAGCCAGATGGTATTCACCAGTGAAATATATATTTACCACGGGAAGTAAAGAAATTGTGACGTAGAACGTATTCCGCGCGCGTTTGATTCTCGTCCCCGGGTTGAAGATGCAAGAGCGGAAGGCAGAGACGGAGAAAGAGAGGGCGAGGCCGTTTTGGGACGTTCCGCGTGTTGCACCCCTGCGGCGGTCCTTTTTCTACGGTCTTATGCATGACACGACCCTAATATGCAGAGGACTAGAGAAATTCGTCGAAATGCCTGCGAGAGCCTGTCGAGCACGTGGTGTGCGTCGTCCGTGCAGGATTTTTAACGACACGTGTATGCACATCAAGTGTTAGTATGCGGCGAGCAATTTTTTGGCGGGAAAATTATACGTTCAAAAATAATTTTTCTCCTAATCTATAGATGCACATCGATTCTCGATGTATGATTTTTATCAAGCTTTGCTTCCTTGAAAAAGAGACTTTCCTTTAAAAAAAAATGTCCGAATTGTATTTGTCTTTGACTGCCTGGAAAAATTTTAAGCAAGGGGATTTCTAGAACAGCTAAAATGTTATTAATTAAACCACGAGTTTTTCATGCGAAAAACAGTCGAAAAAAGGTGGGTCGTGCGCAAAAATTACAATGCCAAAAAAAACCGCAAAAAACCCATGTTTCGCAAAATCGCAAACATTTTTGGGAAAAAGCAAAATGAAGCTGAATAAGGTAAATGTCCCAATAATTGAACAGCTAAGGATCTGGGGATTGAATTAGGTGAGAAAAAAATTTAAAATCAAGAAAAAAACCATCGCTTTCATGTTCAAATGATACTTTGATATTTTTACTTTCGAAAAATCACCCTTTAAATTATTTTTAAATGATTTCGGATGAAAAAAAAGAATAACAATGTGAAGCATGCAAATGTCCCAATTATTGAACACTGGAAGTGCCTATGTCCCTAATATTGAACAGGCATGTCCCAGTTATCGAACACTCACGAGAATTCTTTTTCCGTTCTGAAAATATTATTTTGTATACAATATTAAGAAATAAAAGCAAAATCAAACACTTAAATAATTTTTTATTAATCATGTGAAAATACAAAAATATATATTTAGTCTCTTTTGACAGGTTTTTGGTTCATTCGCATTTGGCTTATTTTTGCTTTTCAACTCGAACTTTATTTTATTTTTATTTTCAGCTTTCTCTTTTTTTATGTTCTTTATTCCTTCTTTTCTTTTTATGTTTATTGCACGAAAATACAAATAAAAAATATATTTGACGATCTTAGAGTTATCATTAAAAGAATAAAGGTAAGTTTATTCAGTAACTTACAGTTTTTGTTTGAATAAATCCGATTCACACGATCTGTCACGCGTTAACTGTCTCGATGTTTTGATGGGTTTAATGACGCCATCTTGGAGAATTCGAGTGTTCAATAATTGGGACACACTGCATTTTCTATGTCCCAATGATCGAACACCGTATTTTTTAACAAATAATTAATTAAATTTTTTTTTTTAAATTGTTATTTGCAAAAAATGTTCCGAGGAACCTGAAACGCCGTTACTTTTTGAGATGCGACAGTTTTTGAATTTGTTATGCCCTTACGCGTGAAGCGGCGCGTCTTAGCAAAAACGATAAGCAGTTACCACGAGACGTCAAATCGGGTCACCGTTGCTGATTAAATAATTTTTCCCTTATTAATTGAAGCTTCTTTTTCGCAAGTAAGGTAACAGTTCGATAGCTAAAAGTTCCATATATGTAATGAAATTATTATAAATAAATAAATGCATGCAGGTGAATGAGAAATAATAAAAATACAAGATAGTGTTCAATAATTCGGACCTGTTCAATAATTGGGACATTACCTTATGTCCCCTTTCAAACGCCGCTTGGCGAAACAAAATATCTTCATTTTTAAAACTTGCACACGGTGGAAGGTTTCTGAATGCGCACACGAAAGGATGCAACGAGCAAGTTTACACGATTTTTGTTTCATGTTGATTGCGCGAGTAAAATGTATCGATAAACACACATAATGAAACATAGGTATATATATTTACATGTAATAAGCATCGTGTACAGAGCTATATAATCCTAGTGCTCGGTACACGTAAGTATTATTATGATTGAGCTCAATTGTCCAATTGGCAGCAGTTATTGAATGCTCCTCGCGGCTTGTATATTCCGTTCTCTCTCTCTCTCTCTCTCTTTCTCTCAGCCTCATAATGGGTTAGTGTAATACGCGTGTAGTCCATATTCCCCCCTAACGAGAAAAAGTGCCTCAGCAGCGATAGTTGCGCCCGTTGAATTGTAAAAACTGCGCCCTTTTGCCTCTCAACGATTGTCCTATCACACATCGTTCTACGAGCCTTGTATTTCACCACATAAATCGACCCCGGACAAATCCATGTTAGCCGGACACGATTAAAAAAAAAAAAAAAAAATCCACACACGTTCCGGACTGTCTTACGTTGGTTCGATACGAGAGCGAGACGACGGGAGGCGAGAAGAACACCCAAGAAACGCGAATGAGAGCCTCTGATGACAATTCTTTGTCTATTAAATGTATTCAACGACACAGTGATGGACACGGCTATTATCGGCCAATTGTACAATGAAAGAAACGACGAGAGAGTACCGAGGGGTGTATGATGGATGCATATATATAGGGGAGGGTGGGGCATGACGGCCCCCCTAAGCTTACTTTTTGTGGCTTTCAACCATCAAATCAGTTTACTTTTGTTCTATCTTGAACGAATTCACCGAAATTTTACCGAAACTAAAAAAAAAAAAATCTGGGGCATTACGGCCCACCTCTGAAAAAGGATAACATTTTTTGTTTGTCTTAAAAAATTGTTTTCAACGTTAATCTTTTTCATGGTCGATTTTACCCCTGATGTAGTGCTTCGGCCTTAAAATGGATGAATACATCAATTTCATGATAATGGGAAGGGAAGAAAATTGCTGACCTAATTTTTTAGGGTGATCCATTATGCCCCACTCCGCGGATCGGACAATGCAATTGCGATTTAAATTGAATTTCGCCAAAAATTAAAGTGCTTAAAGTAATGTGAGAAGCGAAGGAAATCGTTTTTTCAACGTTTACTTGAATTTGAAAACAACATTTTTGAGTGGTGTCCATTTTGCGCCCCAAATTTTTTTTTTCAGTCGACGCGTAGTTTCATCGATAAAAACGGTATTTTTAGATAAAATGCAACGAATTTATTCTGCGCGTAGCTTCCCGGCTTCGTTGTCTTCTTATGGTGTCCATTTTGCCCCAACCTTCTCTGTATATATATTATATAATATTGTGTGTCAGTATATCTGCAAGTACACAGACGAACGAAACGGCATCTGGCAGCAAGCTCTTTTACGAGAGTGAGAGATTTCCCTCTTTATCCCTCCTTCTCGTTACAAAGCTTTGTGGAGCTTTCAATGAGGGAAGAAAAACGAACGAAAAATTGATTTAAAAAATTGCATTTTTATCAGCTGATCAACATTGTTATGGAAAGTTTGTTATTAAATTAAATATAAAGATGTGATTTTTTGGTAGGTCTCTTTGAACAGGCACTTTTTAACTTGACCCACATTTTTCAAATGCATGAAGGTTTCTTTTTTTTGTTTAATTCATTGCCCGAGGTTTGTAAAATCCGAACTCGTCTCGAATCTGTCGCCGCTCGCCAAGTTCTCGACGGCGAGACGGGAGAGGAATTTTAATTGGTCTCTCTCTCTCTCTCTCTCTCTCTCTCTCTCTCTCTCTCTCTCTCTCTCTCTCTCTCTCTCTCTCTCTCTCTCTATCGGTATTCCTCTTTTTGTCGATGGAGGTTGGATCGTTCCGGCGATTATCGTTTCCAGCTGAGATTCCAGTCATCGGGAGTTGCACTGGAGAAGAGACGCCAAGGAGACGCGAAAGAGAGAGGAGAGAGAAGAGAGAGGGATACAAAGTAAGAGATACGTGGTGATTTTCTGACGGATGACACGAATCCCGTTGAAACGAGCGATTAACATGTATGCAATTTTAATTATGCGATAAAACACTTGACAGCAAGTCCTGCAAGAATAAGTATCTTATTGAGAAAAGCCTCCGAGCAGTCGCATGTGACAAACTATAAAATTAAACCCGTAAGATGTGTGTAAACAATCTGCTTAAGGTACTAGTCTATACTTTAGAAGGCAAAGAAAACAAATTTTTAAGATTTTTTTCTCAGCTCCTTTATCAGATATGACTATAAAACTATTTTTACAACATTGTTTTATCCTTCGAAAAAATAAAAATAAAATTATTTTTTATTTTGATTCTTTGGATAATTTATAGAAAGCGCCAAAGCCAGTTAATCTCAGGATTCAATTTTTCATTTCAAACATTCGCCATTTTGTTATCGATTTTTCATTAACGATGGTAAATTGTTGTGTAAGAAACCTTCCCCTTTAAAATGTTTTTGTTTCAGACTTGCCAATCCTGATATTAACTTTTTCGACTTTGGTGCCTTCTTTAAATTATTCAAAAAATAAAAAATAAACATCTTTTTTGTATTTTCGAAGGATGAAATAACGTTGTAAAAAAATCTTAAAAATCTTAAAAATTAAACTTTAGAGATGGGGATCTGTCTTTTCAATTCAGCAAAATCGCGATGAAATATCAGGGCTTTAATAATTATTCATTCCTGTTTTGAAGAAGAAACTAGCATAGATACCTGAATTTTAAAGTTCTCATTTTATATTCTTAAAAAATAAATAATTTTACAGTAAAATAACTCAGTTTATATGTAAGTCAAATTGTTTATTTTTCTTCGAACTTGATGAGTTTAGTCGTTTAACGTTGTAGACTTATTTCATAAACAATTGAATCTATCGAGAAGCACACTGAACTCTGACTCATCAAGATCAAATTGGAATTTTTAATTTTATTCATCAAAAAAATGTGTAAAAGTGTAGCAGAAGATGTGTTAAAGTCAATTGAATTAGTTATCCGCAAAATCATATAGTTATTTATTTTTTTCTACATCACGTAGGAACTATTTACTCTATAGATCCTTTTTTTGGCACAAAAGTCTCCTTCAAAATGTATCCAAACAATTATTGAAATATCAGAAGACTTGACTATCGATAAAATTAACTCAAACGTTTTGTTGCAACAAATTTACGGGATTTTTTTTTCAAAGCATGTGAAAATTAAATACACGAAATTGATTTAAAACCCCGTTCTTAGTTTTTTAATAAACAGATGTATAAATGCATATAAAAAAATTATTCTAATTAAGAGTCTTCGTCAATATATCCTCCCGCAAAAATTACATTAAATTAAATTTATGTTATTAAATTAATTATTATAGTAAATTATATTGAAAAATACGTCAGCGAATTTGATTTTCGATTTTCAAGAAGAAACATCACAATTTCGCCACTGTGATTTTCGTAAACAAATAATTTTGGAAAATGCACGAAGAAGATATAAACAAAGTGGGGGAAAAATGTTTGCTGGTGAAAAAGGAAAGAATTGCTAGAGTGTATCGGAAATGTGAGGATCTCGATGATGCACTAACAAACCGCGGGAATGCGCGAGTTGAATCAGAGAGAAAGAGAGAGAGAGAGAGAGAGAGAGAGAGAGAGAGAAGAGAAACGCGGTACCCACAAATATACGCACGCACACGCACAAAAAGTCCCGAATTAATTTACGGCTGGCGCGTGCCACGAAGAGAGTATAAAAGCTGCATAATCTATATATAGAACAGACGATATCTATATACATTGCATTCGATATACAGTCGCGAGTTTGTACAACAGACGGGAGACCGCAAACAGCGATTCAGGGTGCGGATAGGTGCGGTTATTTCGTTATACCTTTGTGGTTTAATCCCGTTCGGTAGAGCTCAAACGTGCAAAATGGGATGCAAAATTTCCCCAGGATTTTTCTTGCCCAATTTTGAATACCTCAAAAACGTCAATTTGTATTAATTGGGCCGGAAATGGACCTCCCGGTGCCTCAAAGGGTATTTAAGAAAGTATTCTGGTCTAGAATTAAAAAAAAAAATCTTTTTTGCATATTCTTAAAGTTTATACCATCAAGAAGATATTCTCGAAAGGAAATTTTTGAATTCCAATAATTCACTGAGTTACAGCTAATTTAGTGACGCCCGTCACGTCGGAGCAAATCGGACTTATTAGACTCAACCGATTTATTTCCAATTTTTCATTAATCTTCAATGGATAACTTTCTATCGCCCCAAACCACTTTTGTTTCAAAATTATCTTTTTTACTATTGAACAAAAGTTAAAAACCATGAAAAAAGAGTCAAAAAACGCCTTTTTTGTTCAGGCCGCCGCCATATTGGGAACTGGTGCAATTTTTATAGTTGGAGTTACCAATTTTTGGGTTTCCACAATAATTTCTTTAGGGTTAGCATTGCACTTCGTTTTTTTTTCAATCAACGGCACGATTTTCTCATCAGTATTTAATACTTGTATCTACTATTTTATGGTAGATTCTACTTATATTACTGTCGCTTTAACCCTAACTAGACACGCTGGGGTACAAAACACCCTAGGCCTAAATTTCCTTAATTTTAAGTACCTAAATTCAAGAAGAATGGGACCTACAGCGACATCAGTCTTTATTTCGAGGATGTCAATACTCTTTCAAAGCTTACAGCATCACTCTGAGACAATAAGTTTTTATGTAGCAGCCGTCCAAAGTCGAGTGCTCTCGCCTGTACCTAAACTCAGTTGAATTTTTAACTATTTTTGTCGAAAAATAAAAAAGTTATGAATTTTTTCGTAAAAGCTGTCATTTTTTCAGTTTTTTTGGATATTTAAATTTTTCTATCATATTCAACTTTGATATTTTACTATCAATCCTGTATAACCTGGGAAGTAACCTCTTGAAAGGTTCAAAAAAATTTGCAAGTCAAAATATTAAATGATATATGTTTTATAGGATTTTTTATCGCTGGGGTAGAAACGACCCCAATGTGTCAAGTAAGTGTCAATACAAAATATTATTCACCATACTGCCTTTTTTCTCATGCGCGGCTGCTTTTGGTACCTTGTGAACGGAGTTGTAAATAATGGAATATTCTCCACTGCAGATTACTTTTTTTAGAAATTGTAATTTGTAATGGAACGTGCATACATTACACATTAATTTTTTATTTGTAATGGCACATGCATCCATTACACATTACTTTTTTTATTTGTAATAGCAATTGCATCCATTACACATTACTTTTTTTATTTGCAATGGGACATGCATACATTACACATTACTTTTTTATTTGTAATGGAACACGCATCCATTGCACATTACTTTTTTATTTGTAATGGCACTTGCATTCATAACACATTACTTTTTTATTTGTAATGGCACATGCATTCATTACACATTACTATTTTCATTTGTAATGGAAAACTTGTCCAATACACATTGTTTAATGTAATGGGTAATGCATTACTTTTACATTACTATTTTCACAATTCTGCTTGTGAATTTGTCTCTTACAATGCTTTCCCATCGCGGAGGCTCCAATAAATAATACGACCTCAACGCACAAGAGCAGAACACGTGAATCGTTATTTGTTTGATTTAGCGAGTGCGACCAGAGTACGCAATGATTTCCGACGCGTGGATTTCTCTTTTTTCGTTCTTCAATCTGCGCATGGAATTGCATACGATTTCAGAAAGGGAGGAAAGAGGACGAGAGAGAAAGAGAGACTGCAAGATCCACTAAAACATCCTGTTTCTAAAGCTATATATATATATATATATGTATCACTGCTCATCCTTGCATAGTCCCCTCATTGTTCGATCAGTTATTTTTCCTCGTGAGTGAAATCGACGATCGCGAAGTTTATTTGTCGCTAGACTTCTCATCGGCTTTAGCCATATAGTTCACATTTCCGATGTGAGAGACCCCACTCTCGGTTTAAATCTCTGTGATGTTTCTTCAGAAGAAGGCAGGTCTGGTCTACACGTGCCCGCGCTTTATAAGCGCTTTTAATCCTTTTTTCACTTCGTCACAAAGGAAGCTTTGTTTTCGTGGAGATTTTCTTTACAGATTTTTGTGCCATTACATTCAAGATATTCCAGAAGTGAGCAAATCACATTTAGAAAATTTTTGGTGTATCTGAGAGATGACTTTGAAAAAACTAAATGGATGCTTCTGGAGAACATCTTCAGCCATCGAGTTTGGAATCAATTTTTGATCTCAAAAAATATATGCCTGGAGCCTTTGAAACTTTTGTAACTTTACAGCTGTACAAAATGTACGAAATTGCGTGGAGGATTAATAGTAACGAAGAATAACAAATTCTTAATCTATTTCGGTCGTTCGTTGGACTTCCTTCATAAGAAAACCATAATTAATAATGAAGAAGCTCAAGAAACTGTTGTGAAGAAGGAGGCTCGAAGAAAAATAGAAAAAATGAAAATACTGTAATGAGACTTTCAATTTATACCATTTTTGATGAACCTTAAATTCTGAAACCTCAGCTGAGCGAAAAAATTTAGAGTCACTGACCCAAAACAGTTTATTTGTAGTAAAGAAATATATTTAGTTGGAACTTTTTCTTAAATGTTCCTAAACTGTTACGAAATTTGTTAGTAGTTAAGAAATATTTTAATTGTGTCAAAATAATTTATTGACTGTTCAAAAATATTTATTTGATTTATTAGCTGTTCAAAAATCATTGATTTGTCCATATTCAACTTTACATTTGTTAACAGTTAATAAATCCTGGTACATTGTTTTTTTTTAGTGTATAATTTAAAGAAAAATTAATTATCAAATACTATCGGTTTTTTCAGTTTTTCGTTTCAGGGATAAATTTATTATTTTCCTGCTTTCGGTTCACTCATTTTGATTTTGGCGTCTACCAGATACACATTAATCGGAAAATCAGGCTATGCAGAAAGTGTTACTTCTGTCTTGGAGGATTTTTCGAGTCGCAAAAAGGCAAGATGTATCAATGGCGTCGTGTGACGTCACGATGGCCATCTGGTCGACGCCGCGGACGCCAGGAATAGAAAAGAGCGCGCGCGCGAGCGATCTCTTTTGGGATTCGGTCTGCGGCGCTCGCGGTCTCGCGAAATCCGCGTAATAGAATTAAGAGTGAGAAACACGGAATCGTATGGCTATATTTATGTGAATATAGCGATTCATCATTCTTAAGAGGTTTTTCACAGCCAGGAGGTAAAAAAAAAGCGATTTTTCAAGAATTTCTTTTGCAAAGAAATTTTTATTTATTAAGGTAAAAATGTATATATTTTTGTAACTTTTTACTTTATTTTGAAATTTTTCTTTTAAAAAAATAATGATTCTCGAAGACGCTGTAGCCGATCTCCGGGAGGTCCTCTAAAAAAATTATGTTGAAGTTTGCATCGTTTTAATGCAACGGTTCGTAATAGTTTATTTTTTAAGAAAATTCATGCTTTTTGAGTAATTTTCGAAAAAAACCGTTTAAAAATATTTTGGGGTCTTTAGTAAGAACTTGGAATTTTTAATGCACAAGCAAATCGTAAATATTACTAAAAATTCATTGAAAAAAATTATTTTCTACGATTTGTTTCAAGATTCTTTCAACGATTCTGTTAAAGAATCTTGAAGAGAATCTTGAAGAGAATTTTGAAGAGAATCTTGAAGAGAATCTTGAAGAGAATCTTGAAGAGAATCTTTAAGAGAATCTTTAAGGGAATCTTTAAGAGAATCTTTAAGAGAATCTTTAAGAGAATCTTTAAGAGAATCTTTAAGAGAATCTTTAAGAGAATCTTTAAGAGAATCTTTAAGAGAATCTTTAAGAGAATCTTTAAGAGAATCTTTAAGAGAATCTTTAAGAGAATCTTTAAGAGAATCTTTAAGAGAATCTTTAAGAGAATCTTTAAGAGAATCTTCAAGAAAATCTTTAAGAGAATCTTTAAGAGAATCTTTAAGAGAATCTTTAAGAGAATCTTTAAGAGAATCTTGAAAAGAATCTTAAAGTCTTGAGAAGATTCTTAGAATCCTGGGAAGATTCTTCTCAAGATTCTTTCAAAGATTTGCAGGCATTCATGAACAGCACTGTGTATATTACAAAAATAAAATTTTGAAAAATCAAATTGCGTACAACACCTTAACCTAGGTAAAGCCAAGTGGAGAATCGGGTTATACGAAATTTTGACCGTTTGGAACTTGGAACACTACGACGGAGGATTGTAAGTGTGACTTGGCAAAATGCTCACATTTACCATCCCGAGGCGCCTCTATCAATCATGCGGGCATTAGAAGTTGGAGATTTCGAGCATTTAGCGTAGTCATTCCATTTCGACGCTTCCGAGAGAGCGAGAAAGAGCTAAAAACGACGTCCTCAATGATGAATATATGTATCTATACATATATAAACTCCATATGTTATGGCGATGGTTGCACACAATGTTCTGAATATTTGTTTCTTCAAGTCACGAGAAAACTGATTGGTTGTCTAGCATCGTCGCATCTTGGAGAAGGACAAAAGTTTAACCATATAATAATTTTCTCTCTCTTTTCCATTCCAGACTGCGGTTTTTTTTTATACTTGCACATGTCATTCAATGTTGCTCGAGAATTTTTCAACTTCCGGGATCACATTTGTGAAAAAAGAGAGCATACAATGTACATCCAAAATACCGGGGCATGTGTTGCGTGAATCACTGCTGAAATTCTGAAAATTTCACTGTCAGAGGGATTATTGTGACGATGTCTTCATCATCAAAAAAGGGGGGGGGGGGTTCGGAAAAAAGCCCACGCAGTTGATCATCTTCGATTCTCTGAAATCCCCTTACGGATATTTATTGGACCTAATATTATATTTATCCGGCTTCCGTTTCGAATAAAAGCGTTGGGAACGCGTCCGTGACGAATCCCAGTCCGCCGCACTTTCGTTCGAATTTACGATTTCGGAAAATCGGTATAATTTGAAAATAATCAGTTAAGTGCATTTTATAAATACTACGTTTTGGCTTTCTCGTGGGTATTCCTTGTTCGTGTATAGTTTGAGAAATCCCTGACTCTCATCGCAACCTCAATCAAAAATGATGATCCCAAGTCCTTAATAAGGACTCCAAAATACATTTTGACGACTTAAAAAAAAAATTGTTTAGGCGAAATGAATTTTGAAAAAATAAACTATGTTCGTTGCATTCAAACGATGCAAACTGCAGCATCATAATGAAAAATATAATATCCATTTTATCTTGAGAAAAAGAACTTCCATTTGTACAAGAATGGATATAAATTGCTATATCACGTCTACAGAATTTCTCTATTCTATTCTATTTTTCATGTCTGCAGAATCTATCTCTATTCTCTAATCTATTTCTCACGGTATCCCTTCTGCACCGAAAAAAAGGTTTAGTAATAAAAACTACCCAGCTGCGATCACGGAAAATTCGTTTGAATCAATAGTCACATATTTGATTTGATTACCCCGTTGTTCAAATAATAAAACTGGTGTCGTTGTTTCGAATGTGTACTGCATTCACCGCAATTACAACATTGGATCAAAATGATTTCAAACGAGATTGATTCAACAACTTGTTTTCTCATTCAATCGAATATTTAGTCATTTACTGGAAGTAAATAAAATTGTTTCAACTGTATGTTTCGTCTCATCGACAAAATCCAGTTTTAATTTGAGCTATTCATCCAGTTAAAAAGAATAGTAAATGCGTTCAAGTCGATGAAATTGTTTGATAAATTTGACTAAATATTTCAATGCAGCCACAACACATTTAGTCGATAGTACGTACAGTAACTACCACGATCTCGGCACTTCGCCCGAGATCCGTAAGGTGGCGACGATCGGCGCGCGCTCTCGCGCCAGCGAGACAGCCACTGAGCACTGATAAGTACCAGTGTATTACCAGCATCGGAGTCCTCGATTAACTTTAAATTGATGAAACATTACTCGCGCTCTGTGGTCGCGCAGTTCTATGGACTAAAGACTACATATTTAAATAAGATCACCATTGCACTTTGGTGGCGCTCATACTTTTTATGGGAGCAATGATAAATAAGTTAAGTTTTCACTCAACTGTTGAATCTCACGATTAATTAGTTAAGTAAAAGCCCTCGTAGCTTAAAAAATATTGCATATCATCAAATATTTAGTTAATTCAATGAAAATTTTCTAGCTTTACATTGAATGCATTTTTTTTTGCGGTGAACAACATCTGAATTGCATAGAAAATATAAACTGTTCATTCAACTAAACCATTTGGTTATGCAATCGCGTATTGAGTGCATTTTACCAAATATAGAATCAAAACAATGTAATTTTCAATTGAACGGATTCTTTACTCTGTTGGATCAAGGATATATATATTTATGGGAATGCAATTTTTGTTTCCATTTTGAAACACTTTTTGAGTTAACTGAATTACACATTTTGTTCGTCCACCCGTAACCACCGGGTTTAGTTAATTGAAGCCAAATTTTTTTCACTTTACTAAACCTTTTTCTCGTTGTGAATACCCTGAGACTAAACTATGATATTTGTCGTAAATAGGACCAACATTGGGCTCAATGGGCAGGTTTTCACTTCCCACCCCTGCAGCCAAAAAAATTAATCTGGAATCGCACTTTGCACAAAAACCAAAAATCGGGGAAGCAAAAATTTCCTAGCGGATGAATAGTCGCCGGAGAAGGTGGTGAATCTCGAATGCTGTCGTTTCTATATTGAATCGTGTCTCGCGTTTCTGATGGTTTGTCATGGGTTCTCGTGTGCTGCAGCAAAAGTATAAGCTTTGCGAGACGAAAACGCACACGCATCAAAAAAATCGCCGTACAGAACCAGAGTGAGGGATCTATAATTAGCGAGGCTCGTGCATTCTGGGGACAGGAAGGAAAGCCACGACGACGACGACGACGACGACGACAACCCCGACGTGGATCATAAGACGTGGAACTATACGAGACGGAGATTCTGCGCCCTCTGATTGTGTTAAGGGGCCCAAAAAAAGATAGTGGCGGCAACGGAAAGAGAATGAGAGCGAGGAATCGCATCAATTTGAGACTGGAAGAGGGAAGAGAGAAGAGAGAGAGAGAATACGTCGTGATTCCATCCTGGCTGCAATCCAAACCTTCGAGACAACGTGAATCTCCGAAAACATGTTACTTCCCTCTCTTTCGATTTTACACACACAGACTCATGAGCCAAATCGTCATGAATGAGTCGGGAGAGGGCAAACAAAAACATTTGCCAGCAAGATGAAGATTCGAGACAATGAATGTTTTTTTTATTATTTTACGCGTCTCATTTCGTGGATTCCTGCCAATTACAATAATATAGTGTTTCGGATGATCATTAGAACTGTCTGCTAGTAGAAACAAAAAAAAAGACGTCCATTTGGACAAATATTGGTTTTCTTTTATTTGAATTTATAATGCCGTTGATATAATTTTTCATCGATGTGCATATATATATATATATGCAGTTCTCTGTCTGTCGAGATGATTGTAGTTGATGTCAGCTAGGATTGGCAAATTATAGAGTCGCTCGTCACGGAGAGACGAGCATCACAAATATAGAGATAGCTCGAGAGGTTTGAAGCTTACAAATGGTTGGTCATTATAGAAGCGCGATGGAACGTTTCGACTATATAATATTTCAGACCATTTCCACGTTTCCGGTTTATTCACCGCGAAACCGCCAGTGAAAAAATGAGTATACACGTTTCAGGAGGTCATATTGACGCTTTAATCAAATTTTCTTCCGGCATCACCAGCTCAATGCCTCCTCCATGGGATTTTTTTTATGATACTGAAGTTTGCATCGTTTTAAGGGGGGCGAGTCAGGGTCAAAACGCCAATTTTTGAACGTGAATATAGATGTTCGTTGAATACGTGTAAACATGACCATGACCCATCAATTGACGTATCAAATGAAGACATTTTTGACGCTAGTTCGAACCCTTCAGTTGGAACCCTTAAGGTACATTTTCTTCATAACACTTTTCCGGACTGCTCAAATATAGCACTTTTTCTTTTTAGGTCCTTATTATCGAGTTACAGGCCACTTTTTGAATTTTTGACCCATTTTCTGTTTCAAAAATTCAAAAAGTAACTCCATAATAAGGACCTAAAAAAATGTGCCGCACTTAAGCAGTCCGGAAAAGTGTCACGATGAAGATAAAACGTCGTAGGATAAAATTCTTCATCTGACATGTCAAATGATGGACCATTGCTCAGGTTTACACGTATTCAATGAACATTTACATTTATGTTCGAAAATCGGCGTCTTGACGCTGACTCGATCCACTTAATGCAACGGTAATTGTTGATTTTTTAATAAAATCATACTTTTGGAGCAATTTTCAAAGGAAAAATTGTTGAAATGTATTTTTCGGTCTTTATTAAGGACTTAGGATTTTTTATGCACAAGCAAAATGTAAATCTTACTAAAAATTAATTTTTAAAAATTATTTTCATTGCATTGTAACGATGCAAACTTTAAGATATTTTTTTTATTGCGACGAAAAAGCCTCTCGAAATATGAGAGTAAAACTTTTTTTCGTTCCCAGGGTGCAAGAAACTATGTTTGCCAGCATTCGTAGTTTAAGAGAGAGAGAGAGAGAACTTTCGTGGAATAATAGAAATAGAATTTTAGGCATGGACGTCAAGATTGGTTCAAGATGCCAAAAAGAATAATTCATTCGAGAGACTTATCGCTCATTTCGATAACTCTATTTTTTCGGACGAATCAATTCGAGATCACTGGACCTAGTTTTCAAATTTAACGAATATCGATACGAAAAAAATGCAAATAGTATTCCTTTAAGATAATTCAATCTCAAGGCAATTTTTATTCATTTTTGCTCTATTGATTTTGTTCAAATATTCGAATTATGTAAGGTTCAAGATGCAACAAACAAAATATCACCCTCTGCGTCTGCATTTTTCAGTTTTGCCTCGAAATAACTTATTAACTTGGTAATAAAAAAATAATTTATTCATAACTATAATTTATTAGATGTTTTATTTATTTTATTTAGATTATTTCTTTGAGATAATTTAATCTCAAGTTAATTTTCAATAATTTTTTTCAAATATTAAAATTATGTATCGTGTGAGAAATTAATGTTGAACAATTTTGTTTCATGTTTCAGACTCTCTAAATGAGGATGTGATTGTATCGGTCGACGAGAAGCTCGTATTGCGATGTCCTTCGGATTACGATACCGATACTTCATGGTACAAGGGCGACGATCTCATGACGAAGCCATCAACGAGGATAAGAGTACTTAAACAGTCGCTAAAATTCAAATACGTGCAGATTGGCGACAGTGGAAATTACGCGTGTCGTTTGGATAACGAAAAAATGACCGAATGGAGAAACGTCACGGTTTATGTGAGAGACGTTCAAAACGACGGTGGATACAATAAGGATAACGAGGATTTGGGAAGTGTCCTCGGTGCCAGAAGGCCCGAAGATGAAACGAACGAGCTCGACGTTGGTTCACGAAGTAAGACAAATCATTCAACAAAGTTATTTTAACTTCCTGAGAATTTCTCTCGAACAGAGAAAATTTAATTCAAGTGCTTTCCAAGTTCACATGGAAACTTTTGCAAAAGAGAAGAAAATGAATTTATCAGTACATTCATCACTTTTTCATTTTCCAAAATTTCAAGGAACTCCTGCAATGCACAAAGATTTAACAGAATTTTCCCCACAACATTGAACACTGACTAACTAATCACGTTATCATTGGTTATTTAAAAAATCATTTTTTGTCGGATAAAATCCATTCTTAATGAAAAACTTTTATTTTCATCATTTATGCATTCATAAATAAACTTACACATAAATTTTAATATTTATGTGTAAGTTTGGACACAAACAAATTTGTGTCCAAATATACCATCACAGTTGGATACAAGTTGGATGAAAGTTAGGTGACACCCCTAATGACCTTGGGAAAAATGACCTTCGAAAAATTGAACATCGGGATTTGGTCCTGGGGAATTTGACCTCTGATTATTATTATTATTGTACGATATATTTTGACACAAACAAATTTGACCCTCGACAAATTTCATCCTAGGGAAATCGTTAGATAAGGAACCGAAAATTAACCATTCAGGGATCTTCGAACGAAAATAAAAACGTTGAAAATCTCTAAATTATATTCGATTATTGTCCAGATTTGCCGGAGACGCGTTCGCTTCATTTGGACGTCGATCCGGACAACGAAAAAGGTGAGAACGGAAACGCGGGTGATCACAATCAAACAGCGCCGTCGAGCCCACCAATGTTCAACAAAACCGACGAGATGCACAGTTCGATCGTCAAACCGGCGGGAAACATGTTGCGTCTACGTTGTCCGAGCAGTGGCAATCCACGACCAAATATAACTTGGTTGAAGAACAACGAGGAACCAAGAAGAGCAGTCGGACCGATAATAATGACAAAATGGACTCTCAGAGTCGAGGATCTCGTCGTAACGGATGGCGGAAATTACACGTGCATCGTTTGCAACATACACGCTTGCATCAATCACACATTCAAGGTCGACGTTATCGGTGAGTTGATATTTCGATATTTGCTAATTTTACCTTCTAACCTCAACTTCTTCCTATATGGAAATATCAATTTATAGAAATATTATCATAGGACAATATTTATATACCGCACGAAAAAAACGACTTAGTTGGTTCAACCAAACAGCTTAGTGCACTGAGCACAAGACAAGAAATTGGATGGATCAACTGGATAGTTGGTTAGTTGACCCAATAACCTATCTAGTTGGTTAGGCAACCAACCATAATCAACCTAGCCAGCTTATTTCTTAGTTACCACAACTAAGAAATAACTAACTAACTAACCTAACTAGTTAACTAACTAACCTAACTAGTTACCTAACTAGTTACCTAACTAGTTACCTAATTAGTTACCTAACTAGTTACCTAACTAGTTACCTAACTAGTTACCTAACTAGTTACCTAACTAGTTACCTAACTAGTTACCTAACTAGTTACCTGACTAGTTACCTAACCAGTTACCACAACTAAGTCGTTTAAACGACGTATCTAAGAAATGGGGTTGGTTAGTTGACCTAACCAACTATCTAGCTGATCCAACCATTTTGTCGTCTGGCGCTCAGACCACTAAGCTGTTTGGCTGAACCAATTAAGTCGTTTTTTCCGTGCGAATAAATTAAAATAAGCGAATTGGAACTATTGGGTAATGCTAAAAATGGTGAAAAATATTTAAAAAAAACAACCACAACAAAAAATACGATCGTTCAGAGCGTTTCCCGCACAAACCTTACATCAACGAGGGGTTCCCGAAGAATGTGACGGCCTTGATCAACAGTACGGTGACATTCAGATGTCCCATTATCTCCGATCTAGAGCCCTTCATACAGTGGGTCAGAGTCGCCGAATATCCGGACGACGAGGAAGGTTCGCCAAATGGAACTTTGCTCCAGGTAGAACAATAAAAACAAAAATGCTCAAACCCATCAAGGTCTTCCTCGCTGAGGTGTTGAGGTTCTGGTGGAGGTTTTTCTGGGGGCGCAAAATACGACGAGAAGAGCGATCGAATTTCTAATTTCTTCGCCAGTAACAAAAATATTGCGAGGAATCCTATTTGTCCTATTCGTTCTCTCTGGTGGATGTCTTACTGTGTACCTATTTCTATGTATTTGTCAATAATCATACGTGGTGATAGGGCGATCTTTAGCAATTAAGATAACAAAATATTATGTCATTAATCGTCGTCAATGTTTATATCAGGGGAAATTCAAGATAACGCTTCTTCTTTGATTTCATTGCTCATTGAGATGTTCAAACGGTTAAATCAAAATTATAAATTGAAACATTGGAATAGCTCATTGCGTCAGTTGTTGATGTTAACATGATAATGAATCCTATGAAGGGTGGAACTTGTTGAATTTTTAACAATGCCGGATTGCTTGTGAACCTGAAGTTTTGAAAAGTCCTTAAGTCTACTTTAGAAGGCCAGAACAAAAAAGGAAATTTTCAAGATTTAAGATTTTTAAGAACAAAATCCCACAAAGTCCATCAACTTTGTAGGATATTGATTCCTCTAAACATTTCAATCAACTGACCTTTCCCTGTCAAATTTTTGGACGGGGATTCGTCATCAGGAGCTTGTAACCTTGATTCTCTTCCATATCGAATGAGATCCATAACAAATCTCGTAATGTACGGTGGTTGGGTTCTTTTTTTTATCTCAATCTAGAGAGCGTACAGCATCGGCCTATCCTGACAAGGGCACCGAGCAACACAACCGTTCTGATCGGTACCAACGCCAGTATGATCTGCGAGGTATTGTCGGATGCCCATCGTCATCTCGAGTGGTATCACGGGCGTCACAAGTCCTTTGACACAGTCAACAAAACGAGCCAAAGCTTAAGGGTCGAGGTTGAGGTGGGCATGCAGTTCTTCATCCGCTTGGCATGCTTCCTCTAAATTATTCTCCTTAGTGTGTAATTTCTTGTATGTATATAATCCTCTCTTCTTGTCTCTTATTGTTAATTGCATGTTTGATGTAAATTCTCTTTCCCTTTCTCTCTTCTCATTCTCCATGTTAATTGCATGTTCGATGTAAATTCTCTTTTCCTTTCTCTCTTCTCATTCTCCATGAGAAACGTTTGTTCCCCACGAAATGAAAAATACACGAAAGAAATGCAAACTCATGTAGGACAAATTTAGAAGAATTCTTTCTGGTCTCCACAGGACGGAATTGCTGATAATCCGGAAGTCTTGATGCTCTTCAATGTCACGGAAAAAAACGAAGGCTGGTACACCTGCATTGCTCAGAATACTCTTGGCGAGACTTTCAGCAGCGCTTATCTCACAGTCGTCGAGAGTGAGTGTCATTCATTAATACATACGGGTCATTCCATGTCAAATCGACCAAGAGTCGGAATCGAACCCTTTCAATTTCGATGAAATTTGATCAGAAGTTATCGTTTATCACACAACGAAGTTATGCCAAAGGAAAGAAATTAAAAAACAGAATTTCGAAAGTTATGCAAAATTCAAAATTTCACCTTTTTTTCAATTTTTCAAGTTTATTTTTTAAATGTCTCGAAAACTATTATAGTTACGAAAAAATCGGTCTAGGTTCGTCTGAAAAAGTATACTTGGGGCTACGAAAAAAAAAATCATTCCGAAAAAAAATTTTGATAAATGATGAATTTGGAGAATTTAGAATTTTTAAAAATCGTGAAAATTCACGATTAACATTAACACTAAACGTACCGATATTTTTTATACCTTCATTTTTTATGTAATTCTCGTAGAAAAAAAGTAGTCCGAAGATGAGGCAATTCAAATCTATATTTTTATGTAAGTGGTAAAATAAAATGGTAATGTTGCTTTGGCAGTGTAAAAAAAAACACAACAAAAATAATTCGGAAGGGTAATTTGATCCCTCTCGGTAGTTTGAGTGTTAAATTTTTTATTCAATTTTTTTTATATAGTACCTTTTTTGTTTCAAAAATATGAATTTTTAAATTTTAGTAAAGAAAAAAAAATTTTCACCTCCAATAAGTTAAGTAAAGTTGAGCAATCATTTTATTTTGTAATATTGAGCAGTAAGAATTACATGATTTCTCAACTTAGAGGTACCAAAATTCAAAAATGCATATTTTTGAAACAAAAAAAAAACACCTTTCTGAAAATTTCAGGATCTTTTAAGATGAATACAAGGTATTGTATAAAAAAAATTGAACACAAAATTTAATGTTGAACGTGGATTTTCACGATTTTTAAAAATTCAGAATTCTCCAAATTCATCATTTTTCAAAATTTTTGTTCGGAATTTTTTTTAGCCCCAAGTATACTCTTTCAAACGAACTCAAACCGATTTTTTCGTAATCATAATACCCTGTAAAAAATACTTTATAACAAAATTTGCAGTTTTTATGCGTATACAGTATATTAAATTTCTGATACATGTGTGCAGTAATATTCCATCAAATCTAGTAATATTTCCATATACATTTTAATTTTCAGAGTTTATTCTCTTAATTTAAAAATACAAATATTGAATTTAAGTAAAAACTGTTAATTTTCCAATCTATCTCCATTAATTTCGATTCCGTGTACTTGTTATTGAAATTTAATATACAAATGAATATGAAACCAATAACAAGTACATTAAATTTAATAACATTTTTTACAGTGTAGTTTCCGAGTTATTAAAAAAATAAACTGGAAAAAATCGTGAAATTTTGAATTGTCAAAAAAATTTGTTAATTTTTTTCCTTAGGTAGAACTTCGTTTTATGCACTGAGAAAAAAGTTCAGTTAAAACAACTAAATCCATTTAGTTGAAAAAAATTTAGTTGATTCAATATTAATTTGTTTGAAATAATGAAACTACAATTAATTCAACAAATGGATTTGGTTAACCGTAAAATATGAGGTGAACGAAATTATTTGGTCAATTTCCAGATACAGTTTACTCCAATTTACACGTTACTGAGTTGCTGTACAGAAATATTTCGTTGATTTCCAGTATATTTTAACTAAATAAATTTAGCTTAAACAAAAAAACAATTCGGATTTTCAATCACCCAATTTATTTTGTGCAAAGAAATTTATTTGATTCAATTGAAACTTTGCCCATTCAAGCAACGATTTAACCGATTCAACTAAAACTTCCACTGTATCTTTGTAGAATTACCGAAATGATCTCGTTGAACGTCCGGAAATAAATATTTGGTTGAGTCAAACAAATTTTTGCATTTTCAACAACAAAAAATTTTCTCAGTGTGATAGAAGAAAACTTCTGACCAAATTTCATCGAAATTGAAAGGGGTCGATTCCAACTATTGGTCGATTTGACATGACCTTTGTTTTCTGGCCTTATCTTCAATTATCACAGTTGCTAATGGTTTGATTCCTTTTTTTAGGTATTGAACCGCCCAGAGTGCCCGTTACAACGAGACCACAAATTTTCCTCGTGCTGGCGGCTCTTCTGCTGTGCTTTTTCTTCTTTCTCGGTGTATTCGTCGTGATTTACATACTGCATCGTTTGAAGCGGGAAAAAATGAAGAAATTACTGGCGATCGAGACCGCGCGAGCTGCTGTTGTCACACAGTGGACGAAAAAAGTAATCGTGGAGAAGCAGAGTCTCGTTAATGCTCAAAACGTTCAGGAACCACTTCTGATGCCGGTCGTCAAGATAGAGAAGCAAAAATCTACGGTCACGACCGAGGACAGCAATGGCGGCAGCTGCATATCCGAGTACGAACTTCCGCTTGACAGCGCGTGGGAATTGTCGAGGGAACATTTGGCCCTCGGTAATACACTGGGAGAAGGTGCTTTTGGCAAGGTCGTCAGGGCACAAACTAGCACGGGAAAACCTGGAATTCCCTGCGTCGTTGCGGTGAAGATGCTCAAAGGTAAGAATCTTCATCTAGACTACAATAAACTGCTTTGTTTTCGTGGAAAAAAAATCTAAATATTTATCCCTCGTCGGCTAACGATGTTTTGAGCAACGGTGGAGCTAATGGTGGGTCGTTCGTGTCTTTGGCCCATTTGACAATTATTAAAATTTTGAAAAAATCTGAAACAAATGCATGTGCTAACTAAATGATAAAAATTTGTCCCACACGAAAAAAAAAAAATTTCACGACAATGTTGACAAAACGATGGGACACGAATGACCCATCGTCAGCGTTTGAGGGTTATAATATGTTGAAAAAATTTCGAAGAGCCAAGAAATCTCGTTTTTTCTAAGCATGACTATGTATAAATGTGACGGAATTCTTACTTTCGCTTTAATATTCGTAAACCTCAATTTATGGAGCCCAACTTTTGGTTCAGAATTGCACTCTGTGACAAGAGCGTTTGGAATTAACATTTTGTCGTTTTTTCACCGCCTTAAGGAACTCAACAAATTCGGAAAAAAATCATGCTACTGTTCGAAACGTTCTTTTTGCAGTACCAATCGTAAAATTATTGAAAATTAATTTTTTTTAATACATTTTTTGTTAAATAAATGAAAAAATCGTGGAACAAAGTCTTGAATTTTTATGGTGTTTTATGAGATTTACGTTTTGAATGTACATTTAAAATCTTAAATCCTTAAAAGAGGTACAAAAATAAATTTCAATGATTTTCAATTAATTTTTCAATTTTCGATTAAATTTTTTAGGACGAATCGAATTTTATCGATAAATTGCCAATTGCAGTTGCATTCCAACGATTTAAACTTCAGAAATCATGAGTTTTTAATGAATCCAAGGTGTTACATTTAAACGGAAAACGAAAAAAATTTGAAAAATCGTTGTTATTGCTCTAATATTCGTAATTTTGCATTTATCGAGTCCAATTTTTTTTTCTCCAGCGACAAAAATGATTTTGTAAAGCATTAATTAATCTCTTCAGTCATGGAAAATTAAAAATCTACAAAAAATCCCAAGTGACCAAGAAAGACGCCATAAAAATTTGAAAAAAAAGTTCCAAAGTTAGACTTCGTGCTCTTTTTGAAAATATTCAAAAAATTGTTAAAATCGCTGTAACTTTAGCAATTTCGTTACCGAGCTCAAATTATTGGCACAAATGAGCGAGTAGCAATAAAAGTTGTTGTTGAATTTGTAAAGAACCGTTTAAAATAATCAGATTGTATTCAATCTTAGAATTTTAAAAAATGCTCGACCATTTTTGATCATTCGTAATTTTGCAACCATCAAGCTTTTGAAACTTTTGAAAACTCAAAACTTTTGAATGGTGGAGATCAAATGTGGAAACAATCGAGTGGGTGGTTCAGATTTGATGAAATTTAGGGATGTTGAGTCCCAAATCGCAAATGATGAGAAAATTCTAAAAATTTTGTATGTTTTTGGATGAATTATTTAAGAGATCGTGTAAAAATTTCACGACGATTAGGAAGCTCGTTATCGAACAATTAACATTAACAAATTTAATTAAATTAAATATAGTCTTATGGAAACTGATATAACTTTGCGATAAGTTTTTTTTTGACCTCTTAATTTTTTAATATCTACACTATATCGAAAGCAACGGAAACAAAACGAAGTTAATTGATAAATATTTTTTTTAGTTGTTTAAAAAAATGTTCTTAACAAAAGTGATGTGAAAATCAAGAGTTTTTTTCTAAATTTGCACAAAGGCATCCAATTTTTTAATTATTCGTCAAACTGATTTCTTTGACTCCTCAATGCACTTACCAATGATTTTTATGCTTTTAATCCTGTGAAAATTGATAAAAATCATGAAAAACAGGAATGAAATTTGTTATTTGTTTGTATTTGCAGAGGGCCACACAGACGCAGAAATGATGGATCTGGTGTCCGAAATGGAAATGATGAAGATGATCGGCAAACACGTGAACATAATAAATCTTTTGGGCGCGTGTACCCAGGGCGGACCCTTGTTCGTTGTGGTTGAATTTGCGCCGCACGGAAATCTTAGGGATTTTTTGCGCGATCACAGACCATCGTCAGGATACGAGCCGACAATCGGTCAGGACGAAAAGGACAAGAAGACCCTGACCCAGAAAGATCTCGTCTCGTTCGCGTATCAAGTCGCGCGTGGAATGGAATACTTGGCAAGCAGACGTTGCATTCACAGGGATTTGGCAGCGAGAAATGTTTTGGTCAGCGACGAGTATGTTCTCAAAATCGCAGATTTTGGTCTTGCACGAGACATACACTGTCACGATTACTACAGAAAAACTACAGACGGAAGATTGCCGGTCAAGTGGATGGCCCCTGAAGCACTGTTTCATCGAGTTTACACCACTCAATCAGACGTGTAAGTGATTGATTGTATTAATCATTTTTTCGAAAAATTAATAATTAGTCCAAAAGTATTACAAATTTTTTATAAAAAATTCGTAATTAGCGAAAAAATATTAGCAATTTTTCAAAAAAATTAATAATTAGTAAGAAAATATTTTCAATTTTTCAAAAAAAATTAGTCATTAGTGTCAAAATATTTCTAATTTTTCTTCAAAATTAGTATTTAGCGACGAAATATTGCTAATTTTTCCGAAAAAATTAGTAATTAGCGAATAAATATTACCAAGTTTTTTTCTGAATATAGAAATTGGCAAGGAAGATATTATTTACTAATTAATAATTTTAAAAAACAGTAATTTGTAGAAAAGTATTGTGTATAATTACATACTTGTGTGTACGGATTGAGTCATGGTTATAAACTCATACAGCTTTATTAAAAAAGTTGTTTTATTTTTTTATAATAACTAGATCTTTTGAATATTTACCTATTAAAAAATGCAATAGTAATTTTTTATTTATTTATTACTTTTTCCAAAATTAATACAACCTTCATCCACAAATTATTGATGTTTTTGTTTATTTAGCAATATTTTTCTCGTTAATTACTCATTTTTTTGGAAAAATTAGAAATGTTGTGTCACTAATTACTTATTTATTAGAAAAATTAGTAATATCTTCCCGCTAATTACTAATGTTAAAAAAAAAACTGGTAATATTTTTTTGCTGATTATTAATTTTTCGAAAAAATTGGATAATAAAAATAGATAGATTTTTTTGCCGATCACTGCATTATTCTCCATGTTCGAATCCCAATAATCATGTACTTGGAGTCCTAAACATTCAGCTTTAAACGAAAAATCAACTAATTTAATGTTCACGCATAAAATTTAAAACAATGCTTGCTAAATAATTCTTAAAACCTCTTCTGCTGTCATAAATCAATTTTTGGCGGGGTCTTTAAAATTTTTCTCAAAGAATTCGTCGGTTTGTCGATTTTTCATTCAGCCACACGCTTCACTGAGAAAACAACATATTTCTGTGTAACAAGATTTGTTAACTGTTAACAAATGTAAAGTTGAATATGGCGAAATAAATATTTGTTAACAGTTAATAAATTATTTTGACACAAATAAAATTTTGGCATGAGAACATGAATATTTCTTAACGGCTAACGAATTTTGTAACAGTTAAGGAATACTTAAAATGCCAACTAAATATATTTCTTCATTATAAATAAACTGTTTTCTCAGTGTTGCAACTTCCAGTTATTATTTTTCATTCAAATATTTTTTTATTTAATTTTTCTTTAAATGGATTCAAATTTTTTAATTTTCGCACATCAATCATTGCTTGAATATTAATTTCAGATGGTCATACGGAATTCTGTTGTGGGAGATCATGACTCTTGGTGGTACGCCATATCCGTCCGTACCGTCGGTGGAAAAATTGTTTCAACTTCTCAGAACTGGACACAGAATGGAAAAACCACCGTGCTGTTCGATCGAGATGTAAGAAAATTATTACTCATGGAAACAATGTATACGCTACATATATATAGAGAATATATCTTGAATATATTGAATATATTTTGTTGTCAAAATTAAATATCCATGATGACGAAACATAGTTAAAAAAAACAGCGAAAATACGTTTTTGTTTCCGACCAGTATTCTCTTTCGGGACTTGAAGAATTCAACTTTAGGGGGATGACTTTAATGTAGAAAAAAATATTTTTTCGTTGTTTTCCAACGATGCAAACTTCAATATCATAAATATTTAATATCGACAACACTTGTATTCAATATATTCATGTGACCCAAGATATGTTTTGGAAACACCCAAAATATACCAGAAGTATATTTTCCATGGATAAATATTGAAAATTTTTTTATTCATTATATATTTATCGATTTTCGTATTTTTCTTTCAGTTACATGCTCATGCGAGACTGCTGGAGTTATCAACCCAACGAGAGACCCATGTTTGGCGAATTGGTCGAAGATCTCGATAGGATACTCACTATAACAGCGAACGAGGTAAGGATGAGTAATTAAAAAATTTATCAAAATATACTAAAATTTTTCACAAGAAGGGATTCCCTTGTAATTAAAGTACCGAATGTTTAGCTAAAGGTAAAATCTACAAAAGTATTACCCTGATAAAAAATTACAAGCCCCCACATTATTTGAAAAATATTTCTGTTAAATACAGAAGTTTTTTAAATAATTAACCAAGTATTGAAGGATTTTTTCCATTATTAAAAAAAAATCCATTTGTCAATTTTTCATTGTAGCTATCATTTAATCATGAGTTATCTAAATCACCTGAATAATATTCATTTCAGGAATACTTGGATTTGGGACTTCCCCAATTGGATACTCCACCGTCGAGTCAAGAATCCAGCGACGCTGACGATGACGACGACGAGGGAGAGGAAAAGTTCCCTTATCTACTCTAAAGCTGATATAATTTTGAAAAAAAGCGAAAGAAATCGCTTCAAGATGACTGCACAGAACGAGGAAGAAATATTCATTCTTCGCTGCGAACGAGCGAATGCATCAGAATTTTTCGTTTTCTCAGTCGAGTTCGCGTTGAAGAAAAGTGCATTGATACTGCCTGACTGGGACTAATTGAATGTGACGATCACGCCAAATATATAATTATATGTGAATCAGTATTGAAAAAAAAAACCAGTAGCGCCTATTCCGTAGGGTTTAAGGAGCAGATAGAAGAGAAAGAGCCAAATAGGGGAGAAAATAATGTACGACGATTGTGATCGAGAGGAAATCAGGATGTCGAGCAACTAGATAACCTGACTAGGTTCGCCGTGTAGAGCGAGCCAATACAAAAAATTAACTTTTTTGAAAAAATGTTGTACGATAAAAATTGGCTTAGTTATTAATGTTTTTAAAGTTGACCAATGACGGCTAGAATCTAGGAGAAATGCCGCTGGTGGGGGTTTCTCCCGCCACGCCCACCGTTACCCCCACCACGCGGTTCACCAGTAGCATTGCTCCTAGATTCGAGCCGTCATTGGTCAGCTTCAAACATGAATAACTAAGCCAATTTTTGTCGTATAACAATTTTTAAAAAAGCTAATTTTTCGTCGTGACGTTTTCTACACGGTGAACTTAGTCAGGTTATCTAGTTGCTCAACACCCTGTATAATTGTGCGTTGTGCCATTCACGACAACGAGTGCCTGGAACGCCGAAAACTTAATTTTGAAAAATTCACACGCGTCGTCTCATCGATTCTGACGCTGTGAAAAAATCTCAATGTTGTCCGAGAGAAAAAAGAAATTAATCGAATTGCGGAAGTAACATTTCGAATTATCAATTGTGTGGCACCTATTTTTTAATACTCTGATGCTAAAACAATGAGCGCAACTATTTTGTGGTCTGTAACTAGTCAATTTATATGTACTTGTAATTTCGAACGTTCGGCTGAACGAAAATCCAGCCGATGTATCACTTCAACGAAATATTCGAAGACCCTGCGAATACAGAGTAAATAATTTTTGAGATAATGAAAGAAGTTTCAAAAATTATTTACCAAGTATCGAAGGTGTCCTTCAACTTTTCGTCGAAGGAATACGTTCGTTGATTTTTCGTTTGGTTAAATGTTTGGAACTTCAAGTACATCAATTTATACAGTTTTGGCGCTTGTCAATATTTCTTTTTTTTTTTTTGTATCATAGTTAAATTGATTTTTCTGAAATGTAATATTTTCACGTGAATGTATAAATGTCCACGAGCGATATTGAGATACGTCTCTTCGTCGCTGGTGAAAAATTCTGTAGTAATGAATAGAAAATCATCGAAGATGGGTATGTGTGAGCGGCGATGCCAAGCTGCATGAAAATATGTAGGAGAACATGTAAAATATATTTGCAAAACATTTACGTGTATATAATATAGATTTTAACGCTGAAATATAGATTATTGATATGTGGAATATGTGAAAAATGTATGTAAATATTTCGCCTATATCGGATATATTTCACCTGTTAAACTTGCTAGGAAATATATTCATGTATGTAACATATATGCAAATTATAGATGTATAATATAGGAGATTTGAGAGCTAAAATATGAGTAGATTATATGTGAAATATAAGTGATATATTTTACAAGCAAAATATATAAAATATACAATATATAGTTCAATGCATCACATATATGATTCATCCTTAGTTTGGCACTGACAACTTGTTAGCGCATGTAAAATTTAGCAGTTTACATGCATTGAAAAATATATATTTGAAAGAATCATTTAAATATACGTGAATTACATACGAAGCGCATGGTATTTTTCAAAGTAAAATATTTGTGAAATTTATAATATATAGTTGACATATATCTCACATATAATCGATGTGTATTTTGGCACTGAAAAATCTATTCTCGTGTATGTCACACATATATATATTTCTATAGGGGAACCTTCCTGCAAGGGCATTCGCGATTTGAAAAGTAAAAAAACAAAAGAAATGTGTATAAAAAAAGTCGAGATAATCGAAATATTTAATAATGTAGGCGTTAGATCAATATTTATTCTATGTGGAGACGAATATCGTTCAAACTTTGTATCGAATACCTTTTTTTACGTACAGTAAGATTTTTAAGGAAGCGAGAGAGAGATAAACGTTATCATTGGGCATGATTATCTCATTGATAGTCTATGAAAGTTTTATACATTATAAATAAAAGCAAAGACGTTGAAAGAGGTCTTTGTGCTTTGTAAAAAGTACAATTATATGGTCAATTATAAATGTTAAGCCGTCGCGGATTCAAAGCAATTGGGTGTGTGTATATATATGTATAAAGAGAGGATTCTGTTTATTATTTAAAGACGATTTGTAGTTTATCCAAAGCGCAATGCTGCACGATTTATCAGCCCCATTATTCATTAGGTAGCGACTCTTGGAATTTACATGCAAGAGGTGCGAAGAGGAATCTATGAATACCGTGTAAAATTTATTGTACGAAATTCATTTCGGAAAATTTTAATAAATCAAATCTGTAACAATCGCGTACGGATCATTACTGAGTACTTTGTGATTAAGGTTAATGAGAAATTGGTGATTAAGGTTTCTGAGGATTTGATGGTTTGAGGCTTCATTCGACGACCAAAGCTTACTAACACAATGATCGGATGTTTCAATGTTTTTCCATTCATACGTATTTCAAAGTGCAGTTCACATTTTGCGAAGCCATTTTTCGAAACAATGACAATAAAATATTCGATGTAGTATTGTTGAAAAAGATCGAGGTAAACATACCATTCGGCAAACGCGAGAAAAAATGATTCGTGCAATGAAAAATCCGAACAGGTGTTTTTCTTCTTCCCTCTCTCCTTGACGAGAGGGAACGAGTGCCGACAAATCTAATTCAACGGAACTTTGAGAAAACACATCACTAACACGATAAATAAATGTACAAACAATGGATTAAACGATAATAAACATTAAAGTGCTTAGCGGTTTTTTCACGACGCACTTTTAACCGTCAAGCGTCATGTTTTGAAAACAACGATCGGAACGCACCTCGGCGGCGACTGGACGAACTGGAAAACGCAAGTGCTGCCAAACGGCGAGTTATGAAAACAATTTAATTTTCTCAGGTTGGTAATAACAGCGCGTGCTGTGTCACTAATTCAATGATTTACCGTCTGTGGCGCCACTGTCAAATCGTTTTGTTGTCATCAGCCACATTTACAATAAGTTGTTTTTAAGAAATTCTTATCGTAGATTATCTTAGTTTTTGATTTAATCCCTCCGTAGAGTGCGTATTGAGATTCAAAAAATGCTGTTTACAACGAGGTGTTCCATTTCGTTGCATCGAAAGAGATGTAGCCAGTGAAAGTGACCGTTTTTCTTGGTGTCTAAAAACTGAGGTTAGAATCACCAGAACCCACTTTCTAAGAATGTTCTTGACGAATTCGTCGTGTTTTCGTTCAGACTTTTTTTACACGAATTCGACACATTTTTATTCAGATATTTCGATTTAATTTGAGCGCATTCTGACGGACATTCACCCTGAGCTAGAATTTTAATATTTTTCATTGCTCCTCTGTGTTTACCAATTGACAATTTCATAGTCAATTCTCTGTCAATTGACAATTTCATAGTCAATTCTCTGTCAATTGATAATTTCGTAGTCAATTCTCTGTCAATTGACAATTTCGTAGTCAATTCTCTGTCAATTGACAATTTCGTTGTCAATTCTCTGACAATTGACAATTTCATAGTCAATTCTCTGTCAATTGACAATTTCATAGTCAATTCTCTGTCAATTGACAATTTCATGGTCAATTCTCTGTCAATTGACAATTTCATAGTCAAAGCAATTCATTGCGTATTCAAAGTGTACGTTATTCATGGATTTTGAATTAACCCTGTTTTATCGACTTATAGGTGACAAAAAACGGCAAATAAATGGTGCTCACCGGTGCCATGGAGAGAAGAATTAAACTAAAAACATTAAATAGCCACATAACTTGTAAAATATGTCGAGGCTATCTGATAGACGCGACTACAGTGACCGAGTGCCTACACACATTCTGCAAAAGCTGTCTTGTGAAGCATCTGGAGGAAAAACACACATGTCCAACATGCCAAATAGTCATACATCAGTCTCATCCTCTACAATATATCAGCTTCGACAGAACAATGCAGGATATTGTTTACAAACTAGTTCCTGACCTTCAGGAGAGTAAGTGCCAATTTTAATGATGTTGGAGTTTGCATTATTCGAACGCAACGAAGAAAGCTTTTTTTTCCATCTTCTCTATCGCTCAGACTTACGATGTTGAAGTTGGGTCGGCAAAAATGGGTTTCTTTAACTTTCAGTATCATCGTATTACATATTTCATAAGGCCTTACGTCACTCTACAGGCCAATAAAGAACATATTTCATATTTTTTTTCAGCAAAACCATAAAATAAATCGCCTTTATTTTTGAAAGGCTGGAAAAACAGCTCGTATAATTTTTTATTTATGATAAGACACAAAAGATTTATGTATAAAAAAAGCTATAGAAGTACGTAGGATTTTTTTGACATTTTTTTTTCCAAAAATGGCGCATTTCTAAATCAAACAGTTTAAATGCCATGAGAAAATCGTCAGGAAATTGTTTATAAAAAAAGAATTATGCGATATAATGGAAAAATCCAACATAGTGCCCGAGAAAACGAATTTATAAATTGCAATCAAAATTTAAAATAAATCGGTTGAAATTTGTTTGAGTTATGAGTTCGGCTGACTTGAAAAATATAGTTTTGCGATAAACGTGTTTAAGAGGAGAACACTACTTGGAAAACGAAAAATTTAGCTGTTTCTGAAGATTTTAAAAAAAATAAGGAGCCTTGTCTAATTTGTTTACAAGTCTGCACACTTTTCACTCAACATTTCGAGCTTATAAAAATATTTTTTCATTCTATTTTTATTTGAAACTGGCAGGTTTGCAGGCCATTCTTTGTGAAAAGACACGTGGGAAGTTGTCAAACTGTTGGCATGCTTTTGTAATTATCTGAAATAGATAAATCAAACCTTTTTCTTAAAGCTAACATCCATACACTATCGCTGAAACTTAAAAAAATCCAATCTATGGAGGATTCGCCAAATGACAACTGAGTAAAGTCGATATTGTGAAAGTTGATCAAATTTCTGTTATATTTTGCGGGAAAAATCAATTTTTTAACTTGAATTTAAACGTTATTTGAGTTCACCGACAAACTGATACTGTAAGAAAAACGTGTGCCAAATTTCATAAAAATCGGTTGAAAACTTTTTTTGGAAATCGTGCCAACAGTTTTGAAAAATGAATTTTTAGTTAAACGCGTTTAAAATTCAATAGGGGGGAAACGTAATGATTTTTTCAACTTACCGCTTAATCAGCGATGCCAGCGCCATACATTAGTCCTTCCGACTAATTAATTAGACAAGGCTTCTTATTTTACAAAAAATCTTCAGAAACAGCTAAATTTTTAGTTTTCCAATTAGTGTTCTCCCCTTAAAGTTTGTAGAAATTTTCCACGCACATAATCTTTTGGAATGTAATTCTGTAGATAGTAAGGTACCTTTTTAACAAAAAAAAATCGATTTTTTGGAATCCCTAGCCCAAGACCTTAGCAGCCCTGATAATAAAAATTCGCTTGGTAAAATCTTGCCTGTTTTGCAGATGAAATAAAAAGAGAGAGGGACTTCTACAGAGCCAGAGGATTACCATGTCCAAAGGATGTTTTGCCCAATGCGGGAGAGATGGAGGAGGAAAAGACTTCCGCCGACGCTCACGCCGAGTCTGATTATCACAGAGCGGATGAACAGGTGAAATCGCCGTTTCTACAACTTCGAATAAGTGAAATTGTCCATAAGACAGGCCCACAAAAAAAAAGTTGTGTGTGCTTGTTGTCCCACTACATTTTTCCTACGTATTTTGTCCCGCTGAACACGAATCTGAAGTTAGAATTAGGGGTCGCACATGAAATGCTCGAGAAAATCCATAAAAATTGATAAAAATCATGATCCAGCAATCTTTTCGCACAAAAAAAAAGTTGTGTATGCTGGGTGTCCCAATACGTTTTTCCTGCGTATTTTGTCCCGCTGAACACGAATCTGAAGTTAGAATTAGGAGTCGATGAAGAAATGCTCGAGAAAATCGATGAAAACTAATAAAAGTATCGTGATATTTTTATGGATTTTCTCAACAAAAAAAGTTGTGTGTGCTGGGTGTCCCACTACGTTATCCCTACGTATTTCGTCCCGTTCAACACGAATCTAAAGTTAGAATTAAGGATCGATGAGGAAATGCTCGAGAAAATGCATAAAAACTGATAAAAATGTCATGATATCTTATCAGTTTTTATGGATTTTCTCCAGCATTTCCTCATCGACGCCTAATTCTAACTTCATATTCGTGTTCAGCGGGACAAAATAAGTAGGAAAAACGTATTGGGACACCCAGCATAAACAACTTTTTTTTTTGTGCACTAGATCATGATTTTTATCAGTTTTTATGGATTTTCTCGAACATTTCATGTGCGACCCCTAATTCTAACTTCAGATTCCTGTTCAGCAGGACAAAATACGTAGGAAAAATGTAGTGGGACACCCAGCACACACAACTTATTTTTTTGGTGTGGGTCTGTGTAAGTATTTTTTTGCAATGACATTTCGACGTCGTTCGCAGGTCAACGTTTGTCTCGAGTGTATAAACGCGAGCTTGAAGACGTTGAAGCGGCGATTCATAAGGTGTTCGGCCCAAGCGACGATAACGCATCTAAAAAAGTTTATAGCCAAAAAGGTTCTCAATGGAATGGAGAAATATCGCGACGTGAGTATCATTCTGCGATTCCATTTTCGTCCGCAGTGCTGAATCGTTTACTAAAACGATAAATTCAATATTGCAGATCGATATTCTTTGCAACGACGAACTACTAGGTAAGGATCACACATTGAAATTCGTGTACGTCACGAGATGGAGGTTCCGGGACCCACCCTTAAGATTACAGTATCGACCACGAATAGACATTTAAGCCTCGATTCATATTTCATTAGACGCATTTTTTTCATTTTTCAATGTGGATAACCGCGGAGAGTCGAATTTTCACGTTTTCTCGTAATTTCTCGTAAAATTTTCTTTCTTTTTTTATATTAGATGTTTATCAGATGAGATATTCGTGAAACGAAATAGATTTTTATTTTATTTTTCTCGGTATGACTCGACTATTACAATTGCCAATGAATCATCGTAATTTTTTTTCAATAACAAAGATTATAGAAAAATTTCTTTATTTTTTATTCGTTGCGGAGCTTAATTATGTTTCATACTCCCGCATAATATACGTCTCATTCCACCCCAACGCAACCTGGGTCTGACCCTTGACCTCTCGGATTTGGCTCGCGATTTTTTATATTATTGTTCTCACTTTGGAAGGCACCCAGTTTTTTTTATAGATTTTTTAGATTCAATTTGATTCTTCTAGAATTTTTTAAACGATTTCATTGATCGACACAATTTAAAAATCTGATAAAATTCTGAAAAACCGTGTGTCAGATATAAAAAATTTTAAGCTCAGAGCCGGAGTGCGGAGATTTTTCCTTCTTACTATTTTTAAGCTTTTTCCGAAAAAAAACGTTAAAAAAAATAGAAGAGGGAGTTATTCTACTAGGAATGGTTGCTGAAACATTTTCATATGTAATATCGGATTTTTGAAAAAAATTTCAGATTCTTCGCAAGAGATTTTTTTCTCTTTATTTTGCTAATATAAATGGTTCCAAAAAATCTGAAATTTTTTTCAAAAATCCCATATGACATATGAAAATGTTTCAGCAACCATCCATAGTAAAATCACTCCCGCTTCTAATTTTTTTAGCCAAGCTCAGAGTCGAAGTGGGGAGATTACTATTTTCAGGCTTCTTTCGAAAAAAAACGTTAAAAAAATTAGAAGCGGAAGTTATTTTACTATGGATGGTTGCTGAAACATTTTTATTTTTGTCATATCGGATTTTTGAAAAAATTTTCCGATTTTTCGGAACTATTTATTAGCAAAATAAAGAAAAAAAAATCTCTTGTGAAAAATCTGAAATTTTTTTCAAAAATCCGATATTACATATGAAAATGTTTCAGCAATTATCCATAGTAAAATGACTTCCGCTTCTAATTTTTTTAATCGTTTTGTTCGGAAAAAGCTTTAAAATAGTAAGACTGAAAAATCTCCCCACTCCGACTCTGAGCTAAAAAATTTTGATACCTGACACACGATTTTTCAGAATTTTTTCAGATTTTTAAATTGTGTGGTTCAATGAAATCGTTTTAAAAATTCTAGAAGATTCAAATTGAATCTAAAAAATCTATAAAAAAAACCGGGTGCCTTCCAAAGTGAGAACAATAGTATAAAAAATCGCGAGCCAAATCCGAGCGGTCAAGGGTCAGACCCAGGTTGAGTTGGCGTGGAATGAGACATACACAAACCCCTTCTATCGTTATATTATCATTTTTAAAGAGCAATCGCTTACTCACCAAAACGTTCAACTTTTGATTTTCATAACTGCGGATTTACTTTCTCTCCCTCTCGGATTTCTCGTGTGTTTTTTGTGTTTTCGCTTTATTTTTTCGGTTTAAGTTACAATGCGAATTGATAATGTTCGTTAATCTGTAAATGTGGCTGGTGCAGGGAAACTTTGAGACAATTTAGTTCGCGGTTCTCGTTCGGACAAAGCGGATCGGTGAATGAGGAAAAAGTGCATTCGCCGAAGAGAATCGAATTTTTACGCGTACTTTGGAATATCAAAATATTGAAAAATCATGAAAAATGAAAACAAATCCCACTACAATCCCTTTTCCGTGATAGTAAATGATGTATTTGAAGTTTCGAGTATTCAGCGGAACGAAAAAAACGATTCTTGTGACGAAAAATTGAAAAAACCTTCCGCTACTTGATAGATAATTCTTTCAAATAATGAAATCAATTTTGAGAATAATTCACCAAGTATCTTTCGGTGTTTCGTGAGAAGATTCGTTGATTTTTCGGTCAGTTGGACATTTGAAACTTCAATTATACAGCGAATAGACTATTTTTTGATCGCGATTAGATGCTGCTTTTTACATGTCGCACCGACAAGTCTGGACTTTGCGAACCTAAGCTTTTCTAAACTTTATATGTTTATGCGCTGTACATGTCGCTTATCGTGATTGTGACGAAAAAGTTTCACTAGAAAATTCCTCATAGTGGAATCTGAGGGTTTTTTCTAGTAGGAAAATTGACCATATTTTGAAAATATTTTCTCCAAATATATATATATATATATACATATATATATATGAAAGTTGTAACGTGCATCACAATATAAATTCAAAGAAAGTGCTCGATCTAGTTCATTCACGAGTACACTGTGTGAATAAGTATGCAGCTTTTAGAGGAAGAGAAAAAGAATAACTACCAAAAAACGTGGAAAAACAATACAAAAGAAATTTGGTCTATTGAACGTTGAAAAAAAATAGAGTGTGTGATTGTATATAATATTTAGGAAATTGACGATGACAGAAAAATGAAATTGAAAAGTAGCAGCATACGAGAATGTTAACGCTTGTACGTTGTACAATTTTTGCGTGTCACTATAAATTATTGAATAAATATGTTTTGTACAGTATCAAAAACGAAACCTTTTTTTTTATTAATTCCCACATCATGCTTCCCTATCGAGGAACATATCCTACAGAAATATTCCAAAATCTTGACAAAAACATCAGAAAATAAAACCGGAAATTTTTTTGAAATGTAAAAATTTCTATCCGGTCAAAAGTTTCTATGGAAGTGAATTTTTTAAACAATTTCTGGTATTTGGAATTCTGGCGTAATGAGTTTTTTTTTTTAATTTTCAATTTTACTCTGGGGGTTTTTATTTTATGAAATTTCATTTCCATTCGAACAATGATTAAAGTGAAGACCATTGATCATAATGAACAATTTCTGGTGTTGAAAATTTGGAAATCTCTCAGAGCGTTCAAATTTTGTGAGATTTTCAATTTTTTTTCGAAAATTGATTTTCACCTCGACCCAAATAATAATATTAAGCTTTTTCGATAAATGACAGAGCATTTATCGATGGTTTCAATGATAATTGAAAAACAATAACAAAGAAATAACATAAGTCTGCCCTAGTTGTCATTCAAGAATAATTTTTCGGATTGAGTTTCAACAGTTTTTGAAGCGATTTCCTGTTTTATAAGATTTTAATTTTGTATTCTATGTATTTTCTAAAAAAAAAATCTTAAAAATTAATGGGATATTAACAATTAATATCCTGTTGATATATTTTTGAAGAATTATTTGAAAATAATTTTGAAAAAAATATTTATATCTAGACGTATGTAGTTATCGTTATGCGTAACCGTTTTTATTTCTTTGATTATTTGCAAAATCGCGACGAATATGATGAAAGCTATGCGAAGAGGTTAAAATTGGCAAAGCTACTTGCCCACTGCATTCGAAAACCGCATGAAAATAGTTAATAAACAATGGGCAAATTTTCCATTTGCCAAATTCGTTTGGAATTATTTTCGACGAACAAATCTTACTGTATAAATCTCGCTTTCAATCCAAGATGAAAAAAAAAACATGAGGAAGTGATGTGTATACATGTATGAAAACAAGTTACGCTTACCTTTCACTTTTGCAGATAGGTAAGCATCGAAGGAATCCGAGTAATCGTTTGTCCAATCATCTCTGTACAGATAGTAAATGGCCTTCACGGTGTACTTGAATCGATAGTAAACAAAACTTTCGTCTGTCATAGTTGCTGCATTGACGGGCGATTCTTTATTTTCGTCACTGTCATTCAATTACACGAATACACTAGTGATGGGCGATGTTCACTCGATGTTTTGAGTATCGATGTTTTTCGAAAAAACATCGAGTACTTTTAATCGATGTTTTTAAGTATCGATACTTTTAAAAAAATCGATTCTTTTCGCAAAACATCGATGTTTCCGCCCCCCTTTCCGCTCTTGTGAGTGCGAGAGAGAGAGAGCCTATAGGGGTCGTATGAGAGCGAGAGCGAGGGTGTTTAACCTCCCCTTAAGGGGGGGGGTACCCCCTCCCCCACCATTCCGCTCCCGTGAGCTCGAGAGAGATAGAGAATCGATTAAAACATCGATGTTTTTGCAAAAATACCGATTCTCAAATATCGATGGTTTCAAACATCGATTATTTAAACATCGATAGTTTTTTTAAACATCGCCCATCACTAGAATACACAAATCCTGCCTTTATATTTCCCGGACTGACTCCCGTTAGTTCATAAATTTTCCGCCGGATCGTAACTTCAAATTCAAGCTCAATCCTAATTACTTTCAAGCACATATTTTCTTCGATTTTCAAATTCATATTCATACAGTGAAATTTCGAATCATACGAAATTACGTTGAATTCGCGGCAATTGCATGTTCAGGAATAAAATATATAACTTATTTACGTGCATGAACGTGTGGGGTGGGGCGCAACGACCTTGAGCAGCGCCATCTGCGGGAGTATTTTTCAAATCTCCAAGCAATTCAACTTGTGATTATTTATAGAGAAAACATAAAATATTACTCCATCGATACAGAGTACCTCGTTTATTCGCCAGTTTGACAAATTGCACGTTGATCATACGTTTCTGTTTTGTCAAATCGCCCAGTTAATTTCCGCTATTGTTTCGTAAAATTAAAACGAGCGCTTGACGGACATGCGCGTATGGCTATGACAATTCTGCGCATGCGCGCAGCTCTCCCCCCTAATCCCGGTGCAACGCCACGAGCGGGAGGGGCAGAGAGGATCGCGGGGGATTCATTCGGTCATAATAACGCGTCACGTCGTCGTCTTTTGTATCCGAATTCTCTCGTGTACGCGTCAGTGGGGAAAAAAATACACATTTATACTCGCGAGAAAAGGAAACAGTTAAAAATAAAGAGCGTGGTCTCTGTATAGTGTCGCGAGCTAGCATGGGGAATGAATATTTTCCTCGATTGCAAGTTCGCGTTGGTGTTTCTCGTTTACGCGTCTATCTTTCATTGTGCCACAGTTAGCCGAGAGTTTTTTTTTCCTCATACTGAGCGATAGATGAGTCTACAGGACAGTATTTTCGCCGAGGAAGTGGAGAATGATATAACTCTTTTTTCGAACGACACGAGACGAAAGAGGTAGGCCCGAAAAGCGAAGCACAATTTCTAACTTTTTTTTTTCGTACACAATTATTCCATCACACGCAAACCCACAAAGAATTTTCAGGTTAAAGGAACGATGAAAAAATGTCTTTTTGCTGATTATATTCTCCCTCCTTTCAACAGCCTTACGTACTCAAAGTACTTTAAGTACTGTAAGTACATTAAATTCCCCTATTGCGCATTTCTATGCACTTCTAATCGAGGAAAATACGAGTTATTCGCTTCGTTGAGCTTCGCGTCATTCGCAATGTCGCGAAGGAATTCTAAACGGGAATTCTCCGAATGGCGGGACGGAAGAAAAAAAATGACAATGAAAAAACGAAAAGTTGGACGTAATATCTATCGTTGTTCGTATAATACGCAAATACGACACGCTGTTCACGTAGATTTCACGGCGTCGCGATTACGTATATACGCTATTGTATATGGGTCATTCCATGTCAAATCAACCACTGTTGAACCCGACTTTTTTCATTTTCTACCCAATTAAAAACATTTTTCAGGAAACTTTTAAATTTTTTTACCGAACAAAAAAAAACTTTTTTCATATAGCTATAACTTTTTCAAGAATTTACTTATTGAGACGTTTTTTTCAAAATTTTTGTCTTCAAATGCACTTTCCGAAAAAAAATACAAACAAATTTTAAGATATTAAAATCTATGAAATTTTTCACTTTTTCGAGAAAAATCATCTTTTTCTTAAAGTCCGCCATTAAAATTTTTTTTTATTTACTCAAAAAATACTTTGATCAATTCCGGAAAAAATGCCGCCCAACATGGAGTGGGCCGACATTTCCTTCTATTTTTTTATTGATTTAAAAAAAAAACAAAAATTGCCAGCTGGGCTTATTTCACAAAATACCACTCTGGAAATTTTTGAGGATTTAAAAAGAACCTCAGCGTTTGAATAATTGAAAAGAAAAACAAAATTGAAAGTGGTTAATCCTCGAAAAAAATTTGATTTTTTTTTTCAAAAAAGTGACAAAAAGGAAGCGTTGGCCCACTCCATCTTGAGTGGCATTTTTTCCGGAATCGATCAAAGTATTTTTCGAGTAAAAGAAAAATTAAAAATGGCCAACTTCGAGAAAAAGGTTATTTTTTCTCGAAAAAGTGAAAAATTTCATAGATTTCAATGTCTTACAATTTGTTTGTATTTTTTTCGGAAAGTACATTTAGAGACGAAAATTTTTAAGAAAAAAAACGTCCCAATTAGTCAATTTTTGAAATTATAGCTATTTAAAAAAAGATTTATTGGGAAAAAAAATTTGAAAATTTCCTGAAAAATGTTTTTAATGGGGTGAAAAAGGAAAAAAAAATGTCAGCCCAATCGAAAGGGGTCGGGTTAAAAAATGGTCGATTTGACATGGAACGACCCATATACAAGTTAATAATCTGTCCTCCTTTCTCTATCCTTGATTATCCTTCCAAGTCGTTCAAACATCACACGGGACGTGCCTACAAACGTTCATTTGTTTTGTTTTCGGTTTGCTACAAACATATTATGAATCGATTTATAACACCACATGTTATTACGACTCAACGGCCTCGCGGGAGAAAAGCAGCATTCTAACATGCAACTTGCGTTAATCCTTGTTGCGCAATTTTATTAACTTCGATGCATCGATAAGCGCACACCCTCCACAATTTGCATGGATAACGCGCTAATCTTGCAAGCTCGTTAATGATAACAGTAGAATACAGCTATGATTCTCGTTCACTCTCGTTTTCTATTCGGAGAGACAGAGAGGGCGCAAAATATATAAAATGAAAGAAAATGAAACCGGTAAGTCCGGTATAATATAATATATACCGTGAAACATGATTCCTTCTACTCGAACGATTTTTCCATAAATCAATCGTGAGAATCGAAAGAGAAATTAAGGGGCAACGGCCACCGTGACGGGGCTAAAATTGCCGATTTTCGGGAATTTTTTTTTGCAAGTAGGGATGATTATTTAAGCATTGGACAAAAAGCAATTTATCAAGTATACACTCAGTTATATTCATAAAAAAATTTATTGAAAAATATTAAAAATTGACAAAGTTATTACCATGACCGTAATGACGTATGTAATAAAAAAAATCATCTAAAATAAAAAACCCAAATTTATTTTTAATCTACACAACAGTCATTATCGTTGAGTGCAGCCATTTTTGTTGAATAATTTTTTGCACGAAATGGAGCTGATTTGGAATTTTTTTTCTTTTTTTGACCGTTTTTTTTTAAATTTTAAAATGGTTTAAAAAAAATAGTAGGTTTCAAAATTTTGAAAATCGGCTACGTACAACCTTAGCCAATGCGATTACAAAAATTGAAAAAAGAACATTTTTAATCGGTTCATTGGTCTTCGAGCAATCGATGAATTTTCAAATGATGTTGACGTTTGCATCGTTGGAATGCAACGAAAATAATTTTTGGAAATTCATTTTCAGTGAAAATTACGTTTTGCTTGTGCATTTAAGATCCTAAATCCTTAATAGAGGTACGAAAATATATTTTCAATTATTTTGAATTTATACATTTCTTAGAAAGAATAAAATTTTATTGATAAATTGAGAATTTCCGTTGTATTACAACAATGCAAATTTCAGGATCATATTTTCAAAGTCTAAAATTCTTGAAAAGTTTGTTTAGGGCTTCTTTAAGGGGTTACACCGCTCTGAAATTTAAAAAAATCCAATTCTTTTTGTTGCCGACATTTATTATTTATACTTTTAAGAATTATTAAAGCAGTTCCCTGTGTTCAAACTCCGATTATTTTAAAAATCTACAGTAATTTGAAGAAAGCACTGCAGCCAATAAATCAACTGGTTACACGAAACGCTTTAACGTTTTTTCTCGAAACTACTTTTTTCAAACTGGTGAAGATGCTAAAATAATTTTAAAAAATAGAAAAACAGACAAAAAAAATAAAATTCATACCATAGATTCTTTATTAGACTGTTTCAAATAAAATGACTATTTTTGTATTTTCAAAGAACATTGATAAATCGTCAGAGTATCCCTAAACAAACATCCTGCCCAAATATGAGCCCTTAATATTAATATTTAGAGGTGACGGTTTTCAATTTTCTTTTTCCATTAAAATAACGTGGGAAACAAATTTTCTGTACTTTGGAATTTTATTACTTAAAAACGAAACACTGTACAGTAATAAGAACTATGGATTTTTTTAGGAAATTGAACGCTCTATAAAAAAAAGTCTGAATGAAGATTCGCGTGAGGCGAGCTGTTTCGGAGTTATCAAGCCTTAACCATTGAACTATTTAAAATAATGACGTTATTTACTTATAAACGCGACAAAATCGACTCATATCACTCAAAGACCCAATATTATCATCTTTAAAACAGCTATCTACAAATTTTCAATAGAGCGTTGATAAAAAAAATTTAATTGAACGACGAATGATTAATTTTATTGTTCATTAATAAAATATAAAATTAATCATTCAACGTTGAATAATTTAATTGTTTCGATCAACATTCCATTGAAAATTTGCAGATAGTTGTTTTAAAGATGATAATATTGGGTATTTGAGTGATATGAGTCGATTTTGTCTCGTTTATAAGTAAATAACATCATTATTTTAAACAGTTCAATGGTTAAGGCTTAATAACTCCGAAACGGCTCGCCTCACGCAAATCTTCATTCAGACCTTTTTTATAGAGCGTTCAATTTCCCACAAAAATCCATAGTTCTTATTACTACACAGTGATTCGTTTTTAAGTAATAAAATTCTAAAGTTCAGAAAAAAATTTGCCCATGTTATTTAAATGGAAAAAGAAAATTGAAAATCACCCCCTCTGAATATTAATATTAAGGGCTCATATTTGGACAGGGTGTTTGTTTAGGGATACTCTGACGATTTATCAATGTTCTTTGCAAAAACAAAAATAGTCATTTTATTTGAAATAGTCTATTCTTTAGATTGGTAGTTTGTTATTTTTTATCATTTTTTCAAACTTCTCAAAATCAACCAAATCAAAATCAAAACTTCTTTTAACAACTACCATCGCTACAAACAAATTTTCTTAATTTTTATTCTATACTGCACTTTAGCATATTGCTTTTTATAAACAAAAGCAAAAAATTTTTTCAACAATATCTGACCCAGAAAAAATGGCACCACTGACAAAATGTTTGAAAAAAATCTTAAATGGACAGCACATACCTCCACCATTTTTTAACTTTTTAATTTGTTTCTTTTTTATTTTAAAACTATATTGCTTTTTGTGAGACATAAATATTATTATATATATGTAATAGTCACATTCAAAAAAATGTACTTTTTTACCTACTTTCCAAACAATACTTGGTGAAGAATTAATTTAAATAATCAAAAAAGCTTAAGGGGAATTCATTGCCGGATCTTCAAATTTTTCGTCGAGAGATTACATTCGTCGATTTTCAATTCAGATGAAAATTCGTATCTTCAAGTACACTCTAATATTTAATAATCGTATCTTATAATTTTCTTAAAAATATTATGTACCAAATATCGAGAGAGGTCTTTCAATTTTCCGTTAATAAATACATTTGTGAATTTTTCGTTCAGCTGAAAAAAGAATCGACCAATGTACTCCGTCAACAAACAATTGAAAGATACTTTAAAAACAATTCTGAATTCAATTACTTTCTCAATTATTCTCAATTATTTAAAAATTATTTACCAAGTATCAGCGATGTCTCTCAAGTTTTCGTTGAACAATAAAATTGTCGATATTAATTTAAAAATTATAAAAAATTTGAAAATGGCGCCAAATCAATGATATTCAAATTTTCATCGTTGAAAGGCAACGGAAATAGGGGTTTTTTTTCAAATTCATTCCCATTTTTTCAAATCAAAGATGTGTTGTTGGAATGGAAAAAAATAGGCTGGAAAAACGTGACCGATACTGGAAATTAAAAAAAGTCATCTAAATCAAACGGTTATCGGTTTTTTTTTCAACATTTCAATAACATTCTCAGCTGTAACGGTAATTTTTTTCTTAAAATTATAACAGGTCTTGCATAATCGTTGAAAATGCTCTCAAGTGTCCCGGTTGGTTATGCACGCGATGAGTAAAGCTTTCGCGCTCAAAATTTTATCAGGAAACCGTATAAAGTGAAAGTAGCGAGCGAGCCACCGATCGTCGTGTTATGTAAAAGTTTGTATACCGGTGCTCTCGTGTTGCCGAGGTGGATGTCTATAGGCACGCAGCAATGGATAAATAAATATTATAAAGTGGGGTTTTCGTCTGAACGCGAGGGGCAGCATAACGCCATCGCAATATGTAAGATACTTAAAAGTCTCCCTCCCTCATTTCTTCTTACCCCACTCCAAATGGTCCCTCTCATATTCTCATACTTCCCTCTTCCATAGGTTTACTCTCAAATCGCAACTTGCATGCGTGGCACGTGGTTTCAATTTTTCTTTCATATTATTTTTTCTCTTTTCCAGAGTACTCGTATTTCCACCAGTGAACAATTATCGACGATTTCTCATCCATCAATTGGTGCAGGATCGTTTTGGTCATATTCTGAAAACGTTTTCCATAGGACAAGGAATTGCTCGAAGAACAGTCGTCTGCTATCAATCTGACGTAATAAGGTATATTAAAATGATGTTGGAGTTTGTATGGTTTAAATCAGAGTTGTGAAAATAGTAATGTAAAAGTAATGCATTACCCATTACTTTGAACAATGTGTATTGGACAAGTTTTCCATTAAAAATTACAAAAATAATGTGTAATGTATGCATGTTCCATTACAAATGCAAATAGTAATGTGTAATGGATGCATATCCCATTACAAATAAAAAAAGTAATGTGTAATGGATGCATGTCCCATTACAAATGCAAATAGTAATGTGTAATGGATGCATATCCCATTACAAATAAAAAAAGTAATGTGTAATGGATGGATGTCCCATTACGAATAAAAAAAAGTAATGTGCAATGGATGCGTGTTCCATTACAAATGAAAAAAAGTAATGTGCAATGGATTCGTGTTCCATTACAAATAAAAAAAAGTAATGTGTAATGTATGCATGTGCCATTACAAATTTAAAAAAAGTAATGTGTAATGGCTGCGTGTTCCATTATAAATAAAAAAGTAATGTGTAATGTATGCACGTTCCATTACAAATTTCAATTGAAAAAAAAGTAATTTGCAGTGGAGTTCATTATTTTATTTCGCTCACTAAAAATTCATCCACAATTATCACAAATGATCCATAAAGTTAAAAAAAAACATGCATATTATTTAGGGATTCAATAAAGCGACAAATTTTGTAGCAGTAACTTGTAATTTTCATTAGATTGCTCATAATTATGAGTAACAGCGCGTAAAAGCAAGTTCAATATGAAGTTGGATAATTTTTGGGGTTGAGTACATTTTCGTACTTCATATTTAACCATGAACTGTCTGTTTTTTGTTTCTATTTTTCAACATTATGGATCATTTGTGATAATTGTGGATAAACTTTTAGTGAGCGAAATAAAATAATGAGACAGCAATATGCAAGTTTCTAATACGAGCACGGTAATTTTTCTATTTGTAATGGAATATTCTCCACTGCAAATTACTTTTTTTTTAAATTGTAATTTGTAATGGAACGTGCATACAATACGCAATATTTTTTTATTTGTAATGGAACACGCATCCATTACACATTACTTTTTTATTTGTAATGGCACATGCATCCATTACACATTACTTTTTTTATTTGTAATGGAACACGCATCCAATGCACATTACTTTTTTTATCTGTAATGGAACGAGCATCCATTACACATTACTTTTTTTATTTGTAATGGGACATGCATCCATTACACATTACTTTTGTATTTTGTAATGGTACACTTATCCATTTCACATTATGCAGTGTAATGGGTGATAAATACAGTAATGCATTATTTACAACTCTGGCTTAAACTCAACGAAAATAGTTTATTTGTCAGTAGAAATATTTTTTCAAGGCAATTTTCAAATTGAAAAATTGTTGAAATACATTTTGGAGTCTTTATTGAGGATTTGGGACCCTAAATGCGAACATAGCGTTAATATCATTACAAAAGAATTGAAGAGAAATATTTTCGTTTCATTGCAACAATGCAAACTTCAACGTCACATTTTAAATCTGTGATGTGAACCAAAAAATCTGACCTTACTCGATTCGAAAATGTTTTGGTTAGTACACGAACGATATTGTAAATCCTTCGCTGATTGGGTTCGTGGAATTTTTTTTATCAGACCTGAAATGATTTGATAGCTAAAGTAATTTGAATGACCGTGCAATTGAAGTTCGTGGAAATTCCGTTCAACTAAAAATCGACACATGTGTTCCTTTTTGAAAAATTGAAACATTCCGCCCATTCTATGTAAATTTTTTTTTTTTAATAATGAAAGAAGGTTCGAGAAAAAATGGGCAATTATTGGCAGAATCGCAAGATTGTTCGTTTTAAGAATTCATTTTATCATTTGAAAAAAAAGAACCTGAAAATTTGAAACTTTAAAAACATGCATTTTTTGGCATTTTCCCGTCGTGAAGTTTTTTATATAATTTATGTAGTTTACGTAAATTTTTGTACATGAATCATTTGCCATTTCAAAAGCATAAAACCGCGAGTCTTATACATTTTTTTTTTCATTCCAAAAAAATCTGATCTGTCGCAGATACTATCGTTTATCATTATACTTCATACGAGACATTTTACAATCATCATCACTGTTTGAAATCCTTCGAATTAAAAAATTCTAATGAATTTAGTTCTTGTTTGAAATGTGCGAAAAAATGTCAGAATATTGATTTGAAAAACAATGAGCGCTCGAAGAAGATTGTATTGTTTGCCGATGAAAAAATTACTTTATTTGCTTCGGTCAAACAAGAATTGTTTCACCGAGGCAAATAAAAATGTATTGACTGAGTATTGGAAAAAATCCTTTATGAATAAAACATGTATCTGGAGTTTAATTTTGAGTCAAAACACGGTCTTCTTTTCAACGCACTTGCCTCATTTCATTTTTGCCGAATTAACTTGTAATTTTGAAAGAATATTCGCCAAAGAATATAATCCAAAAAAGCCACGGAATATCAAAATACGTTTACAAAATCCGTTTACGCGCAATACGTTTGCAAAATTTTTTGGTGGCCCAAAAAGTGTCCTCGGGAACAATTTTTTCAAAATTTCTTTGGGACTTAAGACTTGGTTTCTTTGGGCACACAATTATTTCACAGGCACGGTCGAAATTATTTCATTTTGAGAAAATCATTTTGAAAAAAGGCGTTTTCCTCCCTGCTCTAACAAAATTGACCATAACTCAGCCAATTTTCAAAATTTCAACTTTGACTCAAGATTGCTGAACTAGCCATCGATGGAATTAATTTCATCGACGATGAAATTAATTGCATTAATTTTTTTTCCAAAGTGTAAATTTCTTCTGGCTCGTTTTCTCACTCGTATGAGTATGAATTCTCGAGGTTGATCCACCTAATCGCGCGATTAAAATCGCACAAGCCTCAGACCGCGTGTTGCAGTGACCAGATACAGATTATTTTTAGAGATCCCCGCAATGAGAAGCCGCAAGGGAATGTTGAAGCTATATAAACTCGAGGAAAATATCCTTTGTCGAGCAACCTGAATTCTATTTAAGAATTGGAGATCGTTGAACGTTGTCGCCTTTCCCGCGCACTTGGTCACCTCCACCTACTAAATATTTCTGTCGGTAATGAAGATTATGAATTTTTGGCTTCTTTAAGGTTGTTTAGAAGCTATGAAACCTTTGAATGTTAATTGTTCAATAAATAGCTTCTCAATCGTAGTGAAATTTTTACACGACCTCCTGAATACTTCATGTAAGAACATACTAAATTTTCAGAATTCTATCATCATTACTTCAACCTCCTTAAGGGTTAAAATAACAAACAATGAGAAAATTCTGAAAATTTGGTATGTTTTTTTATGAGGTATTTAAGAAGTCGTGTAAAAATTTCACGACGATTAGGAAGCTCGTTATTAAGAAATTAACGTTTTGTTAAAAACATTTTTTTAAACAAATAAAAAAAATATTTATCAATAAACTTCGTTTTCTTTCCGTTGCTTTCAGTATATTGTGGATATTAAAAAAATGAGAGGTCAAAAAAAAAATTTATCGCAAAGTTATATCAGTTTCCATAAGACTACATTTTATTTTATTTAATTTGTTAATCTCAATTGTTCGATAACGAGCTTCCAAATCGTCGTGAAATTTTTACACGACCTCTTAAACACTTCATTGAAAAACATACCAAATTTTCCGAATTTTCTCATTAAACGTGAATTGCTTCTAAACAACCTTAAGCAAGATTTGCTCTCATAAATTTTTCTTCGAAATTCTTATACCGCAAAACATTGAGAAATTTATTTCTTTTGTAAATATTTGGACACGCGCTCGCGAGTGTGTTTTCAATTATTTGGAAAACGTCTGTAAGGCCTGTAATTTTCATAATTCTGCAGTTAACAAGCTCAAATTTTTTATGCAAATACACCCGATAACGAGGACCATTCATTATGAAAAAATCACTTAAGGTGTTTAGTCACAAAACAAATGAAAAACAAAAAAAAAATACTAGGGAACGCCTCAACATAGTTTTCTATGTAATTAACTCATTTTTTTGCACAAATGCACTCAAGTACAAGAATTGGTATTGAATTTGCAGAGAATCGCTACAGATTTTCATTTTCGAACAAATTTTGAATTAAAAAAAAATTCATACAGATCCTCGAATCCAAATTTTTTCACAAACACACAAGATGACACGTATTTGAATTTGAACGGAATTATTCACGGCATTTAGAGTTAATAATATTTTTAAATTTGCAAAAAAATTACCAAGGATCCTGCAGTTTGGAAATTTGTAGTTCCCTTCGGTCGATGTACGAATTTCTTATTGCATGATTTTTTTCTAATACTATGTTTTTGTCTATTTTTAATCAATTTTGATTTATCTGACTCTGGTAAATACTTTTATTTTTCTTCAGTGATTCTAAATTGAATGGTGTCCCATCGAGAACGTGCGTCGAGCTCACTGACTCGTTTCCACTGGACAAGGCTTGTTCGGCAATGGGCGTCGAAGAGACTCGACGCTCACCGGAGGATTCGACATCACCGGAGCACTCGAGAATGAGACAAGGTTCGTTTCCACCGACAGTGTTTAATTATTTCACTGAGATGCTGAAATTAATGTCCCTAGCATATTTATAATTCTGTAGTCCTGGGAATTCTAGAACTACTGAAAAAATTCTTTAATCTAATTTGGCCTCCGATCTTTCAAGAAATGTCCTTGAAAATTTTTCTTCGGGCCGGAAACCAATTTTCCTATACATTCATGCGCAAAGACTACTTTTTTAATAAGAGACTTTTATATTTATGAGCTTTTTTCGTTTATTTCTGTTAATAAGTGTTATCCAAACGAAATTGAAAAAAAAACTGGACATATTCCCTGAGATTCTGTAAAATTACCAGCTTAACTGAATTTTTGTATTCGAATCCAAGTTTTCTAATGAGAAAAATTTTCTTTTTACATAACTTGGCGAAAAGGCCGAGTTGTTAACAGTGATCGGCAAAATCGATTTTTTCGTCAATTTAATTACCGCTAATTACTCTGTGTTAGAAAATTTTATAATTGTTCCAATAAATGTTACTCATTATTGAGGCACTCAGTAATTAGGCAGTAAGGTATGTCTAATATTCGAAAATTCGATGATTTATGGTCGATTATTATCCAATAAACCTATAACTTGTAATTTAGATAAAATAATTACTCATCAACCAAGCAATTGAAATTTTGCTCTTTGCAATGATTAATGGAGATAATTTTCAGTAACCTAATCATTAAAATAATCATTAAGATAATTAAATGTTAATGGTTAATGAAAATAATTTCCACTAACCAATAGCATTACATGATTAATGGGAATAATTTCCACTAACCAATAACATTAAATAATTAATGGAAATAATTTCCATTAATCAATAAATGTTAATGGTTAATGGAAGTTATTTTCAATTATCAATAAGAGTTAATGGTTAATGAATATTATCTCCATTAATCATTGCGTGTTGATGGTTAATGAAAATAATTTTCATTAACCATGAACTCTTATTGATTATTGAAAATAACTTTCATTAACCATTAACATTTATTGTTTAATGGAAATTATTCAAATTAATCATTGACATTAACATTTAATGGTTAATGAAAATCATTTCCATTAGTCATTAAATTTTAATGGGAAATAATTTCCATTAGCCATTAAAATAATTCCCATTGACCATTGACATTTACTGGTTAATGGAAATTATTTTCATTAGCCATTAAAAAAGTAATGATTAATGCATTACTTCTTCGTTAAAAATTTCGCAATCCTGACTGTAACAAATCAATATGATGTGTATTTGTGATTCCAGTGAAAACGTCGCCAGCGGTCGAGATTTACAGACCACCCGCGGCGAGGAGAGCAAGCAGAGACGGTCAATCATCCTCAACCGTACCGGTTATCAGCGACACCTCAGTCTCTTCCGCAAAGTTCGTAGAACGACGCAAAGAAACGTTATTTCCCTGTTTGCCGTACTCTCAATTATCCTTGATTTCGCTCTTATTTCATTTCATTTTTTTTTTGCAGAGCAAACAGACAACGAAGACCGGATCGGGCGGTGTACGTGCCAAAGCAACGAAGAAGCACGGAAACGGATGACGTCATTCAAGCACCCGAGGAAATAATTATTCCCACGTGTCGATCGAGGTGCAATCGCACGGGAACAAGTTCACCGTCATCAACGACATACGAGAACGAGTCATTTAGAAAGCAGCAATCTTTGATCGACGATCACGATGGACAAAGTACGAGTGGACCCAGCGACAAACGAATATCCTCCATGCGTCGTTCGACATCGACGGAATCTTGCCACAAAAATGAGGAGCCGAATCATTCAGGGATTGGACCGAAGAGTAAAGTTCCATCGACGAAAGACCAATCCGGTGATCATCGAATAAAGTATCAACGTGACTCGATGGAAACTCTGTCGAGATCCTCGTCGTCGAGCTCGAACGACATCGCTGATGGCATGATGAAGACCTTCAGACCGGAAGAGAGTGGCGAACCGCTCACGACGAACGACGCGAGAAGAAACAGCGACGTCGAGGACATTCGGGAGTCAACATCATCATCATCCTCATCGTCGAGTTGCAACGCTGACATATCTGAACGGGGAGAATCTCACGATCGAAATGAACGAACCAACAACAAGAATCTTTGTACGCCGACCTCGAGGAACGTATCCAACGTTCTTATAATATCGGATACGAAAGAACGAGCAAAGGATAAGATTATTAACGTTGGTAAGGAAAATGCTACTGAGACCGTGAGTCCGCCGGAAAAAAAGCCGAAGAAAGTGGCCAGGGTCAAGAGCAAACCCGCTTCACCACCGGCGCCACGAGTCAAGCTCAATCGCGATGAATGCGACTGGGATAGTCTCTTCGATGACAATGGCGATTGTCTCGATCCGACTTTGATCGAAGAGGTGAGATTGGTTCTGCTTTTTTATTGGGATGGTTCCCTTTTGGGGATGATTCACATTGGAATGTGCTCGGTCCGAGCCTCGTTCGTGCTCGTTAAAATTCGTTAAAGAAGTTCTGCAAAAGTTAGGATATTTCCGAAATCAGCAGTACTTAATAACACTGAAGTAAATTTTTCAATTTTGGTTTTCATACAAAGGCAACTTGTAGTATTCGAAAAATAAGAAGATAGAATGTAACAGGGTCATTCCATGACAAATCGACCAAGAGTTGGAATCGACCCCTTTCAATTTCGATGAAATTTGGTCAGAAGTTTTTATTTTTAATAAAACAAAGTTCAAAGAAAAAAATTAAAATTTTTTTTTCGAAAGTTAAGCAAGATTCAAAATGTCACAATTTTTAAAATTTTTCAAGTTTATTTTTTAAATATCTCCAAAACTATTATAGTTACGAAAAAATCGTTCTGGGTTCGTCTTAAAGAATATACTTGTGACTACAAAAAAAAAAAGTTCCGAAAAAAAATTTGAACAATGATGAATTTGGAGATTTTTGAATTTTAAAAAATCGTGCAAATCCACGATCAACATTCAATTTTTGGTTCCATTTTTTTTATATAATACCTTGTACAGATCTTAAAAGATCCTGACATTATTAGAAAGGTTTTTTTGTTTTTTCAAAAATCAGAATTTGTGAATTTTGGTAAAAAAAAAATTTTTCTACCTCTCACGATCAGTTACGTAAAGTTGAGCAATCATATAGTTATGTCATTTTGAGCTGTAAGAATTTCAATGGATGACATAAGAATGTAAAAACAAACATAATTGAATTCGCATTTTTTTATTATTTGGTAAAGCGTTAATATACATGTACAAATAATATACATGTATATTACTTATACATGTATATTAAATTTACGCTTAAAACCCTTCACCAATTAAATAAAAGTGCAAATTCAATTATGTTTCTGTTTTGATATCTTTATGTCATTAATTGCAATTTGAACTGCTCAAAATTCCAGAATTACATGATTGCTGAAATTTACTTATCTTAAAGGTAAAAAAAAATGTTGGTTACCAAAAATTCATATTTTTGAAAAAAAATACCATTCTGAAAATTTCAGGATCCTTTAAGATTAGTACAAGGTATTATATAAATAAATTGAACCAAAAATTTAATGTTGATCGTGGATTTTCACGATTTTTGAAAATTCAAAATTCGTAGTCACAAGTATACGCTTCAAGACGAACCCAGAACGATTTTTTCATAACTATAATAATTTACGAGGTATTAAAAAAAAAAACTCGAAACATTTAAAAAATTGTGAAATTTTGAATCTTGCACGACTTTCGGAAAAAAATTTTTTAATTTTTTTCCTTTAGTAGAACTTCATTTTATTAAAAACGAAAACTTCTGACCAAATTTCATTGAAATTGAAAGGGGTCGATTCCAACTGTTTGTTGATTTGACATGGAATGACCCACTTCATTTGATTAAATATTTAAATTTCAAGCACTTAACATTTTTATAGAATATGGATAATCCTGTCTATTCTTGTTACATTTTATACCAAAATATGCTGTACGGACAATCCTGGTCGGATTGCAAACGTCGTACGATAACTTAAAGCTCGAACTATTTAAATTGCCTTCATTCAATACGAATTTCTCTTCAATTATTTCTTTTATTTCCTTCGCCTTCACGAAATTTAATTCCTTACTCGTCTATTGCAGCTCACAGCGGCCGTAGGAGATGTTACGATAGAGCAGCCAAAGAACGATTACAAGGCATTCAGTAGACCGGTCGAAGTATCGAATGATGAGTTTGGTCACGTGATCGAGATATACAATTTTTCCTCGGATTACAAAACGAGTGACCTTGCTGCCGTCTTTACTCCGTGGAAAAATGGTGGTTTCGAGCTGAAATGGGTGGACGATACGCACTGTCTTGCAGTCTTCAGCAGTCCACTTGTCGGTAAGTACATTCTCTAATATTAATTAATATTTAATTTAATATTAATATTAAATATTAATTTTATTAATTTTTATAATAATTAATAGATATTCGTCTGTCAGCATTCCGTTACAATGGTAATCCACTTTTGATAACACTGATTTTCGTGGAATTGACATTGATGGTGCAATTGTCAATTTATTAAATTGTTCAATCAAACATAATTTTATCTGAGCAAAGTATGCCGTGATATTTATAATTTCAGTTTGATTTTGATGAGTGAAATCTTGAATTCAGTTCTCTAAGTTGGTAACGATGAATATTATCCGGAATAATTTTCAGTCGATTTTTGGAGTGTCTATCGAGAAACGAAATGAAACCTCATTTTTTTGCCTTCAATTTTTTGCCTCCTCTCCAAGACACGATATTTGTTTCATCTCATTTTTCAAACTTGATTGAAATTTGTTCACAGCTGCCGAAGTGTTAGCATCGGACCATCCTTTTGTCAAAACGAGACCGTTGAGCGCGGCAACGTCGTTGAGCAAGACTAAAGCCCGTAAGAGCGCCGAGTTCCTGCAGCCATACAAAAGTCGACCGGAAACTTGTGCCGCTCTGGCGAGACGACTCGTCACAGGCGCTCTCGGCGTCAAACTCGCCACAGCCAGAGAAGAGCGAGAGCAAGAAAAACTTCTCTTGAGGGAAGCGAAAGGTATGAAAAACAAAAACAACCACGTTGAATGGATTTCTCTATGACGAAGGTCAACGAAGGTTACATTTAAAAAATGCATTTTTCCAACTCCAGAGAAAAGAAGACTGGCGAACAAACAACGAGAGGACGTCTGGGAGGGCGTGATAGGTGAGAAACAAGTGTAATTTATCGAAGGAGGGAAAGGAAGTTTGTGCAAAAAAAGCATCATTGTGCCTTACTCATCTAATCTTCACGATTCGATTGTTGGACAAAGTTATCGAACTGATACGGCTAAAAAGGTTTTGGGATCATACGGGAAAATTATTTTAGCCAGTATAGATGAGTGTGGCATGAGACCGCAAGATTAGTACGTAATGAAAAAAAAAAAAAGGAAACTGCTGTATGTGCCTCGAGAATCGACGAGCGAAAAAACCTGTGTATGTAAGATTGGTCTTCGGGTATCGTACATATCATTCAACGAGATTATCAAAGGCATGTTTTCCATGCGATGGGGCAGATCGACGAATGACCGGTTAGTCGATCAGCATTTTATTTTTATTTTTTTCTTTCCATCAATAGGGTTGTGCAGTTTAAAGAGTATTTAATAGAACAATTTCTAATATGTATGTCGCTGACGAAAGTTTTCCGGCGCATATTATCACGGTCTTTTTATGTGACATGATTATTAGGGTGACAGTTATTTAGGCTTTGGCGAAATAAGTTCGGTGCTACCCCAAAAACGTAATCAAGGTGTATCAAAAAAAATCTGTGTAAAGTTTGGATGCGCTCGGAAAATTGGAAAACGCGCCACCGGGCAATTGAAATTTTAAATGTTTTTTGGGCATCTCTACAGAGCTTGTCAGTAACAAAATTATGAAGGAAAAAAATTGAAAAAATTTGGTTTTGTACACCATACTATGCACAATAAGTGTACCAAGTTTCGAATTTTTCTCATCAATATTATCGTCGCAAAAAAAAAATCATTGATGCGTGAGATAAATACATGTATTTTACATTTAAAATTTAAATCGCTCGGTGGCGCGTGTTCCAATTTTCCGAGCGCCTCCAAACTTTACACAGATTTTTTTTGATACACCTTGATTATGTTTTTGGGGTGGCGTCGAACTTTTTTCGCCAAAGCTCAAATAACTGTCACCCTAATGATTATTATGTATAGAAGAAACAAGATGAGTACCTCGGGTACCGCAGTTATCCATATTACAGAGTTTAAAGAGATGAAAATTTATCGTATCGAGCGTGAAGGATGCGACGTTTACGACTAAATTTATCATTGTATTAAACGACTGCCTCAGTTTACTGCTTTTACACAGGAAAACCGAATGTACCAAGAGAACTTTATTCAATTCAAGACAATAATCTGAAGTTCTAAAAATACTTTATCACAATGGTTTATCGTGTTTGGTGTATAAGAATCAGAGTTGTGAAAATAGTAATGTAATGCATTACCCGTTACTTTCAACAATGTGTATTGGATAAGTTTTCCATTACAAATTACAAAAGTAACGTTGACTGAATGAATGTTCCATTACGAATAAAAATAGTAATGTGTAATGGATGCGTGTTCCATTACAAATATAAAAAAAGTTTACTAATTTGTAATGGAATATTCTCCACTAGAAATTACTTTTTTTTCAATTGTAATTTGTAATGGAGCACTCATCCATTAAACATTACTTTTTTTATTTGTAATGGCACATGCATCCATTACACATTACTTTTTTAATTTGTAATGGAGCACACATTCATTACACATTACTTTTTTTATTTGTAATGGAGGACACATTCATTACACATTACTTTTGTATGTTGTAATGGTACACTTGTCCATTTCAGATTATGCAGTGTAATGGATAATGAATGCATTATCAAAATAATACATTATTTACAACTCTGATAAGAATATCGTAATTAGGCAGGTAAAAAGAGACATTTATGCATTCGAAAGGTCACGTGCAATTCCGAGTATCGCTTTATGTTTTTGTCAAGATTTCTACGACATGACGCACAATTGATATGAGTTTGATTGCGAGTTGGAAAGAAAAAGAAGAATCGATAGATAACTTTAACTGGATCCCACAGATTGTATTTTTGTATACAATTGTTACCAATGAATAATAAAATGGAAAACTACGTATTGCCAATGTACCTAGTCATTACGCAAAAAACCGTGTTACCTATATGTAGTGTTACGTTTCACTGTGTTAATCGATGAGGACTACACATCCTGGATGATAAAATAAAAATATTTTATGAATGGTAAATTCTTCGTACTTTCTACTGTACTTTGCCCGATCGATGAATTCCACGATAATTAAGGAATTTAAAAAAAACCATTTGCTCGTATATACCACGTTATTTTTTTTATTATGAAAAATTTATGAATGATGTGTTCATAATAATTGTTGGCTCGTTACCACTTTCCTCCCTTCTTCTTCTTCTTCTGTTGAACTTTGCGCTGTTGTTGTCGAGGTCCCGCGGGCTCGACAGCCGGGCTGTTTTTCGGATTGGGGGATGGTTTTGCATTGACCGGCATTTTGGTTATATCGCTAAAACGGATAATTTACGATGTAGGAAGGAGGATAAATAAAAGTACGACCAAGTTTCTTAAAATCGAAACGATATTTGATACTCACTATAAATCACTGGCGCCTGCGGCAGCTCCCTGTGTTCCCTTCATAGCGGCATCCCTGTTTCTCCTGTCTCTCTTTTTTCGGAAACCACTTCTCTCGTGTCTCGGGAACCATCTCTCAGGATCCGGAGCGACGCTCGGGTCGTAATTCTTCGGCAATTTTCCCTTGCGTTTGCGCTTCTTGCGTTTCTTTTCCGTCGGATCCGTACCGGGTTTGCTAAATGAAAAAATTCAAATGAAAATTATCATTTTCTATGTGAGAACACTTTTTTTTAAATTTATGAATTGTCGCTACGTTTTGGCTTCCCGAAAGAGGAAGCACAGTGGGAACATGGCAGCAAGTTCCGAATTTAATAGAAGAGTTTCAACCAGGATTGCAAATAATGCATTACTTTTTTTTAATGCATTTAGATTTTCAATAACCATTAACTCTTATTGATTAATTGAAATAATTAACCATTGAATGTTAATAGGAGTTATTTCGATTAACCATTAAATGGTCATGGCTAATGGAAATGATTTCCATTAGTCATTAAATGTTAATGGTTAGTGGAAATTATTTTCATTAACTATTAACATTTAATGGTTCATGGAAATCATTTCCATTAGCCATTAAATGTTAATTTTCATTAACCATTAACTCTTATTGATAACTGAAAATAACTTCCATTAACCATCAACATTTATTGGTTAATGAAAATTATTTCCATTGATCAATTAATGTTGTTAGTTAGTGGAATTAATTTTCATCAACTATTCAATGTTAATGGTTAATGAAAATAATTCCCATTGACAGCTATCATTTAATGGTTAATGGAAATTGTTTTCATTAACTATTAACATTTAATGGTTAATGGAAATCATTTCCATTAGCCATTAAATTCATTAACCATTAACTCTTATTGATAACTGAAAATAACTTCCATTAACCATTAACATTTATTGATTAATGGAAATAATTTCCATTAATCATTAACATTTATTGATTAATGGAAATTATTTCGATTAATCATTTAATTTTATTGGTTAGTGGAAATAATTTCCATTAACCATTAAACGTTAATGGTCAATGCAAATAATTTCAACTAACCATAAAATGTTAATGGTTAATGAAAATAATTTCCATTGATCATTAACATTTAATGGTTAAGGTAAATTATTTCCATTAGCCATTAAAAAAGTAATGAATACTGCATTACTTTTTCATAAAAAATTTCGCAGCCCTGGTTTCAACACAAAAAGCTCCGAATTTATTCTCCACGCCATCCCAAAATTTCCTCCACGAGGAAAAAAAAACTTTTCGACGTTGCAAAGGTACGAAAAGTTTTCAGAATCATCGGGCAAAATTAGGACTTACCCTGGTGAAGGTTCGATCTTGCGTTTAACGACTTTCGTACCGATGACCCAATTGCTACTTTCGAGTGTGTCAACATCGGTCGTTTCCGCGAGATCGTGCAGAGGTGGTAATTGTTTCGACAAAGCTTGAGCTTTAGCCGGTGAGAATTGAGCATAAGCAATGACAAGCTGAGCCAGTGTCTTCTTGTCGGACGGCGAAGCTTCCAGCAGAGCTTCAAGACTGGCCGCAGCAACGGTGACCTCTCCACCGCGAAGATGAAAATCTGCCGCCTGTCGCCAGAGGGTCCCTAAATTTCCCGTGCTCTCCTTGTTCTTCTTGTAATGATTAACCGCATCTTTGAGCACCGATGATGCCTTCTCACGATCATTCTCAGCCATGTGCAGAGTCACGAGCGCACTGACGATACCCGGCAAAGACTTGTCCCTCGCGTTCAGATTCTCCAGTACAGAGATCGCCTTTTTTCTCTCATTCTGACTCAGAAGCAATTGCACCGATGCTAATTTCATGCGAAGCTCGTTTTCACCAGTCGCATACTGCGACAACAGATCAGCGGCCTCGCTCGCTTTTCCTTCTTTGCTCAGTTGAACGGCTTTTACGAAATTCGCATCAGCCGCCAGTTCCGGATGTTCTTTTGCCAATTTTTTGCACAGTTGCTGACAGTGTTCGCTCTGTGAACAAAAAAATAATAATAATAAAGGACTTTTCAAAAGTTTTTAAAAGCATTAAAAGCACGGTAGCGAAATTTTTAATGAAAAAGTAATGCATTAATCGTTACTTTTTTAATGGCTAATGGAAATAATTTACATTAACCATTAACATTTAATGGTTAATCGAAATCACTCCCATTAACCATTAACCATCAATATTCAATGGTTAATGGAAATTATTTCAATTGGTGAATAAGATTTAATGGTTATTGAAAATGTAAATGCATTTAAAAAAAGTAATGCATTATTTGCAACCCTGATTAAAAGTAAACCAAAAATTAAATAAAAACCCTGCCAATTTAAATTTGCACATTACTTCCTAATCTTTATCCATAGTTCACATAGCTTCCTTTAACACACAGTATCGCGATCAAATTTGGCTTCCTCATAAAGGAAGCTTTGTTAATTATTAAAAAATATTAGTAATCAATGTGCAAATTCGATCGATTTTCGCCAAATTTAATAGCGAATAACATTGATAGCTATACTGGCTTTTCTCAAAATTTCATTGCAATATCTAAAAAATTTCAAAAGTTATAGCGTTTTCGCTTCTTTTATAAAAATTAAAAATTTGATAAAAATTTAAGCATTCGATCGATTTTCGCCAAATTTAATAACGAACATCCTCGATAGCTATATTAGCACTGTGTAAAGTTTCAGTACAATATCTTAAAAATTGCACAAGTTAGAGCGTTCAGGCTATTTTTCAAAAAATGCAAAATGCCATAAAATTTTAATCCCTCGATGGATTTTCGCCAAATTCAATACCAAACAACCTTAATAGCTATACTAATTCTGTACAAAGTTTGAGTGCAATATCTTGAAAATTGCAGAGGTTAGAGCGTTTACGCCATTCTTGCAAAAACGAAAAAAGTCGATAAAATCGCAACACCCGTTATAATTAAAACAATTTTTTTTTCATAATGAAGAGCAATTCGTGCTCGATAAGTGTGCCAAATTTTAGCTCGATATCTCGAAGCGTTTTCCAGTTATTAATTATTTACATCTGAAACTCAGGATACACACACACACACACACACACACATCCATCCGAACATTTTTTCTAAATATGATTTCTCGATGTTTTAGGACATTTTGAACATATTGGCATAAAAATCGCGAAAAAAAATGTTTCACGAAAATAAAGCTTCCTTTATGAGGAAGCAAAATAAAAAAGACAACAACCGTAGTTTTGACACAAGCCATTTGCACACTGCGTTTCTGTCGCATCTGATCTATGAAACTTTCCATAGCTATTTCGATCATATCTCAACGTTCTTGCCGAAGTAGTAAAAAAAAGTGCAGGCTTGTGCAAGATCGATCAATGAAACAGCCGATTGTAAACTGCATCATCGAAAGACACGGAGATGCTTTACCTGATTCGTGTACATCGCGAGTAGACATTGATTGTAAGCGATGCTTCTTCGTTGTCGCGATGTAAGCTTGTGTTCAAGACCCTCGTGAGTCGCGCTTTTCATTCTCTTCTTACTGTCAAAAACATTTTGATCCTTGTTCAGAGTAACGAGATTGTTGCTGGCGACCGCTACCAGTGCGATATCGTCGGGTTTGGCCTTAAGAGCATTCGTGTAGAGAACTTGAGCTTCTTTCTCGCGACCTTGAAGCTGCAAACAATATCCCAATTGCACGCGAATTATTCCTAGCTCATCCTCGATCTCGTCCTCGGCAACCCCATCTTCCTCCAAGCTCTCGCGGCACATTTTCTCCGCCAATCGAAGCTTCTTTTCTGCCTCAACGAGAATCGTTTTGTCGCCATTGTTACCCTCCGCAACCATTCGACAAGCGGCATTGTATGTCAATTCATAAGTGTGCTCTCTCAACGATGGAACTTCGGTCTCCTGAAATTAGGGATTAGTCGATTAATTATACAACAAAGCAGCTTCGTGCGTTCTTGAGATACGGCTGTTGGAAATTTTCAAAGTTATCACTCATGTACATTAAAGCGATTTTTTTTTCGACTTATTTTTTTTTCTCTCACTCCCCACCCGAAATTTTGTTGTGCATGTCAGAAAGAAAATTCCCTGATAGTTACAGCTCTTAATATTAATATTAAGTACTTTTCCTTCGCGTGATAAGTTTTTCCGTCTAAAATGCACGTAAATGGAAAACTTTTTTCGTCAAAATTTTACCACTCCGCGGTTTTTTTATGCCATCACATTGATTTTTGTCGCAATTTACGTAGAATCGAACGATCTTTAAAAGTGTCCTGAACGGTGTAAGTGTAATTTACACGGGTGAGATCCTACAGGTCCCTAGAGTTGATTTTTAGCAAAAAATTCTCGATTTTTTGCTGTCATCTCCGAAATGATAAAGTTAACGGAAATTGTAAAAGGAAATTTTGTTGGAAATTTAATTTCCTACAAAAAAGGTCCTTTAGATCGAACTGCTAAAATTAATATTTCTCGAGAAATTGAACGTTAACACTTATTTATGGTATAAAATTTGTATAGTTTTTCAAACGAAAAGTTTTAAATTGTTGATATTCTGTATCATATCACCATATCACATATCATATTACGAGTAGTGATATGATATGGAATACCAACAATTTGAAACTTTTGGTTCGATAATCCATACAAATTTTCATATCACATATAAGAAGGTTCAATATCCCAAGAAATATTGATTTTAGCAATTAGGTCTAGAAGATCTTTTTTGTAGGAAATTAAATTTCCAGAAAAATTTTCCTTTACATTTTTTCGGTAAAGTTAATCATTTCGGAGATAACAGCGAAAAAACGAGAATTGTAGGTAAAAATCAACTTTAGTGACCTCGTACCATCTCACGAGTGTTAAGTTACACTTATACTGTTGAAAACGCTTTCAAAGATCGTTCAATTCTGCGTAAATTGCGACCAAAATCAATGCGATAGCACAAAAACCGCGGATTGGTAAAATTGTGAAGAAAAAAGTTTTTGATTTACATGTATTTTAGATGGGAAAACTTAACACGCGAAGGGAAAGTACTTAATATTAATATTAAGGGCTGTAACTTTCAGGGAATTTTTCTTCAGACATATGCAACAAAATTTCGGGTGGGGAGTAAAAGAAACAAAAAAAAAACGTTAAAAAAAAATTGCCCTAATGTACATGCTCTTTTTTTCTAAATGTAATTTCTTTAAGTTTGGGACATTTTTAACATACGAACATAAGAATGGCGAAAAAAAGTTTTTCATGAAAACAAAAATTCAAGAGACATTCTTACAGAGCCATTGATTCGCAAATTGACCAAAACAGCAGCCAAATTCGTCTCTCTCTCATCCTCGTAATCGTCGTTGGAATTCTTTATAATAGCGCGATATACCGCAAAACATTCCTCGTATTTTTCCAGACGATACAATATCTGAGCCTTCAGTTCTTGGATTTTTAACGATGGATTGTGCACATTGTCCACGATTTTCAGTGCTTCGGTGACTTGATTCAGGCGGTAGAGGCAATAAGCCTTTTCGAATTCCAAATTGCTAGAGATTGAATAAACTAATGAGTATTTTTCTGTTTTCATGTGAAATTACCTAACATTTTATTTAGGTTGTACCTGGAATGCTTGGGATTCTTTGTAATGAATTGTAGAGCGTCGTTAAACTTCGATAGCTGCATAAAACATATTACTTTGCAGTAAATTGCAGCCTCCTCGTCTTGAGAGATTCCTAGAACTGAGTCCGATAGGAAGAAAGTAAATCGCTTAATTTAGTATTTTCTCTCATCGCAATTGTTTATCAAAATCATGTTTCTCGTAATTATCATCATTTTAGATGTTATTTTTCGTCTGTGACGAGCAGAAAGCCTCTTCAATCTGTTTTGTTAAACCATATTTGACAAAAATTATGAATTGATGTTAACTTTTAAGAAAAAACAGCTGTTTAGTCTTTTCTCAAGAGGAAAGATGGGGATCAACATAACCTCAAAAACTTTTGAACAAGTTCTTTTCGTACATGATTCGAAATAAAAAACGAATAGCAGAGTCATGTCTGTTATCAACAAGATATTATTCCAGTGATCGTTTTGTATTCCATAAAAGCATTTTCGGGAAAAATGTGTTAGAAACGCACTGACAAGCGCGAAAGGACGGGGGAGCTTAAAACTCCCCTCAGGAAATATATTTGAAAAAATTGCTCACTTCTATTCGCAGTTTTTAAGGCTCTCTCGTATTCCCCATTTCTTCCTAATTTGTTCAATTCAGTGTACAGAGTCGACAAATTATTCTCTTTCGAAGCCATATTGGCACTCCAAAAAATTGAGGTTATTATCGAGAGAAGCTGCAGCCCTGTCAGAGCTATAGTGTTCCAACACGACGCTACACGTGGTGGCGCTGTCAAACCCGTTTTACGGGTGCGGTTCACAGTGTTCACAGTGCAAGCGCGCGCGCGAGAGAGAGAGAGAGAGAGAGAGTACACTTCCTACTATACCGACGTATTGATGTAGTATCATATTCAAAAAAAAATCCTTGCTTCCAATATCTTTTATGAAAATAGGAAATACACAAGTCGATGTAAATAGAATCGCCCGCTGATGACGAATAGAACGTATTGAATGTTTTCCTGAAATTGGATGGAAAAATATAACATTTCCATCGCGCAAACAAAACAAAAAGATAGGTTTTATCTTCATTTTTATAACAAGGCGATCCACCAGACCTTCTGTACTTTCTCCCTGAATATACAGAGATGGAGGTGGATCGTTCGCACGTTCTTACATCCGGAAGGGGGGGAAGCCCAGCATTCTACTACTTCTCCTGCTTACTAATAATGTACCTTCGGAGAACCAGAGTCGTCGCTTTCTAAATAGAAACACAAGTTGCGAAGAAACGAGTCGCTCGCTCAGATTTTTCTTCCATGTAGAAAATCGATCGCGAAACTAAATCTCTACTTATCCTAAATTCGCGATGCGCTCTTCATTCTCGCGCATTATATTCTTCAAAAAAATAATACAATGATCGATAAAGATAATTTTTGATCGTTCAAAAATCGTGAAGTGCAAAATGGCTCGAAATGCACTTGGAGTGAGCTGGACGAAAAATGTGTTATCGACAATTTTAATTGTTCTATCTGCTCAATGTGGTAAATGAAAATAATTAATATAAATTAAAATATGAAATGTAACTATAAGAAACATATGTAATGTGGAAGCGCGTAACTTGGAATGCTGCAACAATGGCGACATCTCGCGACGTTTTAACATTTTTATTATTAAAGAAATCATCGATATCAAGGACTGTCTTGAATTGGAGCAGTCTTGTTCACAATCGGCGCGATTGTTTTTTAACGCAATGAATTGTTCGATAATTTTGGAGCATAAATTCTGGACATTTTAATGGAAATTTTCATAAGGAGAAAATATATTTTTAAATACATTGTAGATTTTCAGGGATTAAATTCGCCACATCTTTGCAACTTCTGAGGTTTCTGAACTACTTATAAAATGTGAAGCATTCACCTTGATACAAAAATTGGAGAAAGAATCGCCCCGATTCCACGCCGCACAAAAAGTTTCACTGCTCTTTCAAAAATGAAGATATTTTGATTCGCCAAGCGGCGTTTTAAAGGGGACATATTCAGCTTCATTTCGCTTTTTCCAAAAAATTTTGGCGATTTTTTTTTAACTCGGTACGCTCTTTGAAAGATGGTCGTTTTTCGGCTTTTTTTTGGCATTGTAAATTTTGTCGCACGACCCATAGATTTTTTTTTGATTGTTTTTTCCATGAAAAACTTGGAGCGGAGAGTATCAGCTTAAATTTCGTTTTTTTTAAGTTTCGTACGATTTTTTTTCACAAAAATATTCAATTTTTCGCAAAAAACGACCATATTTATAAAATGTAGCGCAACTCTAAAACTACTGGGTTTTCGTGAAATCACTATGAGGATAAAAAGTTGCATACAATCATTCTGAATTCAATGAAATTTTTTTAGATTTTTTTAAACATTTTTTTTCTCATTTTTTCTATAAACGTGATATTTTTTTATCTTAAACAATCGGATCTCTTACCTCATCTACACGGCTTTTTCATCAAAAAACTTGTGTAGATGAGATAAGAGACTCAATGCTTTAAGATCAAAACAATCTCGTTGACGGGAAAAATTTTCGAAAAAAAATTCTAAAAAACTTTCATTGAATCCAGAATGATTATATGCAAATTTTGCATCGAAAAACATCATCTACCCAACTTTTTCATCGAAAAACCGGTGTAGATGAGGTAGGAGACTGCATTGTTGAGGATAAAAACAATCTCGTTGTCATGAAAAAATTAAAAAAAAAATGTTTTTAAAAAAAATTCTGAAAAAATTTCATTGAATCCAGAATAATTGTATGCAATTTTTTACTCTCCTAGTGAATTCACGAAAACCCAGTAGTTTTAGAGTTACGCTACATTTTACAAATATGGTCGTTTTTTGCAAAAAATTGAATATTTTTGCGAAAAAAAATCGTACGTAACTTTAAAAAAAACGAAATTGAAGCTAATACTCTCCGCCACAAGTTTTTCATGGGAAAAATAGTAAAAAAAATTCCATTGGTTGTGCGCCAAAATTAGAATGCCAAAAAAAAAGCCGAAAAACGACCATCTTTTGAAGAGCGTACCGGGTTCAAAAAAAATCGCAAAAATTTTTTGAAAAAAGCGAAATGAAGCTCAATATGTCCCCTTCAAAACGCCGCTTGGCGAATTGAAATATCTTCATTTTTGAAAGAGCCGTAAAACTTTTAGTGTGGCGTGGAATCGGGGCGAGTGTTTCCAAACTTTTGGCCGGAAGTGTATTTTCAATGCGATTCTTCGATGAAATATTCATGTTTTTTCGATGGTGCAGGAAAAGCCCAAGAAGATGAAGAGATATACAAGGGAAAATATCTCGGAAAATTAAACTCGTATCATCATCAGGTATCCGGTGATATTTACGCCGTTGACGAGTTTACTCTGCTCATGAATTTATTCACCTACGATGGAAACGGTGCTGATACATTTTTCTGGGCCGGTGCGACGAATCGTCCAGGTCCTCAGGGTTTCATTGTACCGGACGAGCATGGAAAGTGAGTCACGATGAAAATTGAATAAAAAGAAAAACGCTCAAGAATCCGGTTGACCTTGAGCTTATAGTCATTAGAAACATCAGCGGATCACGCGCGTGTTATTAAATTTTTTCGCATTTCCAGGACGAACATCCTTGACCGCTATCACAATGCCGAGTTCACGTTGACCCTTCCGGACAATAAAAAAATTACGGAATTAAGATGGTTTGCTGTTTACGATCTCACGAGTCAGGCAAGTCAATAAAGTAATAATAATACGTCCTTTGTCCGTAAAAAAGCGATTTTTCAAAAAAAAATTCTGGAAAGACATTTTAATTTATTCATGTAAAAATGTATATATAAATTTGTCTTATTACTTTTTTAGTGTTACCTATAACTTCGAAACCAGATTTAAAAAAATACAAGTTATGAATATCACAAGCTGCCAATTTTTTAGTACTTGTAAAAATGTCTCTCAAAAAGTGGTGATTTTTTTCTAAGAAATCAAAATGGTCCAAGTTAAAAAAAAAATATTTTGGGTTTACAACTGAAAAGAAACATATGAAAATGAATTTCGAGCTTTTATTTTTTTCATGTAACTACAACTCAAAAGGAAAAAAAAACATCTCTTATCTTATTTTGATATCTCCGTTTTTTAAAAAGTTACGAGCATTTTTAAAAAAATCGTGCGCCATTTTGAAAAATTTATTGTGGGATGAAGAGTTAAGATAAAAATTTTAAAAAAATCTGGGAAACTGCTTTCAGTACGTACAAGAAAATAGAAAATTTTCAACAAAATTGAAAATGGTCGGGGTTACAAATTCGTCGTTTTGGTATGGAATGCCCCATATACATATTTTTCTAACTGGGTTCACTGCGTATAATTGTTTTTTGAATGTATAAAAATTTTTAACACTTTTTTTGGGAAATAAAGAAATAATGAATAATCATTTTCTTTTATTCTTTTTGTAAATTATTTTTTTTTAATTTCTCACAGAACATATTTGGTGATATTTATATTCCTGAAGAATTCAATCCACCCGCACCTCAAAAAATATCCGGACTGACGAAACGTTCGCACGATGTCTATTCAAATGCGATAGTAATTTTCGATGCTAAAACGATAACTTTGAGAAATTTTGAGTACGATGGTAAAGGGAATGATACGTTTTTCTGGGTCGGTCTGGGTCCACAACCATCCAGCAAGGGAAGTAAAGTTCCAGACGAGTATGGATAGTGAGTACATTTAGCAATGGAAATTTAAGAATAATTTTTTTTTTAATTGTTAAGCTGTTCAAAATATCAAAATATTGGGAAATCATTTTTTGTTCAATTGTAAATTGTATCTCCACGCCATGGATTCCCTTTCAGAAATTTATGGGTTCTCATAAAAAAAAAATATTTTTGAGGAACAAATTGTTATCACGAATTTTATGCCAAAATGTCACGAATATCTCAAAGTGTCGAGAAAAAAGATTCCGAAAAAATGTCGGAAACTATTGTGAGTTTTTCTGTGCGTGTTAGGATTTCCAGCGTTTCAGTGGGTCAACACACAGAAATAATGACATAATAGTGACTTTTTCGTCCAAATAAGTTATAGACGTTTGAAATTTCGCGATTTTGAGGTTTTTCAGAAAAAAGACAGGAGTTATGGCTGTTCAAAAATTTATTTTCTGCGCACCCCCTTAAGGATTTTGAAAAAAAAATAAAAAAAATGGGCCAAGATAATTTGAAAACGAAGAAATTGACCTCTGAAAGAAGTCTGTCCGATAAAAAACACGGGAGCTATGGCTGTTCAAAAATTTATTTTCTGCGCACCTCCTTAAGGATTTCGAAAAAAATAAAACTCAAAAAAGAACACTGAGAGAATTTGAAAACGAAGAAAATGATGCCTGAAAGAAGTCTGTCCGATCAAAAACACGGGAGTTATGGCTGTTCAAAAATTTATTTTCTGCTTACCCCCTTAAGGATTTTGAAAGAAACTAAAACTAAAAAAAACATGCAGGGAATTTGAAAACAAAGAAAATGACACCTGAAAGAAGTCTGTAGGATCAAAAACACGGGAGCTATGGCTGTTCAAAAATTTATTTTGTGCGTACCCCCTTAAGAATTTTGAAAAAAACTAAAACTAAAAATAACGCTTAGAGAATTTGAAAACGAAGAAAATGACGCCGGAAAAAAGTCTGTCTGATCAAAAACACGGGAGTTATGGCCGTTCAAAAATTTATTTTCTCTTTACCCCCTTAAGGATTTTGAAAAAAACGAAAACTAAAAAAAACATGCAGAGAATTTGAAAACAAAGAAAATGACACCTGAAAGAAGTCTGTAGGATCAAAAAAACGGGAGCTATGGCTGTTCAAAAATTTATTTTGTGCGTACCCCCTTAAGGATTTTGAAAAAAAAAAATAAAACTAAAAAAACAGCCAGAGAATTTGAAAACGAAGAAAATGACGCCTGAACGAAGTCTGTAGGATCAAAAATACGGGAGTTATGGCTGGATTATTGTCTCATTCTTTTTTACCGCAATTATATTGTCGTATTACTTTGAGGGAATTCCCTGACGTAGTCCTCTGACGTAGTCAGTACATAGAATTTCTTGGAAGCGTCGTGGAATGTACGGAGGAATTTTTTCCGAAAATAATCGTGACCTAGACTCGAGCATGTTTCGCGCCACAACAGCTGCTGACACTGACCTATATAATGACGTCACAACAGCTGCTGACCCACTGACCTATATATGAAAGTTTGGTCTTAGTCCGACAGAGCGCGCTGCGACGCAGTATTTTGAACCGCCTGTTGACTCAATCGCGCACGCTGCTCGCTGCTCCGGCTGCTCTCACTGAACAGCTGACGCCGGCCGCGACGTGACCGTCGTGACGTCAGTTCACGGGCCCATGTTCGACAAGTTTAACCTAGTTTTTCGACTCATTGTTTTCCGATATTACCTGTTTTTCAGTTCTCCAATTAACTATGTGACATCGAATAAACCAGTTATCGAATATCACGACAATAAGAGTTGCATCTTTCCGAAAATTTTGCCTACACAGTGGAGACAACAAAGTGACGCGTCTCGCGTCTTCGTGAATTTTTTCGATTTTTGGCAGGTTTTTAAAGTTCAACCAAGTTTTAAAGTTCGATTTTTGAAAATTTTGCAAGGCATGCTCAAAATTTTGGCTCTGGACTGCGCTTTCAAAATTTTGACTTGCATTTTGACTTGATGTTAAGAAAGCACATAGAGGAAAAAAAATAAAACAGCAAAAAAAACGAGCGTGCACATTTCAATTGTCATGATTTTAAATATTACCTTTTTAACAATGTTCTATTATTTCGAGTAACAGTTTGGATCCGCTTCGTCATTACAAAGGCGAAGATGTCACGATACAGCTACCCGGAGATATGACGGTTTTCGATATCGATTGGCTGAGTATATTCGACCTGTCGACAAAATCGAATTACGGATCTGCCATCATACCCGATGGACTGAATGTGCCACCGTCGTTGGTCAAAGTAAGAATGCAACTAAAACGAATCCTGATAAATATTATCAAATATTCATCAAAATATGTAGAATTGTAGGATCGGTAGAATTATTTTTTAATTGCAAAATCGTTATTAAAGGTACTGAAGCACCAGCAAAAACTGCCAAATTGCGTTCAACTACACAAGAGATACAAAGTCGCTTGGGAGATATTCGGGCCACAAATCACGATTGAACTTGCGGGACAAGTTGGTGAGATTTTAATGAATTTTTTATTTCGTCGATGGGAGTAAAACGTTTGAAACGAAGGAAGGATCAATGAAGATTTTTTTTTGCACCAACTATCTTAAATAGGCGAAGACGAGTACATGGCTTTTGGTTTGTCCGGTTCCGAGGAAATGAGTCAAATGGAGGGTGCCGATGTTACAATCGCTTACATGGAAGGTGCCCGAGGGCTTGCGACGGATTATAACATCACGGCTAAAGCCCCCGTAAGTTTAAAGTTAAATCAGAGCTGGGAAGTACTTGAAAGTACTCGGTACTTGCAAATACTTGAAGTACTGTTTGCAAGTACAAAGTACTTCAAGTATTGTACTAACATTTTTCAAGTACAATTCCTGTACTTGAAGTACTGTACTTGAAAACTTCAAGTACTTTTATGTACTTGAAGTACTTTTTTCAAGTACAAGTATCAAGTACTTTTGAATGTGTCTTGCTGATGGTTGCATGTGCAAAGCCTTTGAATATGGGTCATTCCATGTCAAATCGACCAATATTTGGAATCGACCCCTTTCAATTTCGATGAAATTCGGTCAACAGTTTTCTTATTATAAAACGGAGTTCTAACAAGGGAAAAAAGTTAAATTTTTTTTCGAAAATTCAAAATTTTACCATTTTTCAAGTCTATTTTTTAAATATTTCGAAAACTATTATAGTTGCGAAAAAATCGTTCTGGGTTCGTTTTAAAGAGTATACTTGGGGCTACGAAAAAAAAAATATTCCCAAAAAACATTTTGAAAAATGATGAATTTGGAGAATTTTGAATTTTTAAAAATCGTAAAAATCCAAGTTGCCCAATAAAATTTTGATTCGATTTTTTTTATATAATACCTTGTACTAATTTTAAAAGATCCTAAAATTTTCAGAGGGGAGGTTTTTTTTTCAAAAATATGAATTTTTGAATTTTTAAAATTCGTGTAAATCTACGATCAACATTAAATTTTTGGTTAAATTTTTTTTATATAATACCTTGGATTGATCTTAAAAGATCCTGAAAGTTTCAGGATGGTGTTGTGTTGTTTCAAAAATTAAAAAATATTGAAATTTCCAAGATGGTGTTTTTTTTTTGTTTCAAAAATATATATTTTCGAAGTTTGGGAAAAACAAAAATTTTTTGATCTCAGGCTTGACAAGGCGTTAAAACTTTATAAAATTTCGGCCACTTTCAAAGAATCGTGCGTCTTTCCAGCTTCAGTATCAATCAATCGATAGAGTTTTATTTGCATATCTTTTTTAAAAAGTTTTTTACAAAACACGTTCCAGCTTTAGTAATATTTTATAATATCGGACCACAAAATTAGTTTTATATCACTCAGTACAATGATGAACGCTTTTGCGTCCGCAGCGGACGTGAAAACGTCCATATTGCACCTCGTGATATAAAATATCGTACATCACTCGACAGAAAATGTTTTTACGTCCTCGTGATGTAATGTACTATTTTTTTTCTAAATAGTGCGGCAAGATTCTCGGTCAATACAGAGGAGTCTGTAAAGACGAGCTCGTCGGTGGACAGGACAGCAATCAGATGTTCACTGCCGATAGAAAAGACGGCATAAATGTAATAACATACAGACGTACTCTAATCTCGTGTAAGTCGAACGATACTTCGATATGTCCAAAATACGTAGTCCGAGTTGAAAAAATGAATTTAACCAAAAAAATTTTTTTTACAGCTGATCCAGGAGACAAGGAGTATCCGATCGATAGACCGGTCTATGTTGTATGGGCGATTGGGAGACTGGATGAGAACAAAGAACCCAATTTCCATGACGTTTACCCGAAAAGCAATCTCAAATTGGAGCTCAACCGCAAAGAGCCTGAAAATACGTGTATGGATTTCACGGAGAATGACAGAAAATTGCGCGAGCTTTGGGATAGGGCTGTTATATTCGATCGTAGTATAAGGACCTTCGAGGCAAAGATTGGACCATCGGGAGGAAAAAGAGGATATCAAGGAATAACAGGTAAAAATATTTAAATCTTAAAATTGAGATTAAAATTTTGGAAGTTCTTCTAAAAATTGAGGCGGAATTCTGGTCTAGAGACATACATTTTGAGCGTTTTGTCGAGCTCGATAAATAAAAAACCCTGCAAATTGGACATTTGCACATTGCTTCCTCATCTTAATCTCAAAAAACGATAATTAGAAAAAATACCAAACGTTTGTGTATATGTGAGATAAAACATTGTGTGGTTGATAACATTTTTGTTAACGTTCACCAAAAGTTGATTGGAATCACAGAGTTTTTATTTAAAACACAAAAAATTGATACTAATAACGTTTCATGAAAGCAACTCATTTTATAAATGAATATAGAGTAATGGATAAATAAAAAACCCTACAATTTGAACATTTGCACATGCTTCCTCATCTTGATCACATAACTTTCTTTATCACAAAGTATGGCGATCAAATTTGACTTCCTCATTAAGGAAGCTTTGTTAACTATCGAAAAACATGGGTAATCAACGTGCAAATTTGCCAAATTCTTTCAAATTTACTTCTTGCCAAATTTGATTTTTGGCAATTCAAGAGCGAACAACCTTGATCACTATCTTGAATGTGTACAAAATTTCAGTACAATATCTCGCAAATGGCCGAAGTTGGAGTACGCTATATATAAAAAACAAAACCAAATTTGATAAAATTTTAATCATTCGATCGATTTTCGCTAAATTTAATAACGAACATCCTCGATAGCTATATTAAGCTCTGTGTAAAGTTTCAGTGCAAAATCTTAAAAATTGCACAAGTTAGAGCGTTTGCGCTATTTAAAAAAAAAAATCAAAATTTCATAAAATTTAAATTTCTCGATGGATTTTCGCGAAATTCAGTGCCAAACAACCTTAATAGCTATACTAATTCTGTATAAAGTTTAACAATGAGTGCAATATCTTGAAAATTGCAGAAGTTAGAGCGTTTACGCCATTCTGGAAAAAACGAAAAAAGTCGATAAAATCTGAACACCCGTTAGAATTAAAACAAATTTTTTTTCATAATGAAGAGCAATTTGTGCTCGAAAAGTGTGCCAAATTTTAGCTCGATATCTCGAAGCATTCTCGAGTTATTAATTATTTACATCTGAAACTCAGGATACATACACATACACGATTTGATATGATTTCTCGATGTTTTATGACATTTTGGACACATTGGCACAAAAATCTCGAAAAAAATTTTTTCACAAAAACAAAGTTTTCTTTATGAGGAAGCAAAACAAAAAATGTTTTTACCATTATTTTTTTCAAAACATATTCATTAATATTTTGTCAGTAAACAAAAAAACGTTCGAGAAAAAACAATGAAAATTACTTTAATGTAAAATTACTTTGATTAAAATAAAAATGATTGCAACCCTTCTAGTCATTCGATACAAAATTGAAAGAAAAATTCTTTCATTTAGTAATAATGTCATTATAGCCCCTACCCTTAAAAATAGGCGTTTTTCGACTCTTTTTCCGTAAATGATTGAAATTTAAAAATTTCCTCTCGAGGATATATTCTTAAATGTCTAACCTTCAAGAATATGCCACAAAAAATTGGTATTTTCAAAATTCTAGACCGGAATACTCCCTTCAAAGCCTTTAATTCGTCATTTCAATTTTTTAAACAAATTTCTAAAATTTTAAGAATACCAAAATTCTGAAAAACAATGTGCAAGTTTTGATTCGCACACTCTCCCCTAATTCGCCAATAACTATGAGTTTCTTCGTCAGGTCTAACCACAACGGGTCTGGCTTGGTACATCAACGGACTACTTGCGCCCGAATTGTATCTTCGTCGAGGTCTGGCCTACAGTTTTCACGTTCGCGGAGGAAACAATCCTCACAGCGCGAATCTTTATCATCCACTAATAATTACCGACGAACCTCACGGTGGTTACGACAGATTGAGCGACAGCGGTCAGAGCAAAGTCAGAGTTTTAGCTGGCGTAGAATTCACGAGGAGAGGTCGACCGAGACCAACGGCTGGTTCGTATCGTTGAAGATTCGTTCGTTTTTTCTCTCAATCCCACGAAATATTGGAGGGTTCCAGTTAGCTGAAGTGACTTTTTCCATTTCAGTGGGCCCGCTATGTTTGAGCAAGCACAACGCACGAGACAGAAGATTGGACGACGATTTTCAAACTTTCAAAAAGTTCAACAGAACTCTCGTTAGCGTTTGCGAACCTGGTGATCCGGGTATTCTCGAAGTAACTCCAAATTCGAGTTGGCCCGATGTCGTCTACTACAATTCGTTTACGCACGCGAATATGGGCTGGAAAATTCACATCGTCGACTCATACATGAGAGTCGCGACGAGCGATGCGATTGCCGTCACAGTCGGTTCCTTGGCGTTATTCGTAACGATGTCCTTTCGTTTTCTATAAAAGACAAAGACACAAATTAGCGAGAATGCTCAATCATCTTGGATACTTGAGAATACGATAATTTTTTTTATTGCACTCCGTGCGCAAAGTGCCACTTTGCGCACGCTGCGCGTGCTCAAACTGGCACTTTGTGCACTCGTACAATAAAATTTCCTACGATACTAGTGCGAGAAACTTTTTCTCAACTCGTATGATTGCAACATTCGCCTTCGGCTCATGCTGCAGACTCACACTCGTAAGAAAAAGTTTCATCGCACTAGTATCGTAATATACTATTTCATGACACTCGAATTGGGAATCGACAAATTGAACATTCCAATTTCTTTGTTAGGTATTTATCAATTATAAATATATTTTTACAAGACGAAACATTGGATTCATCGTAACGAATAATCGAGATCTTCATCGTATCAAGGACTTGTCTCTCGCTCTCTGTTTCTCCCTCTCTCTTTCCTCGCGACAAAGCATACCGTTAACAAGAGAAAAAATTAATCACAAATTCATCAATGAAGAATTGATTAAGGGGCCATACCAGTGTGAACGCTCTAAATTTTGGTAATTTTCGAAAATTTTTTGCAAGAAAAGTACTCGATGAAATCTTTTGGAAAATGGAGAATATATTTGGCCACATTCGACGCGTGTTTCATAATTTGTTCACTTAAAAATACCGATGCATAACCGGTTTATGCGCTGTCTTCGGAGGCTCAAAAAAAACTCCACTGCGGTCATGATTCCGGGGAATTAAGTAGCTGAAAGTGAAAAATAAAAAAATGTTGAACTAGAAGGTATTTTCTGTACGCTTAACTAGGATTTTCGAAAAATATCAAAAACTAACAAAATGGCGTCGTTATGAAAAAACAAGTCTGTTTTCTTGCTTAAAAAATGGTCGTATTTTCAATGCCAAATCGTCAATTTTCATCCAATAAGAAATATCCTAGTTCACCGTACAGTAAATATATTCAAGAGTACTCAGTTCAAATTTCAAGTCAATCGGATAATTGCTCTTTGAGTTACAATGTCAGTAAATTTGAAAAATGTCATTTCGAGAAAAACGCGTTTAAAGATTTAACTATCGATTTCATACCTGCGAGCGGTCGCTCTTTAGAAGGCTGCCATTCGGAGAGTATCAGAGATATGGCGTTGAAATTTTCACAGAATATTCTTGAAACTATGAACTGTCCAATAAGGCAAAAAAAATAATTTTTTGAAAATTTTACACGGGTATGGCCCCTTAACGCAGTTTTACGCATTGCGACAATAAGTGGTACATAATATCACAAGTGAGCTGTCCGTCTCTGTTCGTGCTACTTATGGATAAATATCTTACGGACGGTTCGTAAAATTCGGTGGAAAAATTTGTGCATCCGCGAAACAAAGATACAAATTTCATCTATCGATATTGCTTTTCTGAACAAGACCACGAAACATTGTAAAACTTTTTTTTTCAACTCCATCTATACTTGTCGGTATATTTTATCTTTCGCGTGATATCTCTCTATCTTTTCTATATAGTATTTATTTATTTGCACGATACTCAGCAAAACTATAACATTACCAGAGACAGTCTCCGGTAATTGCACGTACTAATATTTACATTAGGTATAACTATACAGTCCGAACTCCTGGTAAGAAACCAAAAGCCCCCAAGGGGAAGAGTTTTTGTTATACATCGCATACCCCCACCAGGCGCGCGTTCCGCGCTCACTACCTCTGTCTGTCTCTCTCACTCTTTTCCGCATGCGATCCTCTCAATAAGAAACCCGCTCGAACGATTCACACACGCACACGCACATACTCACGCACAGGGTTGCGAAATTTTTAATGAAAAAGTAATGTATTAACCATTACTTTTTTAATGGCTAATGAAATTAATTTCCATTAACCATTAAAATTGAATGGTTAATGGAATTATTATCATTAACCATTAAAATTTAATGGTTAATGGATATTATTTTCATTAACCATTAAAATTATTTCCATTAACCATTAAATGTTAATGGTTAATGAAAATGCAATTGCATTTAAAAAAGTAATGCATTATTGACTTAGAACTTAGATTTTCACCTTAAATTCTAAAAAGCATCTATGTTATAATTCTAAAAATCCAAGTCCTAGGTCAATAAAATGTAATGCAAAACTGCAATAATTTATTCATCTATATTTTTCCATTCCCAAAATTGCAAACAAACTTTTGTCCATTACACATTACATTACAGTGGGTAATGTAAATGTTTTCTATCACACACTACATTGTCATGGGCAGGGTTGTAAATAATGTATTACTTTTTTTAATGCAATTGCATTTTCATTAACCATTAACATTTAATGGTTAATGGTTAATGAAAATTATTTCCAATAACCATTAAACGTTAATGGTTAATAAAAATGCAAATGCATTAAAAAAAAGTAAAGCATTACTTGCAACCCTGCTCACGCACGCACGCACACATCAATTTACACGACGACCTTCACTCTATTTGGCCCGAATAATCTCTCCCAGGCTGGTTTCTTAACCAGAGGTTCCGCGCACAGGATTCTCGAGCTCGGAGTTCGAGTCGGAGTGGGGGAAGCGCTCGAGTGCGAAACTGGGGAAAGTTTCTTATCACCGGGTTTCTTACCTCGAGGTCGGACTGTATTACGTTGACAATCGCTGCTCATTCTCACACTTTCACAATCTTTCAGCCGGAAAAATCTCTTTGGATTTATCTGTCCAATCACGGTCACTCGAATAACGGTTCGAATATTTCAAAATAAAGCGTGTACCGTGCGTACATCAAAATACAAATGTTTCAAAAAAAAAAACGCTCTCACGAGTTTTTTTCCGTTCGTAGCACAGATTGTTTTTTTTTCATTCCCGATGAAACTCCAAAAATTGATGAAGAGTCGCCGGTAGTTCGGTGCACTGTATTTCATACTTGACTATGGCCTGAGCCGCGTGACACTGAAGGGTCATGTAATTCACGAGATTTACACTATTGTGCGGATTCAATGATATCAAGTGAGCCGGTGTGTCGCCCGCTTTATTCGGTGTATCCAAATGAGCTCCGTGATCGAGTAATAATTTTATCAGCTGAAATACAATCATTTAAAAGAATGATTATACCCACTGGTTCATCGACATGATTACAAAAATTTGAGAATACGCTCTCACCGGATTCAAAAAATTGTAAGCGTTGCTTGCGACGTGAAGAGGCGTTGAACGCGATTCATTTCTGGCATTTACAAATGCTCCGCACTCCAAAAGCATTTTAACGACATCGAGATGCGGAAAAATGGTCTAAAAATCGATGGAATCATTAGTATCGAACAGGCTGATGATTTTGTAGAGACAATAGAGTGATTCCACGTCAAACGACCAGGTCAAAAAAATCGATGGCTCCGATGATACTCTCGATATTTTGAGAAACCATTGCTGTTAAATCGCTAGCCCAAAATAAAATTATTTGTACGAGTTATGATTTTTTTTAAATCTGCGTACTTTTAACGACTCGAAAAACAACTTTTTTTCTTTTGTGTATAACTCCGCCGGATTTTGGAATTCGAGAATTTCACTTCGAGAAATCGAAACTGTATTCAAAACCCTTCAAAATGAGCACAAAGTAACCTCACTTGGTGCTTTTATGACGCCACAATCGTTAAACTACGTTTTTTCGAAAATAAAGAATAACTGAAAAGCTTCATTTTTGTAAAGTCTGAAAAAATCATATTAAATTTTTACCACAAAAAATCTATATTTCTGTGGAGTTTGAACTAGTTCTGACCAATAGATTTTGAATTATTGATCAATTTCATCTTTTATAAATCAGTTTCAGCTATTTTGGGACATTCAGGTTTTGACTTTAGGTTTTTTGAGAATTTCGTCAATAAAATCGATATTCATTGTTTCAAAAAAATTATAAAACAATTTTACAACTCTTTGAAATCCATCTCCATCAAATGTTGATAATATTTACGAATAATTTATTTTTGTGCAACTTTACATTGTAAATACGTTTACGTTGTGAACTTTAAATTGTAAATAAATTGTTTTATACATTTTAAAACAATAACTATCGATTTTATTGACGAAATTCTCAGAAAACCCAAAATCAAAACCTGAAAGTCCCAAAATAGCTGAAACTGATTTCTAAAAGATGAAATTGATTAATAATTCAAAATCTATTGGTTAGAACTAGTTCAAACTCCACAGAAATATAGGTTTCTGTCGTAAAAACTTAATATGATTTTTTCGGATTTTTAAATAATGATGTTTTTTAGTTATTCTTGATTTTCGAAAAAACGAAGTTTTACGATTGTGACGTCATAAATGCACCAAGTGAGGTTACTTTGTGTTCATTTTGAAGGATTTTGAATACAGTTTCGATTTCTCGAATTCCAAAATCCGGCGGAGTTATACACAAAAAGCAAAAAGTTGTTTTTCGAGTCGTTAAAAGTACGCAATTTTCAAAAAATCATAACTCCTACAAATAATTTTATTTCGGGCTAGCGATTTAACAGCAATGTTTTTTCATTATAGAGAACACAGGAAAATATCGAGAGTATGATTGGAGACATTGCTTTTTTGACCTGCTGGTTTGATGTGGAATCACTCATTATCATGTCGATAATTGATGAATTATAATAGATTACCTGTACATCGTCGGCAGTGAAATAACTCGAATTTATTGTGTTCAAACTTGAGACGCAAAGATGAAGCAATGTGTCCTCGGTCGAGGCTGATCTTGGATTTTGCTTGACCAAGTCGCGTACGAGACGTCGAGCTTCCGCTTGTGATTCGCTGGTTTTTGTTGTTTTTACCAACAAGTATATAAGGTGCGTCACGCATTTCAAAATTTTATCGTAACTGTCACGTTGTCTTTTGTGAACCGGTCGCTGCTGTAAAATTGAAAATGCAGCCCATCGGGCTCTTGAGACATGAGAAAAGAAGTTTGTGCAAAAGAAAATCTGTACATTATTCCCTTATTATTATTTTCTAAGTAGAAACTTTTTTCTATAAGCAATTTTCTGAATTTTTGAAAACAAGTGTAAAGACACAAGGTACAAATTTTCATTCGCACGATTTTTGAGTCTTCTTAAACATCTCGACATTATTTCGAAATATTTTTTTTATCTGAAAATCTGGTAAGAAATATTCTTTATAAAAATAGCATTTCCCTTCTTCATGAGAAAGCAGAATTATTATTACCACAAGTAATTGTCGCGCAGGACCAAGATGGCTCGTGAGCAATTTGAATATATCTACTACGTCACAGAATCGTGGCCCTTCTTTGTCACGATTGAGATCCAGTACCTCGAGTTTTTGTTCGTTCAGATCCACCATTATTCGGACAAGAGCTTGGGCGGTGAAGCATGTATCGGTATAAAGTATCTGCAATAAATGAGAGATCATTAGATCATTATTCATAATTCGTCCGGAATGATGATTAAGTGAAGGTAACGTTCTTTTAATAAAATAAGAAAATAACGCTTTATTGTCGATTTTAGTTGCTTATAATAAATAGAGACTAGATATGAATGTATTCAATATGAATAATAAAAACCCTTTTGCTCAATTTTGTCCCTATTTTAAAAAACCTCAAAATAGCAAAATAGCGCCTTAAAAAATTGGTAAAAATTGATGGTCGAACTTTAAAAATTTGCCAACAATCGAAAAATGGCCAGAATCGGATGAACCAAACGGGATTTTGAAGCTTCAACAATTACGAAGAGAATCAGTTGAAGAAAAAAACCGAAATTTTATTTGGAAAAAAGTTACACTCATTTTAGGGAACAGATTCAATTCTGACCACAATGCAAATTTTTTTTTTTTTAATTACTTTTTTCAAACCTTATATCGATGTATTTTGTCCCCCTGAACACGAATCTACCAATAGTTTTTCCAAAAAATGAAAATTTCAATGAATTTTCATCAAAAACATTTTTACTCGATTTTCGCCCCATTTTCAAAAACCTCAAAATAGCGAAATTTCAATTGCTCAAAACTTTACTTTGGTTTAACCGATTCTAAAACTCCTTCTTTGTACTGAAAGGATGTTACTAAACTTAGAGAATGACGTTTAGTTCCCTCCGATATCTTAATTTTTGTAGAAATGGGAGCAATTTGAAAATCGTCGAAAAAAATGGAAAAGGAAAGTATGCCTTAAAAAATTAGCAAAAATCGATAGTGGATCTTTAAAAATCTGCCAAAAATTGAAAAATGATCGGAATCGGATGAACCAAGCGAGGTTTTGAAGCTTGCACGATTACGAAGAGAATGCGTTCGTGCATAAGTCGCAATTCTATGTAGAAAATAAATTACAGACATTTTAGTGAACCGAATGAATTTTGGCCAAAATGGGAAAATCTTTTTTTTATTTTTTTATTCGTGCCTTATATCGAGGTCTTCATAAAAAATCAAAATTTTTTATGAATTTTAATTACAAACATTATAATACACAAGTTGAATAAAAAAAACATACGTAAAAGTACGGTTGATCAGGTTAAAAAAACCTAATAAAAATCATGTGTTCATGTTATTTTACAACGTTTTCGTGGAGATTAGACTTTTTGAATCAAAGGTAATCGTAATCAAAGCGGTAAACTTTGAAACATGTTCGCAGTAATATATCATGAAGAATATTTGTTTTTCAAGTTTTTTTCCATGAGTCTTTCGATTTTTAGTAAATATGATCATTGTTCCTAACGCTTAGAAAAAATTTAATTATTTAATTATTTATAAATTTAATAATTAAATTTTTAATTATAAAAGTTTAATTAAAAGGAATACGTTAATATCGACAATCCGCGAGTCATTCTGGTAAAAACTTACCGAATCGTTGGCCACGCGAATCTCGACAGCTCGTTTCCACAAATCGATACAATGCTGATACCTGCAGCGTGAAAAAAAAATGTATTGGCATTGAAGTGGAAAATATACATGCACATTATTTGGTCAGGTTGCATCGCCACACACCAAAGCTTCTCTATGAGAACTTTTTTTAATTTCACGCACCAAAGCTTCTCTATGAGAACTTTTTTTAATTTCTCGCACGCATTTTAATGCGGGTATCTTTTTCGAAATATAGTTTTTGGACTTTTTATACAAATTTAGGCCCTTTTAGATTTTAAAAAACTTGAATTTCTTTTATCATCACAAATTTCCTTCCATGAGGAAGCAAAAATATCCGAGATAATCGTTAGCTCACCTGAGAGCATCAGCATACGATGCCCCTCTGTACATCAATCTGAACAACGTATCTTTGTGATGCTCGCCCAATATTCTCTCGCATATGAGAAGACTCTGTATACGTATTGCATCCAAATCAAGCGCTATCACGTTCAATTCATCGAGAGTCGTAAATTCAACCGCATTTCGAAAACTCTCGCGTTTCGGCATAGACGGCCTCTTTGGCAATGGACTATTATCAACCATATTCGAATTTCTTATGCTCAATGCGCTTCGCCAATATTTTAGTGCCGCTTGCGTATCGTTGTGCTCGTCGAAGAACGTCGAACCCATCAATTCATTAGCATCGGCCAGTCTCTCCTGTGAGTACGATACGTTTTCCACTGCAACAAAAGTAAAATTAATGTCAATGATAATAGTTGCTCAGAAATGAGGATTTACTGTAAACTCTATTGTATAAAAAAAATCACAGATATCAAGGATCGCAAAAAACGACCCGTCTTAACATAATATGCAAATTTTGGTCAATAAATTCATACTAAATATTATCCAAGATTCATCAATTGTTCAGAATTTACCCATACAAATTCGGAAATAATAGATCTGAAGAGGATCCGAATAAGGCTCGAAACGTTGTACAAAAAAATTGACCATTATCACTTGGACCCACTGGCCGGATCGATTCTCCCTTCACTATAAAATTTCTTACCCAGATGATTGAATATTTGTGTGGCTCCCTTGAGACAAGCCGTTTGCAGAGCATCGTCGTTGTGCCGCGACTTGAGATGAGGATCGGCATTGTTATCCAAGAGCAATTTCATTGTGTCGAATCTGTGCTCTTGTATGGCGTAATGCAGAGCAGTTTTGTTTTGTATATCTTTGGCGTTAACATTGGCACCGTGTCTTAGCAAAAAGGTGCACAATTTTACACTCTGAACTGAATTGATCAGACACGTACCACCATTATGATTCGATTTGCTAATATCAGCGCCGTGCTCTACCAAGTATTCTACGATATCTGGAATCAAATGCGTTGTTACAGTATTAAATTTGTACTGAAGAATTTTCTGGATTGCGAAAATATTGTTAGGTAGCGTAAAAAGCAATGTGAAAAAGCGTTTCCGTTAGTTCGGTGGATTAAAAAAAACCCTGCAAATTGAAATTTGCACATTGCTTCCTCATCTTTATCCATAGTTCACATAGCTTCCTTTAACACACAGTATGGCGATCAAATTTGGCTTCCTCATAAAGGCAGCTTTGTTAACTATTGAAAAATATTAGTAATCAATGTGCAAATTCGATCGATCTTCGCCAAATTTGATAGCGAATAACATTGACAGCTATACCGGCTCTTCACAAAATTTCATTGCAATATCTAAAAAATTTCAAAAGTTATAGCGTTTACGCTTCTTTTATAAAAATTAAAAATTTGATAAAAATTTAAGCATTCGATCGATTTTTGCAAAATTTAATGACGAACATCCTCGATAGCTATACTAGCTCTGTGTAAAGTTTCAGTGCAATATCTTAAAAATTACACGACTCAGAGCGTTTACGCTATTTTTCAAAAAATAAAAAATTTCATACAATTTTAATCCCTCGATGGATTTTTGCCAAATTTAATAGCGAACAACCTCGATAGCTATATTAGCTCTGTGCAAAGTTTCAGTACAATATATTAAAAATTGCACAAGTTAGAGCGTTTAGGCTATTTTTTAAAAAATTCCAAATTCCATAAAATTTTAATCCCTCGATGGATTTTCGCCAAATTCAATACCAAGCAACCTTAATAGCTATACTAATTCTGTACAAAGTTTGAGTGCAATATCTTGAAAATTTCAGAGGTTACAGCGTTTACGCCATTCTTGCAAAAACGAAAAAAGTCGATAAAATCGCAACACCCGTTATAATTAAAACAAATTTTTTTTCATAATGAAGAGCAATTCGTGCTGGACAAGTGTGCCAAATTTCAGCTTGATATCTTGAAGCGTTCTTGAGTTATTAATTATTTACATCAGAAACTCAGGATACACACACATACGCACACACTCACACACCCACGCACGCACGCACATTGGCATAAAAATCGCAAAAAAAATTGTTCACGAAAAAAAAGCTTCCTCTATGAGGAAGAAAAATGAAATAAAGTAAAATGAAATGAGACAATCCAATAATTAAGGTACTTGAAATCTATATGATGCTTGTTAATTACAATACATTATTATAAAAATCATCGATTGTGACTGCAAGCAGCATCTATCGATTGCGACAATCTTGTGCCGGCATTCAATGCCATGCAATGTAGACCCTGATTCGTGGCCTAGAAATGGAGTAAAAAAAAAGACTTGGCCGGCAACGAAATGAAAATAGATCCTCACCATGATGCGTCATGAAGCACGCGGATCTCACGGGTGTCGAACCAGTATCGGAAACAGCGTTTACCTCAGCCCCGTGCTGTATGAGGCACTTGACTACCGGTAATTTTCCAGAGACCGTGGCACACCACAACGGAGTCACGCAATGGACAGATCTGTCATCCGGCACTTCGTACAATCCGAGTTGTTCGATGTAAGCACCGCACGTTACTATGAGATACTCCACTAGTTCCACGTTTCCTCTCTTACAGGCAAAAAAAAGTGGCGCGCAATCGTCCTTCGTACGACTCACGAGCTGTTGACGGACGCTCTTCTTGTATCTTTCCAGACGATTGCGAATGGAAAAAGAAAAACGCGCTCCTGGTGCATTGAATTTGCATTCTTTGATGAGGTCATTGAACAATTGATCCATGGCATCGACGACCATGCTTCGCATCTTAGAGTTCGATCGAAGCCCGGCACAATATCTTTCCCTTAAAAACTGAAATTTTTGTAATTTATCATGGTGTTTACTTTACACCGTTATTTACACTGCAATTCTTTGTCAATTCAGGGAACGATTTTATTCTTTTACGAAACAAAGCTGCAGAATAATTTTATACATTTACAAGGACAAATTTGTTCTTTTACAGAACAATTTTGAGACTTTGTTAATACTTTGAAGTATTATTTTCAAAGTATTAACAAATTTTTCGTTAAATAAACACTTCAGATAAACAAAAAAGAAGTGTTTATTCAATGAAAAATTTGAAGGGCTTGCAAGTATTAATAAATTTGTCGATTTTTTGGTCAAATAAACATTCGAAACACTTGAAACTGAAACATCTTTCAATCGCAACAATAATTATTTACCAAGTATTTGCCCGCCTCTTCTAATTTTTTGTTAAACAAATAAATTTTTCAATTATTTGGTCAACTGAACGTTCGAAACTTCAAGTACAATTTATGTATTTGAAGTTTCGAATGTTCAGTTGACCAAAAAGTCTACAAATTTATTTGTTTAACAGAAAATTAGAAGAGCTAAGCAAATATTCGGTAAATAATTGTTTAAAATGAAAAATGTTTCAAGAATTATTTCCAAAGTGTTAACGAGCCGTAAAAGTATCCTTTAAAAGCAATTAGTCGATTTTTCTGTTCTGTTGAACATTCGGAACTTCAAGTCCATTGAAATACATGAATTTTTTAAAATAAAGCACGTACCAAAGTGAATCACGAAAATGTGTTTAATTTCATTTTTCTTCTGTATTATCGGCAACTGTTTAAGGTCTAATGGTGTAACTCTCCAACTTCGAGAAACGTACTAAATGAAAAAACCGTTGACAATGAATAAAAGCAACGGAATTCACAAAAACAGGATTCTCGAAAGTGAATCACCCAAATGAGATTGACGTTATTCCGCCGTAAGTGGAATTGATCAGAGCCAAGTGTTCGCAGCGTGAGAACAAAGAAAAGTGCCATTCAAGGACGTAAATACCATATTCGATTAATTATTTATTCGTACAAAGAGAAATTCAGGAGTATAGAATGTTTGCATCAAACTGCATCACTATAATGCAAATTTTGTTCTTTTTCCCATTTTCAGTATCGTTCATGGCTTTCTTGATGGGCACCTCAAATCCCTAATGAAGAGCCCAAAAATCGTTTTACACCATTTTTGACTCGCGTTTAGAGGATATTTATTGAATAAAACTATTATTGTTGCATTCCGATGCAAACTTCAACATATTTACGTCCAAGCGTTTCTCGACTGTTTATTATTAGAATTGCATGTTACTTGTTGTGTGTATACCTTTTCATGATTGTTATCCTCGTCATCGCGATAAAAATCGTTCTGCCCCTTGTCGAAGAGGAATGAAACTTTCAATCCCCGATTATATTTTCACGACGCACTTCTCGAAGATAACTGAGGGCCAATTTTCAACAACATGCCTGTGGCTAATCTAACGTATATAGACATGCACTTGCAACCTCGAATGATCTTGGGCAAACCGCAAATCTATTTTTTCAAACTGTCACAACGTGTCACCCACTATCGCGAATCGTTGTGGAGTGTATTCAGGCGCACTGAAAAAGTGACAGCATTGACCAGCCCCCTGACACGGCCGCTCAGAAACGATCCACGAATTCCTGCCGTTTATTATTATCGAATCGCGCCACATTGCGGCGCTAGTAGTCGCCTGGCCGAGTACTATATATATGCAGGGCAAGCAATATACGGAATATACGCGATATACGAAGGGTACAAATATGAATATTTTTCTTTCGCTAATTATTATTGTTAATTATTTGCATGCTGACTAATTGTGGAGAAGGAATTTATAGAGAAAGGTTTTTGACAAAGACCTGAATTATTTCAGGATGCACATGTAAATCAAAATGAAAAACAAACAGGAATGCTTGGAAAAATTTCATTTTTGCGAAAATGTTTTTCGCAAACTGTTGCACCAGCTTTTACGTCTTCGCGCTTCACAGCACTTTTCCACTGCCTTTCACTATCTACATTCTTCGGAATTGTAAAAAAGTGCACTTTTTCCTGGTTTGAGTTGTACCCTGAGGTACACTTCACTTCGGCATAATAAACAAAGACGCACTTCGCAATTCGGTTTTTTAACCTTCGTTCCACGTAATAAATGAGTATAATTTAATTAATAAATTGATCAGTCCCGAACGTCCCGAACCACTCACAAGACCCGCAAGACAGAAATGCACATAACCTTCCTATCATAAAGTATAAACATCGAAATAAGAGTTTTAACCGCGCATGCGTAAAACAAGCCGGCCAGGCGACTACATGCGCTGCGAAGCGGCCTACAGTGTAACTACGAAACGGCCTGAAATCGCAAAAAAATTTTCGCAATAGAAATAGTAGCCAGTGTCAGGGGGCTGGTTCTGGAAGCGTACGCGCTTGTGAGCGTCACATCCTGTAGCACTTTATATGTCGATGTATATCTATATAGATACGCGCTGAAAGCACTGAAAGCGTGTAAACGTCCAGAACGAATGAAGGGTGTTCATGCACGTGCTGGCGTATCATAACCTCAAATCTCAATTGATCACAATTCCTAGCGTACTTCGATCTGTCTACAGATTATCACATCACCAACAAGAACCTCTTTAATTTTGGATTCCAGTCAATGTTTCCGTGATATAATGGTTCGCAAGAAGATTGACAATCGTATACGAGTTTTGATTGAAAATGGAGTCACCACTGGACATAGAACAATGTTCGTTGTCATTGGCGAAAAGGCGAGAGATCAAGTGAGTTTGAAAGCCCCATACATTATTTACTCAAAAAACAACAACAATCGAACTGTTTCTATGAAAAATTTACGAAATTTGTGTAGTGCAAATGTATTTTTTCAAATATCGTGCCAATTTGACACTTGCTACTTACTTCTTCAGCTTGTTTGCGGATTCACACATTTCATATGAACAAGTAGATTCCCAGATTATTACATGCTCATGAAAGTAATTCGCATATGTTCGAAGGATGATTAAAGTCAATTAAAAAATTGAACCATTTTTTGGAGTTAGTACCAATGAAACACAACGATATAGTTTCTTATGATCGTCAAGATTTCTGCATCTGCATTTAATGTAGGCTCACAATAATATATCAACTATCGAACAGAGAAAAAACCTTATTAACATTTTCGTCCCTCATTCAATTCTCTGATCACGGATTTATTCTTAAAAAAAATTTCAAATACAATTGAAGTTGTTTCGACCCATTTTTAAATTTACGTTTACATTTACAAGAAACCAAAACTTCAAGAGCTTTTTTCTTTCTTTCTTAATTTTCTAGTGGCCTATATTTTTAGAAAATTTTTAAACTCCAAATTAAATGTGGTTTTTCATTTAAAAGATTTGTCAGGATATCACTTTGAAACTGTAATATTATAGATTTGTTGTCAATGAGCTTTTTCCTTAATTTTGTTCAGTTTTTTACATGAGAATTAATTGTAAAAGTTTTTTTGGAAATATTGATTAAATAACAAACCATATCTGTCAAGCTATGAACTTTGAGAGATGAATATTCATGAACCTTTAAATTCATAACAAAAATATTTTTTTTTGGGTTTTCTTTACTCTTTCTCGTGAATATAATTTTTTTCAACAAAAACTCTGCCTGATTCGCAAGCGGTAAATTTCCCATTTAGATAACGTTTCAAAATGATAAATATAAAGAAATGAATATTTGGGCGAATTTTTGTGTCTTGAATACTTAAAACAACTGCATTTCAAAAACATTGAAGTTTTATGCACACAACACATCGACAATTGATTATTAATGTGCACATTATGGGACATTTTGAATGTTGCATCTTGAAAAAATCTTGAAAAAAAAAACACTTTCATAAGAGTGTCCTCCTTAAGGAAACAAATCATAATCAAACTACAGTAATTAATAAAGAAAAATTATTTTCAGGTCGTGCTTCTGCATCACATGTTGTCAAAGTCTGTTGTCAAAGCGAGACCGTCTGTACTATGGTGTTACAAAAAAGAGTTGGGTTTCAGCAGTCATCGCAAGAAACGCATGAAGTCCATTCAGAAAAAAGTTAAGGCCGGCAAACTTGATGTAAACGAGGATGATCCTTTTGAGCTGTTTGTAGTTTCAACGAACATACGTTACTGTTATTACAACGAGACTCACAAAATTCTTGGAAACACGTATGGAATGTGTGTTCTTCAGGTAGTAAAGCCAAAATCCGGTATATTCGGATACATGTAATATGTATTGCCAAAATGCTTATGCCCATGTAATGTTTCACGTTACAGGACTTTGAGGCTCTCACTCCGAATCTCCTGGCTCGTACAATTGAAACCGTGGAAGGTGGAGGGCTGATAGTGCTGCTCTTACAATCCGTAAATTCTTTGAAACAATTGTATACTATGAGCATGGACGTTCATCAGCGTTTTCGCACAGAAGCACATCGGGTTAGTGATCATTTTTGCTATTGTAACTTTTCCAATGTCAGACTAAACAAATTTTAACAGACATTTTTGAGGGTGAAATTGTTCAGTGTTGAATTTCCTAAAGAACGTTTCGGGGGTTTAGATTTAATGATATCTTCAATCGACGTACTTGGACTCTAAGAACTGAAAAACGTTTTATTTTCACCATCATATAACTTATGAGCAGGGTTGCGAAAATTTTAATGAAAAAGTAATGCATTAATCATTACTTTTTTAATGGCAAATGGAAATAATTTTCATTAACCATTAACATTTAATGGTCAATGGTAATTATTTTCACTAACCATTAACATTTAATGGTTAATGGAATTTATTTTCATTAACCATTCAATGTTAATGGTTAATGTAAATTATTTCCATCAACCATTAAATGTTAATGGTTAATGTAAATTATTTCCATTAATCATTAACCATTAACCATTAACATTTTCATTAGCCATTAAAAAAGTAATGATTAATGCATCACTTTTTCATTGAAAATTTCGCAACTCTGCAATAGGGTGATGCAATCAAAATCGATATTTTTTTCTGATTGGGTTTGATAGGTGTCAAAAAAGTAACTCTCAGAAAATTTCAGCTTTGAAACAAAATTTCTAGAGGTCGCTCAAATCACTTGATACTATTTTCGATTTTGACCAACGATCATGATATAGAAATTACGATTTTTCCGTGTCGTAACAAAAAATATAAGTTTTCAATGAAGCAGTCATTCACGCAAAATTGAGGTCCTTAAAAGAAAAAAAATTAATGAGCGTGAAGGCCACTTGGATTTCCATTATCACTTTTTTTCAAGGACCCAAATTTTAGGTGAATTATTGCTTCCTTAAATACTTATAGTTTTTAGTGCGACAAGGAAAAATCGAAATTTCTATATCATGATCGTTAGTGAAAATCGAAAAAAAATATCAAGTCATTTGAGTGACCTCCAAAAAAAATTTTTTTAAAGCTCAAATTTTGGGAGAGTTACTTTTTTGACAAACACTAACAGCTGTCAAACCCAATCGAGGAAACAAATTTATTTAATGGTTAATGGAAATCATTTACATTAATCATTAACATTTAATGGTTAATGGAAATAATTTACATTAAGCATTAACATTTAATGGTTAATGGAAATTATTTCAATTAATCAATAAGAGTTAATGGTTATTGAAAGTGTAAATGCATGAGAAAAAATAATGCATTATTTGCAACCCTGCTTATGAGAAAGCAAAAGCATAAAAGCATTTGTTTAATAATTCTTAGATTTTTCCAAATCTTGCTCTCCATTGATTGCAACATTAGACATTAACAAAGACTGAAATATAATACTGTAAAGATAATGAAAACATTAAAATTGTTATATCTGCTCCAGGATGTCGTCTGCAGATTCAACGAAAGGTTTCTGCTCTCTCTGGCATCGTGCGATCGTTGTCTCGTCGTAGACGATCAATTGCGCATTTTGCCGATATCATCTCAGAATCTGAAGATAGAGCCTGTATCAAAAAGCGAAGTGGGAACGGACGAACAGGCAGAATTGGATACCCTGAAGGAAAGTTTCAAGGATACTCAGCCCGTTTCATCGCTCATAAACTGTTGCAAGACAGTTGATCAGGCAAAAGCACTATTGAAATTTATCGAAACGATATCGGAAAAAACGTTAAGATCAACGATTTCATTAACCGCGGCGAGAGGACGTGGAAAATCGGCTACTCTGGGTCTCGCTATCGCCGGCGCCGTTGCATTCGGTTATTCCAACATTTACATCTCCAGTCCGAGTCCGGAAAATTTGAATACCCTGTTTGAATTTATTTTCAAAGGCAAGTGAATACGAAACTCTTTGGAGTATAATCGATAATCGCGAGGAGTAAATGAAAATTCAACAATTTCAGGATTCGATGCGCTGGCGTATCAGGAACATCTTGATTATGGCCTCGTTCAATCGACCAATCCGGAATTCAACAAAGCGACAGTTCGCGTTAATATATTTCGCGATCACAGACAAACGATTCAGTATATACATCCAACTGATGTGCATAAATTGAGTCAAGCGGAATTACTGGTTATAGACGAGGCCGCTGCGATACCGTTGCCCTATGTCAAAGCCATGCTCGGACCTTACCTCGTTTTTCTCTCCTCAACTATAAATGGCTACGAGGGTACCGGACGCTCTTTGTCCCTGAAATTATTGCAACAATTGAGAGCCCAAACAACAACGCCGATAACTCACGACAAAGCTGACAAGGCGAAGTCGGAAAAATCTCTGCTCGGTCGTCAATTGTACGAACTCACACTCGAGGAATCAATTCGTTATAAGTCCGGCGACTGTGTCGAGGAGTGGCTAACGAATTTGCTGTGTCTCGATGCCATGACTCACGCACCGATTCTCTCGGGATGTCCACCTCCAGATACATGTCAGCTGTATTACATCAACCGAGACACGTTGTTCTCATATCATAAAGCGTCCGAGCTGTTTCTTCAGCGACTCGTGGCGCTTTATGTATCGTCGCACTATAAAGTAAGCTCTTTGCTCAATGTACAACTTGCAATAACGCTGAAACCAGGGTTGCAAATAATGCATTACTTTTCTTAATGCATGTACATTTTCAATAACCATTAACTCTTATTGATTAATTGAAATAATTTCCATTAATGCAAAAGCGTTAATGTTTAATGAAAGTTATTACAATTAACCATAATGCTAATGCTTAACGGAAATTATTGCCATTAACCATTGACATTGAATTTAATTATTATGGTAGTAATCGATTGGTTTTATACTGGTTCAAAATGACCCAAAGTTACAAACCGCGATTTTCTCGGTTTCTCTTAGCGGGCTCGGTTTTAGACTGGCTTAAAATGACCCCGTGATACTAACCAAGGTTTTCTTGGTCACTTGTAGCCGCAGCGGTTTCCTTATCGGCCAAAATGACCTAATGGTACTAACTGTAACTAGCCGTTACATATTTACCAATAATATCAGTAGTTAAGTCAACGAAATATCAATGAGGAACTTTAAATATTCGGAGGGCCGATCAGCAGCGGACTGGTTGACTAATTGATTTAGGATCAAATAACTCAATGATAAAGTTTGGAGACAGAGATAGAACGATGTAGGAGCCGGAAAACGTTTCTTCATTATCCTACTTCAAGCGCGTTGGGACCAAAACCGCTCGAAATAGCTGAATAATCGATGGCGACCATTTTAATTACATTAAATGTTAACAGTCAATGGAAATAATTTCCATTAGCCGCTAACATTAAATGATTAATGGAAATTATTTTCTCATTAACCATCAACACATAATGGTTAATGGAGATAATTTTCATTAACCATCAACTCTTATTGATAATTTAAAATAACTTCCATTAACCATTAACATTTTTTGATTAATGGAAATTATTTTCATTAACCATGAACATTTAATGGTTAATGGAAATCATTTCCATTAGCCATTAAATGTTAATGGTTAATGGAAATTATTTTCATTAACCATCAGCACGTAATGGTTAATGGATATAATTTCCATTAACCATTAACTCTTATTGATGATTGAAAATAACTTCCATTAAACATTAACATTTATTGATTAATGGAAATTATTTCCATTAATCATTTAATGTTGTTGGTTAGTGGAAATTATTTTCATTAACCATTAATATTTAATCGTTAATAGAAATAATTTCCATTAACCATCAACATGTAATGGTTAATGGAGATAATTTTCATTAACCATTAACTCTTATTGATAATTGAAAATAACTTCCATCAACCATTAACATTTATTGATTAATGGAAATTATTTCCATTCATCATTTAAAGTTATTGGTTAGTGGAAATTATTTTCATTAACCATTCACACTTAATGTTTAAAGGAAATCATTTCCATTAGTCATTAAATATTAATGGTTAATGAAAATAATTTCCATTAACCATTAGCCGTTAAAAAAGTAATGATTAATGCATTGATTTTTCATTAAAAACTTCGCAACTCTGGCTGAAACATAATGTACATTCACGACATTCTCCAGAATAGTCCGAATGATCTTCAAATGATGTCAGACGCACCGGCCCATCATCTATTCTGTCTTCTCGGTCCCGTCGATCCGAACAGAAAAACCCTGCCGGAGATTTTGGTCGTTATACAAGTTTGTTTGGAAGGCGAAGTGAGCAAAGCGACGATAGAGGACGGTTTAGGAAGAGGCCGAAGGGCAGCCGGTGATCTCATACCCTGGACTATAGCGCAGCAATATCAGGATAATGATTTTCCAAGACTGGCTGGTGCACGTATCGTACGAATAGCTACGCATCCAGATTATCAAGGGGTAAAATTAATGTATTTTATTTTCGATTTTAATTGTTCTAGTCGATTCTTGGCATTAAAAAAAAAATTTATAATTTAATTATAGATGGGATACGGAGGCCGAGCTTTGGAGTTGCTTAAACAATATTACGAAATGAAGATACCGAACATCGATGAAAAATCGGACGATACAACGAACACGGACATCTCAAGGGTCGTTGACGAATCCATTGATCTTCTCGAAGAAACAATCGGTACGAATTTATGCTTATAATCTGCAAAGAAATTCATGTGTTGGGATATTTGTAACGCTGTCTTTTTGCAGAACCTCGGGCATCGCTTCCACCGCTGTTACTAAAGTTGAACGAAAGACGACCCGAGAATTTAGATTATATCGGTGTATCCTTCGGCTTAACTGAGTCGCTACTGAAATTTTGGAAACGATTGAGCTTCGTACCCGTTTATCTAAGGTTCTATTCCAATCTTCCATTTCACTGTCACATTTATAAAAGCGTGATGAACGCATCGACAATGAATAATTTTATTCTGAATTCCAGGCAAACCGCAAATGACATTACCGGCGAACACTCTTGCATAATGTTGTGCAAAATTGCTTCTGACGACGAGAAAGACTTCGGTTGGCTGGAAGCTTATTGGAAAGATTTTCGTCGACGATTTACGACACTTTTGTCATATTCGTTCAATGGATATTCGCCGTCGCTGGCTCTCAGCGTACTCACAAATAAAACAGTCAAGCAATCGAGCATAGGTGAGTTTTTTTGGATTTACTGAAATTCTGTGCCAAGTAATAATAACATATTAAATACTTTCTGGGAGGTTAAAAAAGATGCCTGTTAAAAACAGAGCTCTCAATATAAATATTTAGATATGTCATCGCAAATTTCTATTTCCCATTTAAATAACAGAGGAAAAAAAAATTTCATACTTTGAAATTTTATACCTAGTCAATGTGCCGTATCGAACGATACATATTCTTGTAGGGAATTGAACGCTCTACAAAAAAGGTCTCCTATGATTTTTTGATAAACTCACTCCTTCAAAAGTTATTCACGGTCTAATATATATGGGGCATATCAAGCCGACCTGAGTATGACCCTCGACCTCGCTGATTTCGTTTACGATTTTTTATGTGATTCTTCCAACTCAAAATAGCATTCAGAATTTTCTCAGATTTTTAAAACCAAATTTGAGTACGTTATGATTTTTTGAACATTTTTTTCGAAAATCTCGAGGGCCGTAATTTAAAAATCTGAAAAAATTCTCAAAAATCCGGTTTCAAAAATGAAAATTTTTGACCCAAAATGCATTATGTTCAGGCTTTCGCTTCCGCCTCGATTCAAGATTTTTATGAAGCTAAAATCGAGGTGGAAGGGAAATCCTGGACATCATGAGTTTTGGGTAAAAAATTTTCATTTTTGACACCAGATTTTTTAGAATTTTTTCAGATTTTTAAATTACGGCCCTCGAGGTTTTTGAAAAAAATGTTCAAAAAATAATAACATACTCAAATTTGATTTTAAAAATCTGAAAAAAATTTTGAATGCTATTTTGAGTTGGAAGAATCATATTAAAAATCGTAAACGAAATCAGCGAGGTCGAGGGTCACACTCAGGTCGACTTGGTATGGAATGCCCCATATGTATATTAGACTGTGAATATGGGTGAACCACTGTTGGTCATTTCTTTAAAAATTATGTAATTTATGTTAATGTAATTTAAACTTTTGTTTCAAGAAAGATTTTACTATATTTAGTAATAAGTTTCAACATTTTGTTGGAAACTAAAAAAAAAGTGAAATTTACTCTCTATTTAACTTTAACCTTGAATAACTTTTGATGGAGTGAGTTTATCGAAAAATCATAAGTGATCTTTTTTGTAGAGCGTTCAATTCTCTACAAGAACGTGTACCGCTCATTTTAGTACATTGACTTGAAGCTGAGATATAAAATAACAAAGTTGAAAAAAAAAATTTTTTCTGTGTTATTTAAATGGGAAATAGAAATTTGCGATGAGACATTATCTAAATATTTATATTAAGAGCTCTGCTTTTAACACCTACCTTTTTCACCTCCCCGAAAGTATTTAATATATTATGTATTTCGAAAAACAAAAAATAGTCCCTTTTTTTTAATCAGTCTATTGGTTGGTCAAAATAACGTTTGTTCTTTTCAGTTATCAAGAAGGATATCTTAGATGCATTCTTCACATCGTACGACCTAAAGCGCCTGGAAATGTACAGCAGCAATATGGCAGATTATCATTTGATCATGGATTTGTTGCCATCACTCGCACGATTGTACTTTCTCAATTTAATGGGCGACACACATTTTTCACCGGTACAAGCTGTGAGTACATAACTGGCACAATAGTCGTTGATGTCGGAGATTTCTTTTTCTTCCTTATGTAGGAAGCTACAGACTCGACCATGATTATTTTATAAAATTTTATAAAAAAGGTTTCATACAATTTGGAGGTTTTTCTTTACAAAATCGAGTTTCGTTCTAGCTTTGCAAATTTCGAAAAATTATAAGAATCTATCGTTCAATTTGCACGATATTGATTATTGATATCGTTCATTGATTTCGTAGGCGATTCTTCTGGGACTGGGTCTTCAGCACAAATCTGTGGACAAACTTGCCGAAGAATTGAGCTTACCGGCGTCTCAATTGCTGGGCTTGTTTAACCGAATAGTACGAAAGTCTATGCAACTATTAAACGGCGTCGCCGAAAACTTCATCGAGAACACAATGATGATAAACGAGAGAACGAATGACGATATCAAAGTCGACGCTGAGAAAGGGAAGAGCATGAATGTCGAATTAGAGATTGCGGCAAAGGTAACGACGATTATTTAAATAAATTTTCATCCTTGAAAAGATGCGTTGAAAATATTCTTGAATCTTGTTGATCTTCATCCTCCCCTTAATACGGTTATTTTTTTATTTTTAGGAACTGAAGGCTAAACAAGCAGCAGAATTAGCCAAGCTGAAACGGGAAAATCTGCAACAGTACGCAATCAAAGGCACTGACGAAGATTGGGAAAGCGTTCTTAAGAGCAACGCCAGCAAGTCTCTTATATCGGTAAAGAGCGGTGAAAAAAGAGCCAACTTGTCGATAGATGAGACTGCTCACGATCTGATGGGCAATGATAGAAAAAAGACGAAGAAAAAGAAGCGATTTTCCAAAGGATAACAGTGAAAGGTAATCAACGATTATGAAGGATTTTGTTTTTTTTTTCATCAACATTGACAAATTCTGTATAACAAAGGTAATTAAGTAAAAAAAAATCGTCAACAAAGGATATATATTGTTTTCCCTTTATGTATGTACAAAAAAATACAAACTCACAGTTTTCATTCGTCAGTCGTCAAAGAAATTATTATCCGCAATATACTTGATGCACTGACAAATGAGATTTCTCTCGTGTTGTATCGAACGCGATAACAATCGTTGCAGCAACATCAAACGTTTTTTATTGCAATATCTGGTATTATCCGTCCTTGCGGGAATAAAGTCCTTCGATTTTTCTTCCTTGGAAGATTTTTCTTCCTTTGACGATTTTTCCTCCTTTGACGATTTTTCTTCCTTGGACGATTTTTCGTCCTTCGACGATTTTTCATCGTTTTTCAAGGATCGCAAAGTTTTGGGTTTGGCGGATATCAATTTTGTAACATCTTGTGTAATCTTTTGCATATCTTCAGCGGATGCAGCGATTATTAAATTTGGAACTTGAACAGTTTCTGGTGATTCGTCTGTTTTTATCCGCTTTATTGGAACTTCCGCTGGACCTTCATCTGTGAATAATAATTATAAATTCAATCCTGTAGCTTTCTGATGTTACGGTGTGCGAAAACTTACCCTGAGAATCAGTATCACTGCCATAATTTGCAAGTAGACTGGCAAGACCAGATTTCATTTCATTCGTGGGTTGACCTTCTGGAAATTGAAAAACCTCTGCGCTCTTTTGCAATTTATTCGTTTCATCTTCATCGTCGGAAATAGGGCACGCTACGGTCGGCATTTCGGTTTCTTCCATTATTTCAAACTGCTCCTTCACGATTTCGTTCACGTTTTCACGCATATTCGCTGTGAAAAAATTCTAACGATATACACCTGCCTTGAAATACTTTTAGAATAGATATTTCTCGGCAACTCACCAATTCCAGCGAACGGAAGTAAACCTCTGTACAATTCAACAACCTCCTGCGGTTTTTCTCGGAACTCCCGAGGTTTGCGATTTCGAATTCTTCTCTTTTTCTCCCGGAGAGGTTTTCTCGTAACACGCGATTTTTCTTCTTTCACGATTATTTCACCCCTCTCTCGTTTCTCCATTTGCTCCGCTCTCTTTTTTTCTACGTTTGTTTTCGTAGGATATTTTCTGGAACAAAATTCAAGCAGAATAGACAATGTTTCGAGCTCCGTTAAAATAATTTTACTACTCACCTTTTTCTTTCCACGATCCACTTCTGCACGTCTTCGGGTGTCGAAAGATTCTTCATCCTATGATAAAGTCCGGTGTAATGTTGCATGCTTATGTGCTTTTCAACCAGTTTGGGATGAGCGGAAAATGTGCATCCGTCGATGCCGCAAGTTTTGTGGGTATCATTGTGTCTCTCGAGTAACTCTAACGTGATGAATTCACGATCGCAAACCTCGCAATAGTGAGTTGTCTCGTCGTCTTCGGAGCTCGTGTAATTCTCGTCTACGTTGTCGTACGTCTCTTCGTCGTTTTCGTAAAGATGCGCCTAGAAATGTTTGCTTGATATTCTTTCGTCACTCAAGTTGATTCTATACCGGCAGAACCGTGAATTCGAATTGTTCAATGAAATCTTGACGTCGACGGTCTGGAACGGATTTCTGGGATAATTACATGAATTGCCAAGATGACTATCGGATCATTGACGGGTGATCAGGAAACTAGACAATGATCCGGTTTGGCCGCAAATTCTCAAACATCAGCTTTATATTTTAGAAAAAAAAAAATCTTTGAAAGAATCTTGAAATGAATCACGGATAGGATCCGGAGCAAGATTTTTTTGAAGATTCTATGATTCTGTTCAAGATTCAAAGATTTTTTCCAGATCCTTTCAAAAATTCTTTCGTAGATTCTTTCAAAGATTCTTTCCAAGAATCTTATAATCTGATAGGATCCGGAGTAAGATTCTTTGAAAGATTCTTTTTAAGATTCTATTCAAGTTTCTTTTTAAGGTTCTTTCGAAGATTCTTTTAAGAATATTTCCAATAATCTTTTGTCCGCTGGGACGAGAATCTTCCGAAGAATCTTTGAAATAATCTTCGAATCAATTTTTGAAAGAACCTTATAAAGAATCTTAGAATCTTGAAAAGAATCCTTGGAAAAATCTTGGAAAGAATCCTTGGAAAAATCTTAAAAAGAATTTTGCATCGGATCCTATCCGCAAATCTTTTTAAGATTCTTTCCAAGATTCTTTTAAAGATTCTTCGACAGATTCTCATCCGAAGCGGCAAAAGGTTCTTCGAAAGAATTTTTAAAAAAATCCTTGGAAAAGTCTTTCAAATATTCTTTTAGATTCTTCCAAAGATTCTTCAGAAGATTTTCGTCCAATATGCGACAAAAGATTCTTTTAAAGATTCTTTCAAAGATTCTTGGAAAGAATCACGGATAGGATCCGGAACAAGATTCTTTCAAATATTCTTTCCAAGATTCTAAGATTCTTTCATAGATTCTTTTGAAGATCCTTTTAAAGATTCTTCTGAAGATTCCCGTCCGATCCGACAAAAGATTCTTGTAAAGAATCTTAGAATCTTGGAAAGAATCTTGCTCCGAATCCTATCCGTTATTTTTTTCAAGATTCTTTCCAAGATTCATTAAAGGATTTTTTTCAAGATTCTTTCAAAGATTATTTTTTTCTACGCGAGAGCGAATGGCTTTTTGTTGTAAAATTAAAACGGTTTTGGCCCTTGTAACTTACTGGAGTAATCAGTTTGGCCCTAAGGCTGGAAAGTTTGGAGACCCCTGGTGTAAAGCAAAGGGAAAACCAAGCTCGAAACTTGTAGAAATATTATTTATTTTTACAATATGAATCTTGGATACAAATTTATGATCATTTCGTTTTTCTTGCTTTCTTACCGATGCAACACAGTCGAGATTCGTATATGAGCATAATACGGGCATGAACGCTAATTGAAAAGAAAACTAAAAGAAACAAAGATGAAAACAATGGTTTGCTGATAGAATATTTAATTGTGCTGAGATATGTTCGAGCACGACAGAGATAAACAAGATTTTATGGAATTAATCGTATGTAAGCTACTTTACGTACTTGATAAATAAATCTATAATATCGGTGAAATTTTTTCCTCCGCTATACAATGTAATTATTATGATTAACGATGAGGAATGTTATGGCATAAAGCACACCGTACGTTAGCCAAAGAATAATTGATCAGAATTTTTACAGATTTTTTTCACGAGATATTGGAAATATCACGAACATCAAGCAATTCACAAAATTCAATATTTTTGTTCGTTTCTTTTACACAAAATCGTATGATCGCGTTGTTGAATGCATCGACCGAGTAACAATTTCTTGTTGACATTGACATAGCAAACGCGATATTCGATTATGCACGATTACTTATCCTAAAAGTATCAATTATGAGGTTCTTGTTTGAAGTCTAAGAATATAGCATAAAGTGGCCTTTGAGCGACCCAAATGCCCAAGTTACAATGAGGGAAAATTATACTGATTCTTTAAAAAATTATCAAATACTTGCAAACATTGCGAATGAAAAATATAAAGAATAGAATACGTCTGAGTTACAAAAATAAAAACGAAAAGATAAACACAATGTCGTCGATCTCGTTTGATTTAGAATATGCAATTTACTTTGAGTAGGAAGGAGTAGCCTGAAGCTTTAAGACTGAGCCTTTTCGCTGGTAGGCTGAGTTTCCTCCTTTAGGTCCATTTTCTCGTTTTTCTCGGGCGCTTTAGCGCTATCGATGGTATCATTTTTCGCAGTGACTTCGATATTCTGAGTATTATCGGTACTTTCCGTAATCTCGATTTTCACAGGTTTCTCAGTTTCCTGAACAACCTTGGGATCAATTGTATTCTTATCTTTGTTTTCTGTTTTCTGCCCACCCTGCAACCAAAGTAACCCATCAACTGGCGTTTCAAGCAGAAAAGAACTTCATATTTGTGTGCAAATAAAAATAAGGTACTCTCAATGATCTTTTACTTTTTATCAATGTAACGGAATGTAAGAGTATTTACATCTTCGTTAAAATCTTTTTTTTTTGTTTTTTTTCGATTTTTGTACAATATTGTGAATGTAAAATCTGATATTCATGTCAACCCACTGTCCGGATAGAGGACATGCTTTGGAAAATTTATGAGGTGCTGATAATGACGTTCACGTTAAGAGGTGATGTTTGAGGTTTCGAGGACTTGAAATTTCAGGATACGCATTGAAGTAGGATTTTCTAGCATACACAAGCTATAATTTTTTTTTGTTTCTTCTCCCAAACAGGCTCAAAAGTTTCATTTAGAGATAAGAAAAGGTTTGTGAAAATATGAGCTCTTAATATTAATATTAACATCGTCCTCATCGCACTTTTCGATTTTCCATAAGAATAACATGGGAAAAATTATTTTTACGTCTTCTGATTTTTATAACTAGCAAACGATACATTATACAGAAAATCTAGAGACATATCTTTGTACAGAATTGAACGCTCTACAAAAAAGGTTCCGAGTAACTTTTTGATAAGTCCACTCGTTCAAAAGTTATTCAATGTCAAAGTTCAATTTTTCGTAAATTTTGCTGATTTTTGGATATTACACCGGAACTAGTTAGTTTTATTGACAAAATGGGGATGAAATGTGATGTTAAACAATAAATTAAACTTTCGATAAATGTTGGCCAATAGTTCACACTATAATATAAAAAAATAGAACGCTTTAAAAAAATTGTGCAGCAGATGTTTGTTTGAAAATTTATTTTTTTATTAAGAAATTCATTGTAGTATATCAGTACATTTTTATTCGTTTTTATTTTTAAATTAAAAAAAAAAACAAAAAAAAAGTAAATTTCGAAGCTAATTTCTGCTGCACAATTTTCTTAAAGCGTTCCATTTTTTCCAATTTTTTTAGTGAGAACTATTGGTTAACCTTTGTCGAAAGTCTAATTTATGTTTAACATGAAATTCCATCCACATTTTGTCGATAAAACTAACTAGTTCCGGTGTAATATCCAAAAATCAGCAAAGTTTACGAAAAGTTGAAATTACACATTGAATAACTTTTGAGCAAATGGACTTATCAAAAAGTTACTCAGAACCTTTTTTGTAGAGCGTTCAGTTCTGTACAAATATATTTCTCTAGATTTCCCCCATGATGGATTTGCTAGTTATAAAAATCAGAAGAAGTAACAATAATTTTTCCCATGTTATTCTAATGGAAATTCGAAAAGTGCGATGAGGACGATGTTAATATTAATATTAAGAGCTCATATTTTCACAGACCTTTTCTTATACCTAAATGAAACCTTTGAGCTTGTTTGGGAGAAGAAACAAATTTTTTTTTTTTTTAACGGTCTAATGAGCATGTACCTACCTAGTGCTAATTTAAACATAAGATCGAAACACGTGATAAGTGTGAAAAATATCTTCTAACATTGTAAAATTGTAAAATTCGTATACATAATGTTCATACATGTTTATACATAAACGTTTTGCAAATTAGGGAGATATAAGTCTATATATGTATAACAATGTGTGTAATAATTTTAGAGGATATTTTTCATACTTTTCATACTTTAATGACATACCTGTTCAGGATTTTTTGCCAGATATTCATTTTTAGCATCTTTGATCATCCGCGTGACTTTGTTTCGCAAGTCCTTAAACTCCTCCCATTCTTTAGCATCTTTGTTGTTCTTCCTGGCTTTTGCATAAAGTTTCCTTCTCTTCTGTATTTCATCACGAATCTCATCGGTCATCCAAGGTTTCTTCAATTCGAGCTCCTGAGTAAAACAAGCAAGATATGTGCAAAGGAGCATTTACTGTGGCCTTTCGATATTTATTAGTTCCTGATTTGGGTTTTAGTTGCATATGTATATGAGGCATTCCACACCGATTCGACCTGGGTCTGACCCTTTACCTCTCCGATTTTGTCCGCAATTTTTTATGGTTTCGTAGTTCCTCTGAAAAGCACTCAGGATTTTTTTTAGATTTTTTTGGAGCAAGATGACTTAAGTTTTTTTTTCGAAAAAGCTTATTATAGACGGAACACTTTTGCTCAACACTTGAAATTTTCCATATCAAAAATCTCAACAACCTCGTTTTTTAAATTGAAAATTTCAAGCATGCAGCAAAAGTGGGCAAGGGTTTCGTTCTGGTTATAACATGCTTTTTCAATTATTATTTTTTAAATAAAAGAAGGAACCTGAATTAAGTGGGCCGTGATCCAAACATTCTTGCATGAATTGATGGTGTAAAAAAAAAATATTTGGATAAGGGCCTATTCAATTCAGGTTTCTCCTGCTATTAAAAATTTTTTTTTTTTTTTTGAAAAAGCTTATTATAAAAAGGAGGAAATCCCTGCCCACTTTGGTTCAGCACCTGAAATTTTCAATATAAAAAACGAGGTTTTTGTGATTTTTTTCCGATTTTTAAATTCGAGCTAAAAGTAACTTGCTTATAAAATTATAATTTTATAAACAAATTACCTTTAACCCAAAATGAAAAATCTGAAAAAAATCACAAAAATCCCTTTTTAATTTGAAAAAGTTCAACCGTTGTGAAAAAGTGGGCAGGAGTTTCCTTCAGTCTATAACAAGCTTTTTCCAAAAAAAAAATAGAAACGATAGTTGAGTCAAATCGCTCCAAAAAAATTCTGAAAAAAATCCTAGGTGCTTTTCAGAGGTACTACAAAACCCTAAAAAATCGCGCACAAAATCGGAGAGGTGAAGGGGCAGCCCCAGGTCGAATCGTGTGGAATGCCTCATGTGCAGGTGGAAAATTTTTGGCTGTTATTTTTTTATTTGAAGTCTCACTCCCAAAATATATATCTACTCTCATATTATATACATATTTGTCAAAGAATTCCATAACTCTAAAACGACCAGAGCCATCGAGTTAAAATTGAACAAATACACCCCACACCATCTTCAAATGCTACAACTGTTATAAACATTTTTTAAAGGCAGCAGATACTATAAGATTGCAAATATTTTTAACAAAAGTTTGCACAAATTTAGCAAAATCAGGCTGATGAAATTTATACAGCTTAGATTTACAGCTTGGATTGGAAATTTAGTCAATATATATAGATCGTAAAGTATTTTTAAACTAAATTTTGCAAAAATCGCTTGTGCAATAACAAATTTTTAGTTTGCACATTTGAAGCGTTCACAAGCCTATTTCGATATAGCAAATTTTTTTAAAAACTGAATGCATTAAGAAATTTCTAAAAAATTCAATGGTCATTTTACTCAATGTTCCCCATATGTCAAGTTCAGCCTTACCTCCAATTTGCTGGCTTTTTTGGCACTGTTCGTGGCTTTCATTTTGATATTGCCATTGCCAATGGGAAATCTGGGTCTCATGTGAGGCAATCCCTGAGGAGGCAAGGGGCCTCTTGATCCAGGCCTCATGAGGGGACCACGGGGACCTCTCGGGCCCATCATAGGTGGGATCAGAGGTGGAACGCCACGAGCTCTGGGTCCGAAGAGAGGCGGAGGAGGTGGAGGAGGACCACCGGCCCTCATCATGCCACCTGGTCTAGGAGGTATCATTCTTTGGCGCATAGGTCCAAATATAGGGCCCATTGGAGGTGGCGGCATTCGTGGGGGCAGTCCCAGTGGCATCGGAAGTCTGCCAGCGAAACGCGGCGGTGGAACCCGTATTCCTACCGGTGGCATTCTTGGACCCAGAAGAGGTCCTCTGTTCAACGGACTCATACTTGTCGAGAGTCTAATTATAAGATCTCTGCTTCGGAACTTCCTCGAGTTTTATCGTTGACTCAGCTGCAAATATCAAGAATTGTTTTTGTTTTTCCACCGGATAACCGGTATTCTCTACGAAGCGTCCCAGACGCGCCGTTTACATCTACGTACATGAAAAAGTCAAGCGTGTTTATTTTTAATAGTCAATGAGCACTGAATTACAATCTTAATTACCTGATAATGAAGCGGACGCGCCAATATCAGCGTTTTACCATTTCACGGATCGTAATTAATGCGCCAGGAAATTTTCGGAGGAGAATCAATTCGGAGCGCGTGTAAAACCGCGTTCAACGCTTCACCGGGAACCGGGAACACTTCGTTCTCTTTTCTTCTGCTTCTTTCCTTCTTCGTTTAACTTGGCTAAATCCACGGACGACGAAAGGGGTGCTCATCGATAGCTCACTTCGCGCGGTTCGCTAGCGACGGTGGCGACGCTCGTGGCAAATTGCGGCAACAACATTTTCTGACATTTCATAGATGATAGAACACGTTTGCGGCAGTTCCCCACAGCTCTTGTACTTTAGCATCTCCATGGACCACGTTTTCAGCGGTTCCGTCTCCATGCTCGAAAGGATCAAGTTATTACTACGTTGTCAATATCACATTTGACGATATTCTTTAACTATTATAAAAAATTCAGTGAAAATGGCGACTCAAAAACATGAAGGTAAAGATGAAGCGACGAAAGATAAATCCTCGGCAAAAGTAACAAGTACCAAGAGGCGACACGAAGGCGAAAGTCAAATGGAGGTACGCTTTTTGGAGTTGTTTTTTTTTCGAATTATTTTAAAGGGAGGCTAAAGACCCTCTCTCTCGTTCTCATACGACCTCTATAGGCTATCTCTCTCGCACTCACAACAGCGGAAGCCGGAAAGCCGGAGTGTTTAACCTCACCTTGAAAGGAAGTGTAAAGGTCAACATAACCTCAAAAAAATTTTAACACATTTTTCTCGGAGATGGCTCGATGGAATAAACAAAAGAATAGTGAGGCCATCTGTACACATTAATTACGCGGGCGGCCCCACTTTTCTTTTTTTATTCCACTAAGCCATCTTTTTTTTGAGGTTATGTTGACCTTAAGGACCTAGTTTTTTTTACATGTATTGTAATATTATTTGATTTTCAAAGGTGGAAACTGTAAGCGGTATAGAAGGAAGTGTGAGAACAAAATCTGCTACAAAACGATCAAAAACCGTCGAGGGTGGCGAGCAGCGCAAGGTAAATATTGCAAAGTTTTTTCAAAAGCGATAAATATCACAGAGTGTCATTGCGTTATTATTTTTCAGATCCCAGTGCCGGCTCATAGATACTCGCCGTTGAAGGAAAATTGGATGAAAATATTTACCCCTGTCGTCGAACATCTGCAATTACAAATTCGTTTCAATCTGAAAACGAGGAACGTCGAGATTCGCACGGCACCGGAAACACCCGACATATCGAATCTACAAAAAGCCGCAGATTTCGTTAAAGCTTTCATCATTGGTTTCGAGGTTGAGGATGCTCTGGCTTTGCTCAGACTGGACGATTTGTTCGTAGAAACGTTTCAAGTTCAAGACGTTAAACCACTGAAGGGCGATCATCTTTCCCGAGCTGTCGGGAGACTAGCCGGGAAGGGAGGAAGGACGAAATTTACAATTGAGAACGTGACGAAAACGCGCATTGTGTTGGCCGATACGAAGGTTCACATCCTTGGCTCTTTTCAGAATATACAACTTGCCAGACGAGCCATATGTAATTTAATAATGGGAAGTCCGCCGTCGAAAGTTTATGGCCAACTGAGAAACGTTGCTGGCCGCGTATCGGAACGTTTTTGAGGATGATGATACACAATCAACAATAGAGTGACAAAAAAGCGACTATTTTTTGTTTTTCGAAATAACATAAATACTTTCGGGAAGGTGGAAAGAGATGCCTGTTAAAAGCAGAGCTCTTAATATAAATATTTAGATATGTCTCATCACAAATTTCTATTTCCCATTGAAATAACACAGGAAAAAAAATTTTCATACTTTGAGATTTTATACCACGGCTTCAAGTCAATGTACCGAATCGAATTATAGATATTCTAGGTATTCTCGTAGGAAATTGAACGCTCTAAAAAAAAGGTCTCTAATAATTTTTCGATAAACTCACTCCTTCAAAAGTTATTCACGGTCTAATATATATGTATATTACACTGTGAATATGTGTGAACTGTTGGTCATTTCTTTAAAAATTAGGTTATTCATGTACATGCAATTTAAACTTTTGTTTCAAGAAAGATGTAACGTTAATTAGTAATAAGTTTCAACATTTTGCCGGAAACTAAGAAAAAAGTCAAATTTACTCTAAATTTAACTTTAACCTTGAATAACTTTTGAAGGATTACGTTCGTCGAAAAATCATAAGAGATCTCTCAAGTAGAGCGTTCAATTCTCAACAAAAATATGTGTCGTTCATTTTGGTACATTGACTTGCATCCAAGATATAACATTTCAAAGTTTTCCAATTTTGTTTCCTGTGTTATTTAAATGGGAAAGGGGAATTTGCGATGAGACATGTCTAAATGTTTATATTAAGAGCTCTGCTTTTAAGGGCAGGCTAAAGACCCTCTCTCTCGCTCTCACACGACCCGTATAGGTGCTCTCTCTCGTACTCGCAAGAGCGGAAAGGCGGGGGGGGAGGGTGTTTAGCCTGGCCTTAACTGACATCTTTTTCATCTCCCCAAAAGTATTTAATATGTTATTTCGAAAAACAAAAAATAATCGCTTTTTTAAATCAGTCTAATAAACAATAAACATACATATGTATATACATTTATATATATATTAAGTATGTATAATATAGTTTTATAATTAAAGTAAGCGAAAAATATATTACAAAAGTATTTTGTATTTGTATTTACGGGGGACCTTGTTTAGTACAAGACGGCCGTCATAGCTGAGAGATGCAAACGTCCATGGATCGGCAGAGGACCATTCGACTGCATAAACGCTATCTTCGTGTTCCTCGTATCGTCCAATAACTCCATCCTCCAATCTGAAAAATCGTTTATATTCTTGAGAGGAATATCGAAAATGCAGATATACTCTTTTTGCAAGAATACTGCATCCGTATAATTGAGCATCCCCTACAGAAGAAAGCTTCCTCTATGACAAAGTAAAATGGTGGCGATTTATCAAAAGCTAATTCAAATAATTTTTTTAGAGCAGTTGTAGAAGAATCAATCACTAATTTAGTTTACTAATTTATCAATCACTCAATCAACTAATTTCATTTTTTCGGACTTTGGCAAGTATTTGTATGAAGACTGAAATTCTTTGTTCGGACAGCTTCCAAGAAATTGTAGAGAGAAAGTACATGTGTTTTATCGAACTTTCTCACTTACAGATATTTGAGGCATTCCACGTCAAGTCGGCCACCCCATTTTTTGGAATCGCCACAAAATCACATACAAATTTTTATAAAGTAGTTCTAACTGTCGAGAAATTTCGTGATTTTTTTCAGATTTTTAAATTACATACTTTAGCCGGAAAAAAATACAAAAAAATTCCTTGTTTCATTTTGTAACTCGAAAATTATTCATCGTACGAAAAAAAAAGTACAACATGAAATTTAGGATTTTCAACGTACTTTTCACTGAAATTTTTACAAACTCCTCCGAAAGCTCTATATGCCATTTTCGGAGCAAATAATGTTTTGATATTTTTTTTCTCAGAATTAAAATCTTCGATTTGTCTGTAGTTCTAACATTTTTTTACTTGATATATTTACAGACTACAAAAAAATTGTCTTAGTGGACAACCCATTCCTTCGCATGCAGGGAAGGAATTTTATTTATTTTTTGTATTTTTTCAATTTTTTAAACTTTTCCCATTTTTATTTGTTTAAATATCTTTTTGTACATTTTAATAAACTTATTTATCAATGGACCCCTGCGCACCGATAAAGTCTATTCAAATTAAAGTCAAAGGCTAGTCACGTCTCTTGATTGCAAAAGAGAATTAATTTACTCTCTTTGGATACACCGACGTTTCTATGGCCAATGAATACTTTTTTAGTTCGATTTGGCCATGATTTTTGGGAATGAAGCAATGATACTGCTTTTCCTCCTGGAATCGTCTTCGCAGTATCAAAACGAGATTATTTTATTATTTTTCCCTGTCTACGATTAATAATGATAAGATATCAATATCTACACTATTTCGTTCAATCACTCTATAATGATACATTGTATCAATAAAAATGCATGCGAAGGAATGGGTTGTCCACTAAACCAATTTTTTTATAGTCTGTAAATATATCAAGTAAAAAACTATTGAAACTACAGACGAATAGAAGATGTTAATTCTAAAAAAAAAAAAATCAAAATATTATTTGCTCCGAAAATGGCATATAGAGCTTTCGGAGGAGTTTGTAAAAATGTCAGTGAAAAGCACGTTGAAAATCCTAAATTTTATGTCCTACTTTTTTTTTCGTACGATGAATAATTTTAGAGTTACAAAATGGGACAAACAAAATTTTTGTATTTTTTTCCGGCTAAAATATGTAATTTAAAAATCTGAAAAAAATCACGAACTTTCTTGACAGTCACAACTACTTTCTAAAAATTTGTATGCGGTAATTTGGCGATTTCAAAAAATAGGGGTGGCCGACTTGACGTGGAATGCCTCATATTGGCTATAAAAAGATTTGCTTACTTGTCTCCCAGCATTCCGGAGGTATCTGCACTATTGTCTTCCATCATAACCGCATGCGCAAAAGGCTCTGAAGAAATTGACGCTGCACTCGTCAATATGACTCTGGAGTCACTACTCGAGGTGAGCACAAGCTGATCATGAAATCGATTGATGTTTATCGTCCAGACCCAGTGAGAGTGTTCCATACGAGAAAAAACGGGTTCATCGCTCGAACGTATATCCCAAAACTTCATATATCCATCATCTCCGCATGTCGCCAGAAAATACTGCTTGTTTGCATTGAAATCGAGATCTCTGCGAACGAAATAATAATATTCTTCCATTATTACAATTTTTTATTACATTTTCCCTCGTTTTCAGCCTTTTCACTATATTAGGGTCAGATCAGAATCTCGATTTTCTCTTTACACCACGTTTGTGATTCCTAATTCATTGAGCAAAGGGTGAACTTGAGAAAAAAATTATGGAGCTGTAGGTTTCAGGCTTGCTTCCAAGTATGAAAATTACATGTCATCATCAGGAAATCAACACTAGCACTACATGAAAGTACCAGTATATTTAATCATAATTAATTTTTAGGCCTATATTCTATTTCAAGGGGTTATACGCAATCAGGATTTTCAAAAAATCAATTTTTTTTTAATATCATTTTCGTAATGTACATATATTTAAGTATATACACAAAAAATTTAATGTAAATTGAAATTGAATTGAAAATTTAACTAGAAATTGATCGAAGGTTTTTTTTTACCGATAAATATTTTCCATTTTATAAACCATTTAAACGCAAAAATTTTCATCAAAAAACCGATTTTTTTTTTTTTGAGAAGCCGTTATTTTGCTAAAAATTGTTATTTTGCTTATTCTTTCGATTATACCTTATATTAACGAAATCTTTTTTATTTTGTATGATCCAATCCATATCATGCTCACCGCAAGATGCCTTTTTTAGTAGACCTCCCGAAGATCGGCTGCAGCAGCTTCGAGAATATTATTTTTCAAAAAGAAAAATTTCAAAAGAAAGTTTAAAGTTACAAAAATATGTATGTAAATTTTTACATTAATAAATTTAAATCTTTCTAGAAAAAATTCTTGAAAGATCATTTTTTTTGACCTACTGATTGCCTATAATCCCTCAAGCAGGGCATTGATCAAAGCTAAAAAAACTGAATTTGCTATTGATATTTAATAGCATTTAACGCTATTGCAGCACCTGATAGTTTGCGAATGAGCCGATGCTATGGTCCAACATTCGTCGGATGGGTTTCTAAGATCCCACCCTCTCACAGTCGTGTCATCAAGAGTAACGAATTGATTGCAGCCATTATGAGGATTCCATTTCCCATTCGTGAATTTCGGTTGACCTTTGCTGGACAATACACCCATGGTAACATTCTGAGTTTGAGATTGTTGAAAAGTTGGCAGAAAAGTTAAGCCAAAGATGTACAAATTGATATTTGCGATATGCGAGTACCTGAGGTTCCGCAGAGTTTAGATCCCACAGAACAAACTTGTTGTCTACAACGGACACTACTTTTGTTTCATCTCCAGGATTGTACGTTATGACCTTGAGATCGGTACCATGAGGAGTGATATCGATATTTGCTAATTTCTCCAGTTGATCTATCTCATTGTTGGGTTCTCCACTGGAAAAAGGCAGCTTCCAGAGCGCTCCGTTCATTTCACAAGTACCTTGGTCTAGTTGCAGAAAATTTTGAATCACGATAAAGCTAGGAACGGCCGCAAATTGTCTTACCGTTTAAGCTGTTGTAAGATGTGACAAACTTGTCAGGGTCTGTCGGCGATGCTTCCAAAGACCATATTTCGCCTGCGGAATGACGATATATCTGTGTCTTTAGAGTTCCGGCGCTTTCGTCGTTCAATTCTACCAAGTGCACTTGATTGTTTGAAAATTTCAACGATTGTGTGCCTACCAAAAAACGTACGACCTCGGTCTCCGCTGTCTGAGCTGAGAGTGCACGAGCCTAAATGCATGTATCGATATAATTTCACACAAAAATTGTTAGCGATTTAATTGTGATAACAACAAGATATTTAAACTTACTTGAAATTCAAGTCCGTAAATTACGGGATTGTCGTCGTCCATTTTTAGGTTATTTTATTTATGATACAGCTAGTGGGCGCTCCCATAATTTGGGGCGCCGTGACCGGAAACGCTGCCATACAATTTGATTTTCCCCCCTCATTCTCCCACTTCCGAGACTCAGCACATGCGTAGTCTTTTTGCGCGGGAAATTCAAACTGTGATTTGTATGCTTACGCATTACGGACATACATTTGAACATCCGACAGCAATATTATTGCTAAATTTCGCAGGTTTACCAGAGATTTATGGTTTATAATTCTTGACGGAAAGAATCAAATATAACATCACTCTATTGTAGGGCAAACTTACATTTGTATAGCACATTTTACAGATGTTTCATGTTTTCTGAAGTGTAAACATTTTTTGTTCGTTGAGAAGTATACCTTAATTGATGATAACATTTCATTCATCGATCGTGTTAAATTGTGTGAAAAATTTTACAATTGAGGTTTAGAGTGGGGAAAAACACCGATAAGGGTTGTCAAATTATGGGAGCGCGTTGCCATGATGGTACAAATTATGAATTTGCGAATGCAACTGGAATTACATAGGAGAAATTCAGTCACACAATAATGTTGGATCTGTTCGATGTTGCAACAAAATATGTTTTAGACAAATAAGGCGTTTATTGATAATATACATAATAATCAATTAGGATTAAAGTATAGACATATTATATAAATATTGCTGACACATCACTACACCAATATAACTCTCAATTGTCTGTCAGAGATAAGCTCTTGATTTGATTGTAGCAATCTAAGGATTTTACAATTATTACTCCGTATACTTTTATGTTAATTGCCCCATTTGTAATATTCTCATGATTCACAAACTACATTTTCGTATCTTGTGGTAGGCCTCGAAGAAAAATGATGAAAGTTCCTTTATTAACTCAAATGGCGAACAACGAGTAAAATGTGATCTGTGTTGATGACACAGGTTACCTACGTATTTCATTTTGTCGGCCGTAGAGGTACCATTAAAGTACTCTGTCCAAGTTACATTCTCGTCAATATGTGAATGCTCAAGACTGAATGAACATTTTTCATCTGTAACCTGCATTTCGTTGACGAGTTTTGAACGGACATTTGGTCTATCATCCTTAAAATGCCACGAGTTTGTGAGCTCCCCACCCGTATTATAAAACACTAAACTATTCGAAACACGCACTATATATTTTATATTCTTTAAGAACATCAAATCACCGGCTGTAATACTTTCAAGATCGGTATCCATTCTGGCTTTAATGTTTTTGCATTTATGTGGAAATTTGAAACAGTCAGCAGATCCGTTATGTGGTTGCATTAATATAAACAAATTACTATTTACTTTAGATGCGATCAACTTTACCTTATGAATAAATATATTTTCTAACTGAACAGGGTATCCATTATTGAAAAATGGATGTAATTTTCGTCGATAGTATTCCATCTCCTTTAATTTACTAGAAAGATCGTTACGATATTGGGCAACTTCTTTAGTTACTAAAGACACTGGAGGACTAAGACCTATCCAATCAATTGGTTGATACCGACTAAACTCAATACCTAGAGACATTAATCCTGCATTTTTTTGGAATGAATATTGTTTTGGAAAATTAACAGTCGCATAATTCAGCAAATGACTTGCTATTTTTCTACAGTTGTCAATTTCTGTAAAGCTACATTCTAGAGCATAGTAATGACCAGTGGCAGTATTATTAAACACTTTAGAAAGATGAGGTTTTCCTCCATGCTGAAAGGCTTGTACTGTAATTGAACCCGTCAACTTGTATTGCGCACTTACATTTTTTATACTTTCAACAGCGCTTACGATACTACCAAATATAACCACAGCTTTTTCATTGAATTTTTTTTTCTCATTAGCACTGCTAAATTTGATATTAATCCCCATAATCAGTAATGCACCTTGTTGATAAGAACTTATAAAATAATCACCACACTTCAATCCAAAATGAAAATGATTCTCTTTGCTATAGAAAGTTTTGCCAGTTTCAGTTAAAGCTTCATCACCGAAACCTTCAATTTGGACTGCTACTGTACGCGTAGCGTACTCATAATAATTCAGTGACATTGCATGATCGTTGTCTCGAAGAGATCTCATATAATGTGCTTTTGGTGCTGCAGAAAACTCTTCATGCTTGCCACTGCAACGTATAGATATTCCCAATTCTCTTTCTAATTCCGTAAAAGATATTGCATGATTCAATTGCACGCCCGTTTCTTGTTCACTAGTGGGCAACGCGATGGCGTTATAACATCGTTGCTTTGTCAGCCGTTGCGAATCTTTTGAATATCCAACACCAGCGCAAATTCTATCAGCAGTACAATGGCTATCTTCTGAGGTAATCGTTGTATTTCCTGTAAACATATAATACATACCACTTTATTGTTCATTTCTTCTAGGGTCGGATATTATGCTAATTAATGGCTAATTGCTATTCAAGATAATCGCTAATTAGCGATTATCTTGAAAACATTACCAAATGAAACTAAAAAATTATATTATAAAACTTACATGATTACTTGTTAACGTCTTTGTGTTGCATTAGGAATGAGTAGCGTTATTTTATAATGAAAAAACGTTATTGAAATTGTTCAGTATATCTCATAGATTTAATTACTAACTTTAAAAATAGTGGATTGAAAAAATATGCGTCTATGACCTGTGATGAAAAAAGCTGTGCGGGAGGTATGTTAAATTATATGTGATGTAAGGTACGTTATATGTTAATGCATAATAAATACTATGCAACGTTGTTGCAAAAAAGTTGATTTACTGTATTGTCCCGGAAATAATAAATGGCTTTCAAAAACTGCTTCTATTTAAATTGAAATAATTTTCCGAAATTTATTCAAGCTTTTTTACAGTAATATTATTCATTACATTCCATAATTAAATATTTTATCCCAAACATCCAATGTATAATTGCACTGAGAACGTTGAGAAATCCTCGGGCATCCATCGAGTGCGTCATATTTTGAATTGTGCACTATAACCTAACCTTCTTTACGGCATTGCCACATCTACTAAATATTGGTCGGCGTCCAATTCAGTTTGGCATTACTTAATTTATTTATGCACTTATAGGCTATCAATCAATATTTTCAAAGATGCAAAATGTTCTTCAAACATTCTACTTATATCTGATAAAGTTTCATCTATATAACAGCTGTAGTTTCTGTTAACTTTGTAATGGAATCTGTGGAAAGCGTAGATTTCCGTATGACAGCATATTAAATGTATAAAAATAAAACTCTGATGACTTTTTTTCTTTTCCAACTTGGTTCGTATAAATGTAACTGAGTCATTTTTCGATCACAATAAACCATTACAACAAATTTTATCGAAATCTAAACGGTAAATCGATACTCCCTTAATTGCGCCATTCGTAATATTCTTATAATTCACAAACTACTCTATATTATTTTTGAAACGATTGAAGACAAAACTCCGTAACTCATTTTCGTATATTTTGGTAGGCCTCGAAGAAAAATGGTGATAGTTTCTTTGGAAGCTTACAATCCACACAAAGATTATAAACTGATTTGTCATAATAACACATGATACCTGCATATTTCTTTGCATCCCTCATTAAGGTACCTCTGAAAGATTCTATCCAGGTTATATTCAAGTCATTATGTACATACCTAAGAGTGAATGAACATGTTTCATCTGTAATTTGTATTCTTTTGAGGTTTACACGCACGTTTCGGACACCATGCGTGAAATTCCACGATTTTGCAAGCTCCCCACCCGTGTTATAAAACTCCAAATCTTTCGGAGTATTTCGAGATAATACATTTTTATTACTTACTGTATATTTTATATTCTTTAAGAAACTCAAATCACCGGTTGTAATATTTTCAAAATGGCTATCGATGTTGGCTTTAATATTTTTGCATTCATGTGGAAATTCGAAACAGTCAGCTGCAGATCCGTTATGTGGTTGCATTAGTATACGCAAATTACTATTTACTTTAGACGCGATCAAGTTTACCTCATTAATAAATTTATCATCTAACTGAACTGGGTATCCGTTATTGAAAAATGGATGTAATTTTAGTCGATAGTATTCCATCTCCTTTAATTTACTAGAAAGATCCTTACGATATTGTACAACTTCTTTAGTTACTAAAGAGACTGGAGGAATAAGACCGATCCATTCAATTGGTTGATACTGAGTGAACTCAATACTTAGAGGCGTTAATCCTGTCTGTGCTCGTAATGAAAATTGTTTTGGAAAATTACCGGTCGCATAATGCAGTAAAGTATGTGCTATTTTTCTACAGTTGTCAATTTTTGTGAAGCTACATTCTAGAGCATGGTAATAACCAGGGCTAGAATTATTAAACATTTTAGAAAGATGATAAGGTTTTCCTCCCAGCTGAAAGGCCTGTATTGTAATTGAACCCGTCAATTTATATCGCGCACTTACATTCTTTATACTTTTAACAGCACTTACGATAGTACCAAATATAACCTTAGCTTTTTCATTGAATATTTTTTTCTCAGTAGGATTGTCGAATTTGATATTAATACTCATAATTAATAATGCACCTCGTTGATAAGAACTTATAAAATAATCACCACACTTTAATCCAAAATGCAAATTATTCCCTTTGTTATATAAAGTTTTGCCAGTTGTAGTTAAAGCTTTGTCACCAAAACCTTTAATTTGGACTGCTACTCTACGCATAGCGTAATCATAATAATGTAACGACATTGTATGATCGTTATCTTGAAGAGATCTGATATAATGTGCTTTTGGTGCTGCAGAAAATTCTTCATATTTGCCACTGAGACGTATAGATATTCCTAATTCGCTTTCTAATTCTGAAGACGATATTGCATGATTTAATTGCACGCCTATTTGTTGTTCACTAGTGGGTAATTGAATAACGTTATAACATCGGTCCATTGTCAGCCGTTGCGAATCTTTTGAATATCCAGCACCAGCGCAAATTCTACCATCTGCACAATGGCTATGTTCTGGATTAACCGTCGTATGTCCTGTAAACATATAAGTTATACCTCTTTATGGTTTATTACTATTTAGATATTTATTTATTATTATTGATGCCCATATAAGAATTACGACATCCCATTACTTTTATTCCTCATCAATATCATAATGTAACAATGTACTCTGTCAATGTAATAATGAAACTTCTTTTAAAGCCGTTTTATTCACCCAATAGAATCTCTAGTTCTGAATCTATTTCTGTATCTCTAGTTCTCAATGTGCTGTTTCCCAGATAAGTTTATTCTATTATTATACTGTATACTACAGGGTACCCAAAAAGGGTGAGTGCTATTTCATTTTGAAATTACCGAGAGACTACTAATTACTAAGTAACCGAGAGTGGAAAAATTTACATGGTTGCTCGGTTTATTCGATCAGTCAAAATAACTGCAGATAATCTCCCTTACTGAGTGTGGTTACAACGACGTTTTGTGCAACCTCAATAAACGACATAAAAATTATTGGTTGGTTTAAAAATAGTTAAAACATTTTTTAAAAAATAGGATGGTCAAATAAATCGGGTTGCGCAACCACGCCAACCGGATGTGCACAACCACGAAAATCAAAGACAAGTTATACCGCCATGGTTATTGTTTGTCTATTTGGGTTTTTTTAGGGCAAAACAACCTGTTGCTAAAAAGTTATCTCACTGGAACAACCGCAGTTATTCGACCGGTTAGGTTGTACCGCTATTACAGCAATGCCACCTCAGTTTTAGTAAATAACCAGTTCTATAACTAATATTAGTTAGAGATAAATTTGAGTGAGTAAGGTCAAGAGGTTGAGTTAGTAGCTTCCAGGAGCGATTTTCTTCATTTGCATATTGAAGAGTAAGCGATTATGTTGTGCAAGCGATGTAAAAACTGTAAGAAACTGTAAAACAGTAAAAACTGTCACAGAGCAGGATGCGAATCACCAAGATCGTTCAAAAATAAACATATTTTATTCTATGATTCTGCGTAGATAGATTTTTTTAGTATTTGCGATATGAAGCAAAATTATTTTACAAAAATAAACCATGATCAAATTAACAAAATTTTACATTATTTTCTCGACTATTTATGGAGCGATCAAGGTGTTTCGAGCCCATGCTTGTGATTTTTTGACTTCACATTGCTCGTACAATATGAGAAACTCTGTGAGAAATAAAATGCTCTTTTGTTAGACATATTTCTTATCGAGACGCTACGGCATCTCGATAACAAATAGCGTGTTTTTTTACGAGTTGCAGGTGGCAAGGAATAAAAAATAATCATTATTTTTTCATGTTTTCGAGAGTATTTTACAAGCTGGCAAGCTGCGCGTGGCCAGCAAAATAAAATTATAAAACCTAGTTATCACATTATGTCTAATGTACAGAACATTACAGAATTATTTGAACCATCTATAGAGCGATCTCGGTCGTTCGAACCCTCCCACGTGGCCGTTTTTTAATTTCTTATTATTCACACGATAGGATTGTTTACTCTTCGATAAGCAGGTGAAGAAATATCGTTCCTAACATATGGTTGAAATTTCAACCCTGTTGGAAATTAGCACTCTACCCAACTCTACCAAAAGTAAAATGCTCGTTTGTTAGAAATACTTGGTATATATATTTTTTTATCTCTTATCATCTGCGTATTGTAAAAAACATGCTATTTCGAAAAACCTAGTTATAAAGAGAAGCAGTAGCGTCTCGATACCAAGTATTTCTAACAAACGAGCTTTTTTTTCATAGACTCTGCTAATTTATAATTGCGTTAAAATTTCAATCAAGTGCGTCAGAAACAATATTTTTTTATCTGCATAGATGTGGTACCGAGATGGCTCAATAAAATGTCAATAAATTCTGTAAGATTTTGAAAACGCGATCGCTATGATAAACGCCATGATAGATTTTTGGTTTCAATTCAAATGTGAGCAGTATTTAATAATAGTTTATTTTCGAAGAATGATTCCGCTCGATGCAGCACATACTCGAAAAATGGATGAACTCGAAATCAAAGAACAAAATATGTTCATTTTTGAACGTGCAGTATTATACGACTTGAGGGATGCTTCAAATAAATTCTAGACAACAATATTGAAAAATGATGGCACTGATGCAATAAAAATGAGGAAATATTATAAGTATAATTATAAGGAAATAATCGAACACCAAGAGAATTTAGAAATCAATAAAAATGACTCTCGAACGGTTATACTTATAACTTCAACACCAGCGGACGCCGATGGACTTTTAAAAGTCAAAAGAAGGTTCTCCGCGAGAAATAATAACATTTATAATGATAATTATCACATGATAATCCTGGAAATGGCTTGAGTGACTGGGCAGAATTCTATGCTCATCCCATAAGTAGCAGCCATAATCGATGTACTGAAAAATTTGGATCCAGCAACAATTGTACAAAAATGACGATTTAGGGATCATGAATTTGAAGAATTTATTCTTAGGAATTATGGTAGCCGACCATGAGAAAGTTTGAATCATTATAAAGTAATAATCTACAGGGTCGATTGCTTACCCACATGACGGAACTTTATAACGTGACAGAATTGACGTGCAGATCAGTTCGCACCTTTTTTCCTCTTTCTATGCTCAATTAGATGGTTAAAAGCTTGATTCAGTGTCATAATTTCCAAATTTGCTGGCAGCTAAAACTTAATTTAACTTCATTTCATTTCTCAAAACGATCGAAATTTTCCGAAAATAAAAAATATCGTAAAACTCGTTTTTTCATCACTCACCATTGCTTTGAACAGGTATTGTCATGGTCAATCCGATGATGCAAATGATTGCACGCCAATTTGGCACCGTCATCTTTCGCTGTTCCGCTTCTATTCTGTAATTGAGTCATGAGAATATTATAAAAACGAAATTGGTGATGGAACAAGGAAAAAATATATTATATGTTCTACTCACACTTAAGCCAAAATATGTGTATACTCTGTCGGTCTTTACGGCTATATTACTTGCGATGAATTAGTCGTGCGAAAAAAGTGTTCAGCCACGTTATTAAGGCGTAAAGTAAAGTTTTCTTGACACAGTCGGAATATATATACTTCATCCGTACCGATAATGGTGGGGATGCGATTGGAACGCAGTATCGAAAATTAGCTCCGAAACTAAGTAAGTACCATTGGATCCGATGACTACTTGGAAGGGTAACTAGTTACGCTATTTGCGTGCCTAACATTGACTGCAAAAAGCAGTTATTCCGTATGGCAACGCTATTGATATGATGAACATGACGGCAGTTGCTCGAGAAAAACATTTTTACCCATATCTCGCACATATACTTTATTGTGCAGGGTGTCACAAAAGTAACGGGACTGCTGAATATTTTCTCAGCAAAGATATTTTTCGAAAAGGTCAAAGTCATTCCTGTATTAACTTTCTACGAGAAAATCAATGGTGACCTCAATTTTGACGTTTACGATTACCTTCAAGGTTATTTCAAGGTCAACTTTGTTTCAAATGGAAACTCCTTTTTTTGAAATCGGCAATGAATAGAGCGGAAAGTATTACGTTCAAATATGTACTTAGAACATAGATACATTTTGACCTTGAAGGTCTTCTACGGTCAATTGAACTTGAACATGGTTTGGGAACCTCTGGGAATAGAAGCTTTTCAAATTCTTTCGTGACAAGCAAAGTTATTAATTTTAATGAGGCGCATTAAGTAGTGACCTTGACGATGACCTTCAAGGTGATTTCAAGATCAACTTTAAAAAAAATGGAAACCTGTATTTATGATTTCTGAAATCAAAATTATTCCGAAAAAATTGATTGATCTTTTCCGAATCTTTCAATGTAAATGTAAAACTGTTTGTTCTATTGATTATAGAACCCAGAAATACAGGTTTTTATTTAAAAAAAACAAAAGTTGACCTTGAAATAACTTTGAAGGTCATCGTCAAGTTCTCTACTAAATGCGGCTTGTTAAAATTAATAACTTTGCGCTTGTTACAAAAGAATTCGAAAAGCTTCAATTCCCAGAGGTATCCACATCTTGTTCAAGTTTAATTGACCTTGGATGACCTTGAAGGTCAAAATGTACCTAATGACCTAAGTACATATTGCAACCAAATTTTTTTCGATCTATCGATTGCCGATGTCAAACAGGGGGTTTCCATTTGAAATTAAAAAAGATTGACCTTGAAATAACCTTGCAGATAATCGTCAAGGTCAAAATTAAGGTCACCGTTGAATTCCCGTCAAAATTTACTACAAGGATGAGAAAATATTCACGCGTCCCGTTACTTTTGTGACACCCTATATATGCGAGATATGGAAAAGAATACTTTTCTTGAGTCACAGCCGCAATATATATAAAAAAAAAAAGTATGCATGAAAACTTTCAATTCATACTTTTTTGAGTTTTACCTTCTAATTTAAAAGGTTTTTCTGTTGAAACTCTACCAAGTATTCAGGATTAAAAAATGAAATCGGAAACAAAATAACAATAAAAAAGGATTCGTCTAATTAATATTACAATTTTTTCGAAAAAATGTAAAAAAAGTTACAAACATTCTGAATTATAGTATAGTAACTATGATTTTTAATTTTGCATTATAGTTTCGATATGGGACGTATCGAAAAATTGAAGAAAAAAATATTATTGAAAAAAGCCTCTGGTAAGTGAACCGAAACACTCACTGAAGTTTCTTTATCAACCTTCCCTATCACGTTTTTCACCTAACAAGAAGCGATTGGCTCGTTCGGTTTTCACGACATTTTTACAGTGCTCGGAAAATTATCGCCGAGAGTCACCTAACTTGCTGGAAAATTGTATCTTTGTAAGTAATACTTTCATAAGTCGAGCCGAGTCGAGTCTTATTGAACGGAAATTTCATGATTTATTGGCGGTTGCAAATTAAGTCAGATCCGTTTATAGCTCGCCACAAAATGTTCAATAAACCATAATTTTGCCCTAACTTTGGTTAAAATATTATGAATAATACTAATACAACGAATGCCTGATGCGACGGCAAAGTCTTACAACTTTTGAAAACTTCCACCCCCAATATCTAAACTAAAAGTAATATGGTCGACTATAATATTAGATAAGCGTCAGAAATAATGAGACATGTCGGTCAAGTAATGCACGACGTCGTGTGAAATGATTTATATCGAGGATTAACAATGAATTGAGAAAAATTTTAATTGAGTCCAGCTTACCCTATAGGGGAGATCGGGGACAGTTGTAACAATCTGTATTTTGGCTTTTCCTGGGCCCAAAGTATAATGCTTACGTAAATGACACGTATACCCCTGCATAGAGCATTTAATGGTCTACAAAATGGTTCTACGTTGAAGTCTGTAACTAGAATTGAAAAAAAAGTATAGGCCTTTATAAAAAGTTTACGAAATTGTTACAACCGTCCCTTACCAGTTGTAACAGTCGATGGGGACCGTTGTAACGGTCGATGGGGCTAGTTGTAACATAAGATTTTAACACAAAATTATATCCTTCATTGTGACCAATGTTATATAATATTATTACAACATCAAACATTATCACAGCGATATAATATATTACGGTCACAATGATAAAATCTTAACACATGGAAATAGTCGTATCGAATTGATAAAAATCGTGAAATAATTGAATAAAGTCTCAGGCACACCAAACTTGTCAAAGAAACATGACATATAACCCAAAGATACGTGCCGTGGTTGCCTGTATAGATTTTCCATTTTTGATCTTTTCATACGCTTCTTCGTACGTTGACATGTCGACACAGGCTCGTAGCGTGATTCTTACGCGTTGCAGAGGCATTTTTGCACACAGAAACTTAAAAAAAAAGGTCCGTTTGACGTTAGATTCAATGTTTAGATGTGAAATTATCATGACATCTGACAGCCGACAAACTGTTACAACCGTCCCCGGCAGTATTGTTACAATCGTCCCCAGATGGTTTTTTCTACTTCAAAGTTAGAATTTGATTAATTTTCTTAATCTAGAGCCTTTAAAAACCGCGAAAGTTGACACAAAAATGTCCAAGGAAGCTAATGAAAAAAAATGACTATATGTAGCACAGTAATCGAGATATTCGTGTTCATCGAAAGCCGCAAAAGTTTACTTTGGGCCTGACAATACCAATACACCTCTCTGGTCAAGTCTGTTTAGTGCGGATGTCTCCTAGCCTAGTAACCAAATGTGAGGAACTGCAAGACGCATTATGTGCCTGCGGGATACGGTGGTACCTACTATAGTTTGGAAGATATTCGCTATGTTACAACTATACCCAGTTACTTTTGTCCCCGGTCTCCCCTATTTAATTTCTGTACTGTGAGCAAAAGTCGCCAATGTGTATGATAAACTACGAATAAGGCTGTGACCGCAAGCCAAATAATTAGTCTTTCGTTTCGAGTACCTCATTAGGCTCCAGGGCGAGAACTAGTTCCACTGGGTTCTCCACAGCACATACACACGTACACATGTCGGTCGAGCTTTTTTTTTATAGCAGACCAACTGTGAAAAAGGAGTATCTCAGTTAGTCCCGATTTCTCTGCTCAACCGGATGTGTTTCTTCCGTTGCTGGTCATCAGTTTCGAGCATTTTAATATCGCAACATTGAACAAAAATTTCATTATAAATCGCAGTGTGCAAAGATGTACAGCGTTCACGTAACACAGGGACGATCATCCGAACGACCTGGTCCTTCGAGATGTCCCGAAAGCGAAATTTTGTTCAAGGGTCAACGTCGTCGGGAATCCATTCCCCTGCGATTCTTGAATTACATTCGTGCGCGATTTCAGTCCGAAGACATTAGCGGTATGTACAAGTCTGCATTATGAATAAATTGTCATAAAAGACTAAGCATGGAACTAGAAACTCAATAACAAAGTATGATTCGTTTATTATTTCGCTGTAAAAAAAAGAATTTCGCTATTAAGCACTTACACGAAGTGAAAAATGATGTGCCCTTTAGTGGTCATTGGCGCTCTCCCTTCTCGCACACGGTAATTAGTGGATAATTAATTAACAATACTCGTATTTTGTTGAAATTGAAAAGAAATCATTTTTTGATATGAAATTGACAATGGTTGAGGACGTTGAAGACTTTTACTCATACTAGATATACTTGTAATTGTAATTATTGTAATTACTTTTTTCTTTTCTTACCCTGATATATAATAACGCAATGCTTCTAAGAAGGAACATGATTGTACTCTGCACTGATGATTATAAAAATCTCTGACCATATCGATGTTGAAGGTCATGAGGAATTTTTATTACGCTTCTTCCGCTTATTTCTTTCAATAGTTCAGGTCAGTGAAGCTTTCGATCGTATGATCGTCGATCGAATTTTGCGGTGCAGCTCTACTCACCGTTGAGAACAAATCGTCGTCTGTCTCGTCGTTCGTAAGGTCAGCGCTCTGCAATGCATTATCGGAGCTCACGGGATAACTCGTGTAATCGTGGATCCAAACGTCGTTGATCGAATCGTCGCTCGATTCCGTGGACGCTCTTGGCTCGGAATCTTGATCGGGACTGGAAATGGAAGGTCCGTCGTTCGATCGTTCCAGTGACATTGGGGTGTCAAGATCGATTATCGAAGGCTCCTCGTTATTCGCCATTATCATTCCCGTCGAAGCGTCGCTGTAAACCACCCAATTTGGTGAAAAAATATGCTGCCTTCCCTCGGCAATAAGAGGCTTCTTCAGCGTACACCAAGTGTGCATTCCCTCTATTCTTTGCGTTACGATCGGTTCCGAATAACAATACACGCACGAAGTTTCATTTATCTTGGAATAATCCGTATTGACTCGATTGTTAAGATTCAATATTGTCTCGAGCTGACCGTTCGACGTAATTGTGGCGTTCAGCGGCAATCGTGGACAGTAAGAATCGAGGACCCCTGAAAACATTTAAAAAAAAGAGTTGATCATTTTGCTTCCTCATAAAGGAAGCTTTGTTTTTATGCCAATATGTTCAAAATGTCCTGAATCATCGAGAAATCATATTTAGAAAAAAGAAAACGACATTTTTTTTTAACAAGCTTTATTAGTTGTTAATAAAAAATAACTAAAAAGTTAAATATAATTTTATTCCTATTGGAAATAAGCTTTCAAATAAAAGCGTGTTACACCCTCTTTTTTCTCTTGCTGTTTTAAAATGTAACACGCTTTTATTTGAAAACTTATTTCCAATCAGAATAAAATTATATTCAACTTTTTAGTTGTTTTTTATTAACAACTAATAAAAGCTTGTTTGAAAATTTTTCTTTTTCGTTTATTTATTTTTTACCTTTTAGTATTTATGATGTTAAATAACTAGTTTAGTAATTTATATCTAGTTTCGCATAATTTTTTGCAATAAAAATGTTTCGCAAAAGACTGTTGCAAAACAATTTTCAAGCAAATTAAAAAAAAAAATGTTGCGAAATAATTTTTTTGCAAAAAATTTGGAAATTTTTTGTGATTTATTGCATTGTCATCCAATTTACATATGCATTACAAATTTCAACTCAATCGGAAACAGGGAAGTGGGTCAAATTTGGCACACTTATCAAGCACGGATCGCTCTTCATTATGAAAAAATTTCATTTCAATTCTAACGGGTGTTTAGATTTACGCTCTAACTTCTGCAATTTTCAAGATATTGCACTTAACTTTGTACAGAATTAGTATAGCTGTTAATTAAGGTTGTTTGGTATTGAATTTGGCAAAAATCGATCGAAAGATTAATTTTTTAATGAAATTTTGAATTTTTCGAAAAATAGCGTAAACGCTCTAATTTGAACAATTTTCAAGATATTGCACTTAAACTTTGTAAAGAACTAGTATAGCTATCTAGGTTGTTCGTTATTGAATTTGGCACAGATCCATTGGAGGATTAAAATTTTATGAAATTTTGAATTTTTTGAAAAATAGCGTAAATGCTTGTGCGACATTTTTAAGATATTGCACTGAAACTTTATACGGAGCTAATATAGCTATCGAGGTTATTCGTTAGTAAATTTGGCGAAAATCGATTGAATGATTAAAATATTATTAAATTTTAGGTTTTTTGAAAAATACCGTACTCTAACTTCGACTATTTGCGAGATATTGTACTGAAATTTTGTACACATTCAAAATAGTGATCAAGGTTGATCGTTATTGAATTTGGCAAAAATCAAATTTGGCAATAAGTAAAGTTGAAAGAATTTTGCAAATTTGCGCATTGATTACTCATGTTTTTCGATAGTTAACAAAACTTCCTTTATGAGGAAGTCAAATTTAATCGCCATACTTTGTGATAAAGGAAGCTATGTGAACTATGTATAAATATAAGGAAGCTATGTGCAAATGTCCAATTTGCAGGGTTTTTATTTATTGTTAATGAAAGTAAAATTCAGATTCCACATAAAAGCAATTTTGCAAATTGTGGATAAAAATGAGAACGCAATAAATAAATTTCTAATTTGTCGGGTTTAACACTTAAATTAACTTGATGTCAACTTGACCTAATCAACAGACTTCAAATAATGACAGATTTAATAATCAATTATTAGCAAGGTCTTTCCATATTCTGTTGAAAGAAAACATTTGATGATTTTTCGTTCAGTCGAACGATTGAAACATCAAGTCCATGATTTTTTATTAAAACATGTTATCATTTCATTTCTTACATGATGTTTGTTGCACATTATCCAATGTTTGAATTGAAATCTCTTTTTCGTATTTGGCCCAAATATACTAAATGTTCTTGTTCCTACATCTTGAGACTACAACTGAATGAATATGCCGAAAATTCAAAAATTGGTCATGTGACAAACGCGAATCTCTCGAGAAGCGTGACCGCTGCCAAGGTTAAATTTCTTCCGAATATAATTGAATACGAAATGATTTCAAGAATATTTTGGAACATTTTGAAACTATTGTGATCTCGAAAAAAATTGTACAAGAAAACAAAGCTTCTTTTATGAGACAGCAAAATATTTACAGAGCACTTTAAACGCAGTTTTGTCAATTGAAAAATTACGTACGAAAAAAACGCACCGCTTGTGATAGACTGCTGCTGCGTTGTCGATGATTCGACTTTGTCATCACGAGAATTTGACTCATGTACAGTTCCGGTCTGCTGCGGTTGCTGCAGTTTGTTAGGATTCACCGGATTGGAAAAGTCATTCAATTGTTGAGTATTCTCGTGCGAATACTGAGAATAGTAGCCAGTGTTGTACGCTGTTCCATTGTCAGCTCCGTTATGATTGAACGTCACTGCGTTATCTTTGTTGTAGACATTGCCGCAGATCTGAGCGGGAACTTCCGGATGAGCGATCGTGTGACAAGTGTTATCGTTCGTCTGCATATTTTGGCTCATTCCTTGATTAGCGTAATATTCTTGGCTAATGGCACCGACCGAGTGCTTGATGTTCGTTTGTTGTGAATAATACAAATCACCGGAATGCGCGTCAGCAGAAGCGTGATTGCCTTCGTAATATTGATGGACGTTCTGGGACCAATTCGGATGTTGTCCGTGATGAATCGTTTCGTTCCCCCCGTAATTTAAGTGTTCGTTGCCGGCTTCGCCGTAGTAATACTTTCGATCACGATCAATCGGTCGAGTTATCGTCGAATTATTTTCCGCCGTATTCTCATAGTAAATGGAATTATAGCCTCGTGAATTTCCGGTTATCGACTCGACATAGTTTCCATTTCTACTAGCGTGACTGTTTGCCGCGATCCATTTTTGGCAACTCGACTCAACGTCGGCGACGGAATATCCGGGTTGATACTGATGATCAGTATTTCCGGTCGGATAATTATTTCGCGTTTGTCCCGTATTTTGGATATTTCTGCTCGCTATATTGGAATCGTTGTTGTACATCAGTGCGCCGTAATAATTGGTGACCTTGTTGTTACCGTTATCCCAAGTGTCGTCATTTTCGATATCCGAATCGGCCGTAAGCGTATCCGAATCATCCAAGTCACCGTTGTTATTGGGATATTGCTCGAGCGACCAAATCTTCTGACAACCCGGTTCGGGACTTGCGATCGCACCGAGATTCGCTCCCATCGGAGCCTCGAGCATTTTTTTCAACAACATAGGTCCCTCGCTATTGTCATTTACATCAGTCAGTAACTGTAATTCAACGCTCCTCGAAGAAGGTCGAACGTAGTTATTGGGATCTATCAATAGTTCCGATTTGAGATTGATTGTTTCAGCGATAACAGGCTGAAGTGAGGACGTTCCAGCGCCCATTCGTAGATCCACGATCGAGGAAGAATGCGTAACGTCATTTTCCCTTGAATTGTAAGTCGGGTAATCCCTCTGTATTCGGTGTAGCAAGAATTGTCGAAATTCTTGATAATTTGGAACTCTCATAGTCTCCTCTTCTCTCATTGATATCTCCTCTTGTGCACCAACCTGAAAGTTGATAGTGCTGCATATTTTATTCGTTACATCGACGATAGAAAGAAAAAAAATAGAGAAAGGTGCTAGTTGGAACTTTCAAATTGCTTTCTTAGTATTCTTTTTGTCACACCTTCATAATTCCTTTTTAGCAAGTAGCTAGGTCAAATTTGGTTTCCTTTTTACGAAAGTTTTATGGATAATAAAAACGAAAGGAAAATTTAAACTCTGATGTGCGGTATTTTTTTATTCTATTTCATGCAAAAGTTATAATTGTTATATTTTTTTTAAGTTGTACATCTATAACTGTAGGAAAAGTTAGAGCGGTCACAAGAATTTTATTAAATACCAAAATATGAAACCTAGATTCATTCATTACCAAATTCAATATTAATAACGTTTTTAACTTTCCTGTATTTATGAAATCTCAACACTTCAACTGATTCTTGCCAAATTTAATATTATTTGTTCGTGTATTTTTCTGTCTATTTGTAGTTGTGAATATTGAAAGGCGTTCATGTTTAAAATGGTAAATTTAAAAAAATTTCTAACCCTTGTACAATTCTTTCTATAATTAATCTACCTAGTATATTTACACAGAAAATTTAAGCTCTACATTTGAAAAGGAACAAAAGTTGAAGTATTCACAAATTTTTTTTTTCTTGCAGGATACAAAATGACAAAAATAATTCACAAGCTTGTATTTTTTAATTTGTTGTTTCGAACGAATCTAAAAGTTCTAACTATTAATTCTAAAACAAAGAGCAACAGTTATGATATTTGCAAACAGTGGACTCTATGGCTGCAAAATTCTGATAGAGCAATTATTACATGGCATGCAAATCTCAAAATGTTCTATTTCCAACTTCAAGAGGTAGCAAAAGTTAAGTAATCATACAAATTAGAATTTGCACATTGCCGTTATTATTTATTGCTCTGCCGAAATCTCTCGAAACTTTTGACATAAATGATGGGAAAGCAAAGTGGATGCTCTAATTTGCACAACTTTATTTATTTATTCCACTTAACAATTCTGAGTTTATATTCATAAGAGTGTCAAATCAATAACTGTACAAATACAAAAATTAGAGCATTCAAAAAACCTTTTTTCAAAATGTCAAATTTTTATGAAATATGAAAATTGTCCATAATATGAATTATGGGCAATTCCAAAAAATTAAGCCATCAACTGAATTTCTTCAAGTTTAAAATATTTCAGGCTGACTTGCTGAAGCCATAATTCTATGCAATTTCAAATTATTCTTGTTCATGGAATGAAATTAGCCTACATTTTGGTAGATTTACAAAATATTGACATGAAAATCTCGAAAATTTGATGTTTCACAGGAACCAAGGTTCCTTTAAGGTCTTTACTTTAGAAGGCCAAAAAAAAAAGCAAATTTTAAAGATTTTTTTCTTAGCTCCTCTATCAGAGATGACCATAAAACTGTTATTACAACATGGTTTCATCCTTCGAAAGTACAAAACAAAAATTTTATTTTTATTTCGATTCATTGAATAGTTTATAGAAGGCGCCAAAGTCAAAAACGTCTTTTCCCATGGCGGACAATTAATCTCAAGATTGACATGTCTGAAACGAAAAACTAAAAAAGTATTTTAAAGAGGAAAGTTTCTTACACTACAATTAACCACAGTTAATGAAAAAACGATTTTTTTTTTAAATGCCGGATGTTTGGAATGAAAATAAAAATTCAATTTTCCACAATTTATTTCAAACATCCGCCAATTTTTTTTTAAATCAATTTTTCATTAACGGTAGTTAATTGCTGTGTAAAAAACCTTCCTTTTCAAAATGCACTTTCAGTTTTTTGTTTACGACTCGCCAATCCTGAGATTAACCGTCAGTGATGGGAAAAGACTTTTTTTACTTTGGCGCCTTCTATAAATTATTCAATGAATCAAAATAAAAAAAAAATTTTCGTTTTGTAGTTTCGAAGGATAAAACAATGTTCTAATAACAATTTTATAGTCATATCTGATAAAGGAGCTGTGAAATAAAATCTTAAAAATTTGTCTTTTTTTTGGCCTTCTAAAGTAGACTAGTACTTTAAAAGGGACTCAAAATCGAGTTTTTCATGGTTCATTAATCCCGTAAGGATCACATGTCATAGCTGAAAAGTAAAAAAAAACATTAGACACATCGAAAATCGAAGTATCCACAGTATCGTAGATACTTGCAGGAAAAGGAGTTCGTGGAAATCAGGTGATTCGCATTCGCTTTCGGCGGCCATATTGGATGGTGCGCTGTTTGTCCAAAATGGAGGTTGAGAATTACAATGGAGGGACATCGACAATGGTATTTATTCTCACCAATTTCAACGTCAAAATTATCAAGTAAAAAACGAAAATATATACATTTATCACTGTAAATGCGCTCGAGAAGATGCACGAGAACGAGAAAGGCGGCGTGAAAGAGACAAACTTACCCACTGATAAGGTTGCTGATGTCGCGGATAGTAACAATCGTGGGAAAATCCATAATTAGGGCTGTGAATGGGTGTCGAAGATACGTTCATTGCGTTCGGCTTTTGTTTCTTAATTCTCTTCTTTCGCGTCAGTTGCACTTCGGTGAGCGTTCGATTAACTTCCTGCTCATTTCCGTTTTGTATTGCTTGCAGTACTCTCACGAGTAGATGCTTCTGCAGACGCCGTGAAATTAATTATGATTATTATAGGAAAAGAAAAAAAATGGGAAAGAAACGAATTGTCACACGGAACTTCAATTATTTCGAAAACTTTGGGTTCTTCGTAAAAATTGAATATTTTACACTGAAATACTTTTTCTTCCGGGACTCTATCGAATATTAATACGACGCTGAAGGGACACAAGCCGGGGTCGTAAAATTTTACCTTGATATTACCGGGAACCCGGTATCTTACAGCGAGAGCTTGCAACTCCTTGTACGAAAGATCGGACAGATCGTTTTCGTTCATTTCTCCTGATTTATTATAATCTCCCTCACACGCGCTTATTACCGCTCGATGTACAATCAATTAATACGCAATTCATGACCCTTTGTCTGATTCAACGACTACTGCCGATTTCGTTTCGACGGAAAATCGTCTGCTATTGTAACTGCTGCGACACCGCACGGCGCCGTAACTTACCACGAAAAACGTTATTTCACGGAATCTTCTGTATCATATTTCTGCTCTATATCCGTGCACAAATGTAAAGTGGATATAGAGTGGATATTACCGGTGTATTCTCCTACATATGGGACATTCCACGCGAAATCGAGCACTTTTGACCCCGAGCCCTTTCGATTTAGCTGAAATTTTTTTATCTTCTTTCTCCCCTGTCAAAAACATTTTTCAGAATTAAAAATTTTTTTTTTACCCAATCGATAAAAAGTTATGAATTTTTCAAAAAAATTGGACTTTTGTTTTCCAAATATCTATAACTTTTTCAAAAATTGACTTATCGGGACGTTTATTTTTTCAAATTTTTTGTATCGAAATGTAATTTTCAGAAAAAAATATTTAAACATTATTCAGACCGATTTTCATCCTTTTTTTCGGAATAAAACGAAAATTTCTCGATGATTGCCATTTTTTTTTCTTTTTTTTTTAATCGAAACTTTGATATTTTCTGCAAATTTGATATGCAACTTTTCTGCAACTTTGATATTATTTTCTCAAAAATCCCCAGAGTGGTATTATGAGAAATAAGCTGACAATAAGTTAAAAAAAATAATTCTTTTCGATTGAAAAAAAAAAATAGAAAACGAAAATTGCCCTCTCTGAAAATTTCAGAGAATTTGCAGAAAATCTCGAAGTTTCTATCAAAAAGAAGGAAAAAAAATTAAGAATGGCAATCATCGAGAAATTTTCATTTTTTTCCGAAAATAAAAAAAAAAGGATGAAAATCGGTCTGAATAATTTTTAAATATTTTTCGTAATTCGTAACATTTTATCGGTTGGGTAAAAAAATTTTTTTTAAATCTGAAAAATGTTTTTGATCGGGTATAGAAAAGGATAAAAAAGTATCGGCCAAATCGAGAGGGGTCGGGGTCAAAAGTGGTCGATTTAGCGTGGAATGCCCCATATGTATATGACCGATTCTTTCAAATACCAGCTCTAGATCAACCCATTTTCTATATTAGATAGAGATCTAGATTTAGATGGATCTAGATAGACATTCGCTGGGTGGTATTTTTGGAGTAAAATAAACCTCAAGATGCGTTTAAACGCAAGTTTTTATGGTAAAAAACGAAAGTTAACAGCAGATTAATGTTTGTCAACAAAAAAACACAATTCTCTACGGTGAGAACAATTTTCAAGTAGATGTAATGCTGCTGACCTATTTTTTCCAAATTCAATTCAAATTATGGGCTCAATTCAAGATCAACCCGATAGTCCATTTTATTTACAATGTTTTCATTTAAATGAAGGATTCTTTTGAAAGTACTAGAATGATCTTAGGATCTTAGAATCTTGGGATTTATTTGCAATGTTTATATGCAATGTTTTTATCTAAATAAATACATTGCAAATTAATTCCAAGAAAATAAAGAAACCCCAAAAAACAAATGAAGAAAAGAAAAAAGAAAAGAAGGATCTTGGGATTTATTTGCAATGTTTTCATTTGAATGAAAACATTAAAATATTGCCTATGGCGTTCGAAATTAAATAAGTAACAGAAATGCTGAGAAAACTATTTAGTGTTAAAAGCCTGTATTGTTAATGTCTAATAAAGCTTTTTTCAAAATTCTTGCTGGGTAAAAACCCAGCAGTTGATGAGCTTTCAGAAAAAAATATATTTTACGTTTTTTTTTAGGCAACTAAAATTATTTATTTAAATTTCTAAATACAGGATCTTGGTAAGAGTAGTTTCTTCAACATGTCTTTTTGTTCTCATTGTTCCTCCAACTTTGCATAAGATTGAAAATTTCTGAAATTAACAGTTGATGATATTTTACCTAAGCTAGCATTTGTTATCGATTCTGTTTAGAATTTTTTATTTGCAAAAATACTGGCATGAATGCAAAAAAAGTACCCAAGATCCAAAAGTCATACTGGCTTTTGGAAGAATCATTCGTATAAATGAAGAAATTTAGCGTTGGGGAGTCTTCATAGACGAGAATATTTAAACGCTCTCGTACAAAGGGTCCACCTACTCATGGACTTTGTTCATTATCGATTAACTATGAATACATAAATATTTTCCATACACATTTTCCTTATCATGTACGTACATAATTTTCTACTAATAATATCAAAGCAAAGACAAAGAAACATAGATATAATGACAATGGAAATTGCTCCCTCCTGTAGTCCTCATTTTGGAAGTTGTTTGAAGGTGACTCCTATTTTTAAAAATATGCTAAATTAAAAAAAAATGGTATTTCCCTTCGGTCTTGTTATGAAGATTTTAGTATCTTTTCTCTGGAAAATATATTTTGCACAAACGAGACTGTCCAATTTTTTTCAACCAATACTTAAAATCTAAAGTCTGTCTAAAATCATATAGTAGACACAAATAATAGGTTTTAACTTTTTTTAACCCCCTGAATGTTCAGGCGAAAAAGTAACAATAGGAAGTTTTAAGGTAGTTGATGTTTAAATATGAAATTATTAGTAAGGAGAGACATCCGTTGACAAAATAATTAGTAACAAGTTCAATACCATTAGAGAGCTTATTATTGAAAAATCTCAATTTGAAGGTACAAAAATAATATGTAGTTTTTTGAGACGTAAAGCGATTCCGTCGATCTGCCATTGATTTAACTTTCTACCATTGAAACAAACGATGCTAAATCGTCGAAATCGTTTTACGTCTCAAAGACTACATTTTGTTTTTAAAATTATTTAATTTAGATTTTTCAATATTTTGACCATGAATATCTCTCATTACCAACAATTTCATATTTTTAACATTAATTCGGTATAACGGCTCGACTACCTTTAGTTCATACGAAAAGCTTTTTAAATTGTGCCAACTTTGTTCTGCCGAATTTATTCAGTCCTAGCTCCAGGATACTCTTCACCCAAATTCTCGCTATAGCGAATACTTGAAAGGTGAAGAAGCCTTCGTTACGGAGTATGAGTAGTACAAACGAGAGTTCTTAGTTTCTTCCCCCTCGTAGAAACCAGAGAAACCCTTTACCCTCGCATTTTCCGCATGCGAGAATTTCTCTGCTTTCATAAATACATATTTATATCAGGATGTGCTTAAAAAAACTATTTTTCTTGATCTTCCACTTGAGGGCACACTAATTTTCTATCCCGGAAAACACGAAAATCATAACTTAATATTGAGAGCTGAGAATGACAGATTACTTTTTTAGCTGAAGTATTTTCTTCAGACGTAGAATTTTTGCAGCGTGTGCAATTTTCAATGATTCGTTTTTGGGACAGCTTTTTTTAGTCTATATGCAAATTCTTCAACAAGTTTCATCCTGTACAATCAGATATAAGCACATTAAAATACCTTCAAAAATCAAATTCGATTATTATACCTAAATTGGTTTTTAATAATGATTTTTTTTGTTCTTGTAGCTTTTTAGAAAGTGCACCACGGTTCAATTTTTTTGTAACAGTGTCAAAACGACGTTATCATTAAAAAAGATCTCGGTGCAATAATCAAATGCTCCATTACAAATTATAATTGGGAAAAAAGTAATTTGTAGTGGAGAATATTCCATTACAAATTAGTGTGTTTCTACGAAAATTTTGAGTAGGTACTATTTTGCTCAAAGGTAAGTCTATTAATTTTTGAAAGAAAATAATCTGTGTGTATCAAGTTTTTGTTAACTTTACTATCTTAGTGGTAAATGTATGAATAGTTATTTTTTGGAGTAATTTTTACTCCATCGTTGTAAAAAATTACAATTCAAGAAAAACTTATAGGTGTCAGTGTGTATTAACTTAATATACACTGTTCATATATTTACCATTATGATAGTAAAGTTAACAAAAACTTGATACACACAGATTATTTTAATTGACAAATTAATACCGTTGAAAAAAGTAGTACCTGCTCCAAATTGTCGTAGAAACAGCCTAATTTGTAATGGAATATTCTCCACTACAAATTACTTTTTTTAAACTTGTAATTTGTAATGGAGCACTCATTCATTACACGTTTTTTTTTTTATTTGTAATGGCACATGCATCCATTACACATTACTACTGTCATTTGTAATGGAACATTCATTCATTACACGTTACTTTTATAATGTGTAATGAGAAACTTATCCAATACACATTGTTTAAAGTAATCGGTAATGCATTACTTTTACATTACTATTTTCACAACTCTGTTTAGCAGTGATCAGAAAAATGAAATTTGAAAAAATTGAAAAATCAAATTCAGTGGTACGATATATGAATCTCAGGAAAAAAATCAAAACTTACAAACAAGCATAATAGCGAACCCCCGAACATATAATATAAAATATAATATGTATCGTGGAAAAATGTATATCATATAATAAATTTAGTCATATTGCTATGCATTCATTAAAAAATTTCAGCGCAATGAGCTTCTAATACGGTATTATGCAGAGTTGTAAATAATGCATTACTTTGATAATGCATTACTGTATTTATTACCCATTACGCTGCATAATGTGAAATGGATAAGTGTATCATTGAAAAATACAAAAGTAATGTGTAATGAATGCGTGTGCCATTACAAATAATAAAATAATGTGTAATAAAAATTACAAGTTACTGCTACAAAATTTGTCGCTTTATTGAATCCCTAAATAATGTGCATGTTATTTTTTTTTAACTTTATGGATCATTTGTGATAATTGTGGATGAATTTTTAGTGAGCGAAATAAAATAATGAGACAACAGTGTGCAAGTTTCTAATACGGGCACGTCATTTTCTCTATTTGTAATGGAATATTCTCCACTGCAAATTACTTTTAAAAAAAATTGTAATTTGTAATGGAACGTGCGTACATTACACATTACTTTTTTATTTGTGATGGAACATGCATCCATTACACATTACTTTTTTTTATTTGTAATAGGACATGCATCCATTAAACATTACTTTTTTTAATTGTAATGGAACACGCATCCATTACACATTACTTTTTTATTTGTAATGGAACATCCATCCATTACACATTACTTTTGTAATTTGTAGTGGAAAACTTGTCCAATGCACATTTTTTAAAGTAATGGGTAGTGCATTACTTTTACATTACTATTTTCATAACTCTGGTATTATGATGAGAGTTGTTCGAGCGTTTTAATTTTTTCCATTACCGCTAGCGAAATTTTGTAACGGAAAGCAGAGTCGACGAGTATCGACAGAGAGGGAGAGAAAATGCGATAACGGGTCATGCGGCGAACGAGCCTTTCACGATCACCAGGGGATGCTTTTTTTTGAGAAAAATAATACCCCCAACGTCGGACTTGCGCGCAAGCAACCCCGTACTTTTGCCTCGACTATATCGGTTCAGTCTCTGATATTGTGGGGGTCGGAGACTCGTGCATTCGCAGTCTTCTACAAATCCGTCAGTTTATACATACATCACCGAAAGGTTATTATCGCACGAACAACCGCGAAGAGTATTTCCGTGTTATATAAAACTGATATAATTCGCGTGATTGTCGCTAATTGGCAAAATACCATAAATCGTCTCGGGGGACGTATCAATTGATCTCGCAACTGAAACAAAACTGCAACTTCAAATTTAGATCTATTAAATCAAATCAAATTTAATTTCGATTAAAAAAAAAAAAAATTATCCATCAATCTAAGAAGAAAAAGAGTCTTTGATCCTCATAAAAAACGCCTCAAGATTGATTTACCGAAGCAACAGACAAACGCCGGGATGAAAGCACGTAAGGGCCGTGAAAAGAGTAAGTTTCGTTGCATACCGAAAGATATGTGTAAAAAAAAAGCTCTCTGCACACAAAACTCCTCTCGCTCTCCCTCTCTATTAGCTCGCGCTCTCCAACTCTCTCTTGATACTGTATATAGCTGCTCGCTCGAGAATTTTCTCATCAACTAATTGTACCAGTCGATATTCCGCGAGACAACGACGCGGTGAAACGCTAGAAACGTCATCGCTGTTTGTACGTGAGTTACTGTTGTGATAGATGCAACACACGAGACTCGTTCCAAACGTATGGTACGTCATGGTTTTAAAAGCCTGAGGTGCAATTTTGCCTTTCACCTTCTGCGCTCTATGAATATGTACAACGGGTCCGATGAGTGCTGGACAGAGTTGTGAAAATAGTAATATAAAAGTAATGCATTACCCATTACTTTGAACAATGTGTATTGGACAAGTATTCCATTACAAATTACAAAAGTAATGTGTAATGGATGCGTGTTCCATTACAATTACAAAAGGTAATGTGTAATTTATGCATGTTCCATTACAAATAAAAAAAAAGTAATGTGTAATGGATGCATGTCCCATTACAAGTAAAAAAAGTAATGTGTAATGGATGCCTGTGCCATTACAAATAAAAAAGTAATGTATAATGTATGCACGTTCCATTACAAATAGAAAAAATTGCCGTGCTCGTATTAGAAATTTGCATATTGCTGTCTCATTATTTTATTTCGCTCACTAAAAGTTCATCCACAATTATCAGAAATGATCCATAAAGTTAAAAAAAAGAACATGCACATTATTTAGGGATTCAATAAAGCGACAAATTTTGTATCAGTAACTTGTAATTTTTATTAGATTGCTTATAATTATGGGTAACAGCATGTAAAAGCAAGTTCAATATAAAGTTGGATTTTTTGGGATTGAGTACATTTTCATACTTCATATTTAAAGATGAACTGTCTGTTTTTTTGTTTCTATTTTTTTACTTTATAGATCATTTGTGATAATTGTGGATGAACTTTTACTGAGCGAAATAAAATAATGAGACAACAATGTGCAAGTTTCTAATACGAGCACGGCGATTTTTCTATTTGTAATAGAATTTTCTTCACTGCAAATTACTTTTTTTATTTGTAATGAGGCATGCATCCATTACACATTACTTTTTTATTTGTAATGGGACATGCATCCATTACACATTACTTTTTTATTTGTAATGGAACGCGCATACATTACACATTACTTTTTTTTTGTAATGGGACATGCGTCCATTACACATTACGTTTTTTATTTGTAATGGTACACGTATTCATTACACATTACTTTTGTATTTTGTAATGGTACACTCATCCATTTCACATTATGCAGTGTAATGGGTAATAAATACAGTAATACATTATCAAAGTAATGGATTATTTACAACTCTGGTCCTGGATAACGAAGCTGCGTTTGATTGATAACAAATTTAACGAGAGTCTTCGTTGCATCCTCAATTCCTTCCTCCTCAATCTTATCCACGATTTCGCGTGTCCCATTATCACGGCGCATTCAGTAGAACAATCGTGCGCGGTATTCTCGCATTTCCATATCGCGTTTAGGATTCACCGCGCCGAGAATAGTGTCTTGAAACGTTCCAGAAGTCATGGAATATTTTTGTCTCCTCATTTGATGAGGCAGAATGTAGAACAATTTCCTCAACGTCGTATAATGAGTTTTCCGAAAAATCAATTTTACTCCACTGAAACACACAAGGAAAACTTTTATTGAATGAATGAAATTTAACTGGGTCATTCCATGTCAAATCGATCAAGAGTTGAAATAGATTCCTTTCAATTTTGATGAAATTTAGTCAGAAATTGTTGTTTTTAACAAAATGAAGTTCTACCAAAGGAAAAAAAATTAAAAATTTTCTTTTCGAAAGATTGAAGATTCAAAATTTCACATTTTTTTAAATCTTCCAAGTTTATTTTTTAAATGATGAATGATGAATAAAAATGATGAGTTTGGAGAATTTCAAATTTTTTTAAATCGTGCAAATTCACGATCAACATTAAATTTTTGGTTCAATTTTTTTTATATAATACCTTGTACTGATCGTAAAAGATCCTGAAATTTTGAGGATGGTGTTTTTTTGTTTAAAAAATATAAATTTTTGAATTTTGGTGAATTTTTTTTTTATCTCTCAGTTAAGTAAAGTTGAGCAATTATGTAGTTTTGTAATTTTGAGCAGTAGGAATTTCAATTATTGACATAAGAATGTAAAAACAGAAACATAATTGAATTCGTGTTTTTTATTATTTGGTAAAGCGTTGTTGCGTAAACTTAATACATAAAATGCAAATTCAATTATGTTTCTGTTTTTATATTCTTATGTCATTAATTGAATTTTTTACTGCTCAAAATTACAGAATTACGTGATTGCTCAACTTTACTTAAGTTAGAGGTTAAAAAAACTTTTTTACCAAAATTCAAAAATTCATATTTTTGAAAAAAATACCATTCTGAAAATTTCGGAATCTTTTAAGATCAGTACAAGGTATTATATAAACAAATTGAACCAAAAAATGAATGTTGGTCGTGGATTTGCACGATTTTTGAAAATTCACAAATTCATATCTTTGAAAAAAAAACACCTTTCTGAAAATTTCAGAATTTTTTAAGATCCATACAAGGTATTATTTAAAAAAAATTGAACAAAAAATTTAAAGTCGATCGTGAATTTCTACGATTTTTGAAAATTCAAAATTCTCGAAATTCATCATTTTTCAAAAAAAAAAATTCGGAAATTCTTTTTTTTCGTAGCCACAAGTATACTCTTCAAAACGAACCCAGAACAATTTTTTCGTAACTATAATAGTTATCGAGATATATAAAAAATACAATTGACAGATTTGAAAAACTGTGAAATTTTGAAATCTTGCATAACTTTCGAAAAAAAAATTAAATTTTTTTTTCCTTTGGTAGAACTTCGTTTTATTAAAAACGAAAACTTCTGACCAAATTTCATCGAAATTGAAAGGGGTTCGTTCAAACTCTTGGCCGATTTGACATGGAACGACCCAACTATATTCTAAAAACTCTGCGTTAGCATTATATATTATGTACCTACGTAACGCCAAAGGATAAAAGTAGAAGTTCATTTCAGGGAAGAGATTTTTTTCAACGACTTTGACATCTTCTCAGTCTCTCTCGCAACATTTGACTTCCGTTTTTCCTCGAAAGTCGAGATAAGAGTAAATTCACTGAAGGATCTCGCAGCATGATTCGCAAAGTAAGGATGTGCTTGCGGGTATTTTGCGCCGGAGGGTGTTGAATATGCAGACCATCGGGTAAGGGTGAGAAAGACAGAGCTTTGGCCCCGGTCGTCATGGCAACCCGGATGCCCGGGATACGGGCAGCTCCTGTTGGCACGTTTAGCCGCAGACTCCAACGACGCAGTAGATATATATATAAATATAATATTCCGACCCTTTCTATCTTCTTCATCGAACCGCCACTGATTACACGCGTGTACGCTTGGCTGCGGAAACTCCAGAAGAATCGAGCAGGATGGAGCTTCACGTGTGCGTGATTATCAATAATAAAATGGAATTTCTTCTCGCTCCGTATCCATCGAAGCAAGCTCAATTATCGTCCTTTCTCGCTCATCAGGTCACACTTCTACGTCAAAGTTCTCTTTGAAGTCCTCCTCGAAGCTTTTTCTTCAATCCTGCAAGCAAAAATAGAAACACATTATAAAAGAATTACAGCTGATATATTTTTAAAAAACTTGCAAATCGGAAATTTGCACATCGCTTTCTCAGTATTTTTTCGTATTTACAAATCCTCCTCTATGAGGAAATGTTAACAAATTTCAGTCAATGTTAGCTGTCACAGTTTTGGCTTCCTCATGGAGGAAGCTTTGTAAATCCGGAAAAATACTCTGGAAACGATGTGCAAATTTCCGATTTGCAAGTTTTTTTTACTACCTCTGATTATCGGAGTAATAACACGGCAGCTTTGTATCGTAAAATTTTCGATGAAGCTTTTTTTTGAAAATTTAAAAACTGCATAAAATTTGCACGGTTCAAGCGATTTTTGCAAAATTGAATACCAAATAACTTTTTCCATTAAACTACCATTATAGAAATTTTGAGCCTGATATAACGAAATATGTGTAAGCTAGATCGATCATGCGCTTTCCCAAAAAATAAAAAATTTTATAAATCACGAACCCCTTTAGCAGTTTTCGCGAAATTCAATACTAACAATATTTTTCACTCAAACTATCGGTATAATTTGTTTTTAACCTGATATCTTTGAAAATTTCAACATCGCATAAAATGTGCATGGCGCAAGCGATTTTTGCAAAATTGAATACCAAGTAACTTCTTTCATTAAACTACCGTTATAAAAATTTTGAGCGTGGTATCACGAAATATGTGCAAGCTAGAGCGATCACGCGCTTTTTACAAAACATTCAAAATTTTATCAATCACGAACCCCTTGAGCGATTTTTGCGAAATTCAATAGCAATAATCTTTAATTCTCAAACTATCTGTATAATATTTTTCAACTCGATATCGCAAAATTTGCGAACGCTAGAGCAACCACGCCCTTTTTTTGAAAATTCAAAAGTCGCATAAAATTCGCACACGTCAATGAATTTTTGCAAAATTCATAACAAACAAAGGGGCTGTAGAGCTCAGCTTATGTGCAAAATTTCGGCTCGCTACTCCAATGTGGTCTTGAGATATAGATGTTCGAATTTTTCGAGGCTGCGACACACACACACACACACACACACACATATACATACATACATCCGGACATTTTTTAAAAATATGATTTCTCCATGTTTTAGGACATTTTGAATATACTGACATGAAAATCTCGAAAAAAAAATTTCACGAAAACAAAGCTTCCTCTATGAGGAAGCAAAAATAAGAAACTAGATGTCCTATTTTCAAGACTCGCGATTTTGGAAAGTTCTAGATTGGTGCAATCATTTGACGCATGTTTGATAAAGAAACCACTCGAGTAAGCGTTTATATTAGGATGGTTAAAAACAAAGCCTTCTTTTCCAATTTTATTCGATATCGGAACTTTTTGTAACTTTTCCCTAAAAAACAGGTCTTGCACGATAAAAGGTCTGAACTATTATTTCAATCAGTGCATCAATGTTGACATACAAAACAGCGTTTTGCGGAATTCCAAAATTCAGATGCCACAAAATCCTTCGACCTGTATATTCTTTTGTAGAAAACTATTTCTGTCATCCATGAACTCTGAAATTTTTTTTGAATGAGTTGAGATGTATCGAAAATTTTACAATATCGATTTTTTCAATTCTTCAATTAAGTATCTTTATATTTTCTTCTGTTTAATTTTCCTCTGGTAAAGGATAACTCATCTTACGATTGTTCTGCAATATTCATCATTTCATTAAAATTGGGGGCAAATTTTGATTTACAAAAGAATTGTTCTGCACATTGTTGCATAGGAGGAAGAAAATAGTAAAAAAAAAAAAAAATACACAACAAATCCATCATCGATAGTGAAAAGTTCGAGATTACGAAAATTGCTTTGCTCAAAAAAATCATCACAGTTCAGGTTTGGCAGAGAGTTTTAGTCACCAACGATTTATACACCAAAGCGTTTTGTAATATCCGAATTTCGTGATTCCTAAAAAAGCTGTTTTCACCATTAACGCGGATATGGATAATAAAAACCTAGAGACATTCGCTCGTGCGGATTTTCTTTTATAGAGAAAGATACAAAATTCTCCATTGAGAATCACAATTGAATAATGCGTGTTTTTTTAAACCGCCCGAATGTCTTGAATACTTCATCTCCATATTTGATATACGCTCCTTGTGAAATGATGCATGATACGAAACTCACGCATCCTTAAGCAGGTTTTTCGCCCCCTTTCTCTCAATCTTGAATCACGTAAATCCACTTCATTAACGTGGCTCGCATTATGAGTGATGTGCGATGATCCTCTATTTCCATCGAGCCACGTGTAAGAGTTCTCGACTGTAAATATTTGTATATAACTGAGAGCTCTTATCTCGTTTCACCAACGATGAGGCAAAACCCTCGTGAGCTCACTCGACTCATAAACGAGTAGCAATATATATTGCACACTTTGAACAATTTTATAAGATCCTCTGTGGCCTCTACCTCTACTTTAAGCTAGAAATTTAAGCTACCCACCCCTGGCACTTTTCAGGGTTCCTGAAGTTATTTAGAAATTACGTATAATCGCCGTTCCTTTCCTTTTGTATCCCGAACATTCCGAACTCTCTCTCGTTTAAATATAAATATAAAAGAGAATATAATTAGATCTTCATTATTAACTTTCTCTCATGACTATGTCTTTCGTGTCCTCTACAGATTGTACATAAATAGTAATAGACCATAAGATATATGATAACTGATTATTGGAAATACCGGCATGACTTTTCGACCTTACAGTTTTTACAACCAAGAGTTTCATCCTTTATTTTCAGGCATCTCCTGAATATATTTTTATGTCTTCTGTAAATTCATTTTGGAGCTGTAGACCTCGAAATTTGTTCACAAGTGCCCTTATAGGGATAAAAAGCGTTCGTGTTGAAAAAACCTTCAAGATTTTTGGTTTCAAATAACGAATTGCGAATTTTACAATAATTCGCGATTATGAAAATGTCAAGAGAATTCCACATTTGCACATCGATCTATTTTTTTAAATGTAAATGTTATTTTGATGAAGATTTTAAAGCAAGCCTTTTTGATTATGGCACGCTATTCATTTTTTTTTAATTTGAAACATGGCTTTGTAAAATCATTCTCTTTTTTATATAAATAATTAAGTTAGAAAAGAATTCTCTGCTGTCAACTTCTGTGTCGTTTATGCTCTATTTACGTCCAGACTGAGTCCGGGAACTCCGTTCAATAGATAACATAACTACAATAATAACTTTGAAAAAATATTCATTCAGCCAATGTTTGAATATAGATAGCTAACAAACACTTCTTATCTATTACTTTGTTTCTACAGCTGTTTAGAATGTAAACATCAGCCATATTTTCATTGCAAACGTGAAGTCGTTTCAGTACAACTAAGAATTTTCTTCATATTTTATGGATAGTTTATGTACACGAAAAAAAAATATATAGCACAGCTTGACAGACTGACTAGACTCCTATGCCGGTACTTCAAATAATAAGTTATCTTTTGGACATTATACGCCACTTGGAACATCGAAAACATGTCTGTAGATAGCTCAAGAGTTTTTATGATAACAGATAATACAAAAGCAATACTTTTTACTTGCTAAATAACGCGCTTTATAATTTAGAAAAATAGAAATATCTTCAAATCGTGCCTTGTATCAGAAATTATAACGAGATGAAGAAATTGGTTCTATTATGATTTGGAATCAATTTTTTTTTAATTTTTCGAATTCTTAACGACTTATTTATCATGAAAATAAACATTCAATGGCTTTTTTTTTATCAAGTACTCATTAGGGATATTTATTTATATGGATTGTGATGAAGAACTAGTGGTTTCAAAAGATATGACAACTATAATTTTTTTTTAAAGTTGTTTTTTTATATCTAGGAACTTTTGATATTTATGTTATATTTTTTGTATTCTGGAGTTTACACAAAAATTTCATTAAAAGGTCTATCATGGAGAAATCGGCCGTTTCGAAGTTGCGAACAAAAAGATATTAAATATTTCGGAAAATTTAAAATTGTCATCACTTTGATATCGATAGGCTCTTGATCAGAAAACAATATTTCATTTTTATTCCTATTACAATTTAGGCTTAGAAAACTTGCAACAATTGTTTGGAGATTGAAATAGAACTGATTTGTTTTCCCTCTTTACAAAAATGATACAAAATACTAAAATATTTTTGTTTGAAAAAAGTATTCCATGTAAACGAACTCTAGCGCGGGATCTCTTTAATACCGGGAAAAAGTATTGCATCTATATCCCTTATTACATAAAATTTGTTGAGATACAGTCTTTTTCTGGGTGACCAAAGTGGCATGGCATATCCTATGGGGCATTCCAAGTGAAATCGCCCAGTATTTGGCCCTCGATTCCTTCAATTTTCTAATGCTTTCGAGGAAACGTTATTATTTCGGTCCAAAAAATATTATGCAATGCTTTTAAAGATCGAAAAGCGGCGTGGTCGACCCTGAAATTGGGATAAAATTTTGATAACGGTTGAAAATTCATAACGTTTTTTTGGTCAAGAAAAAAATTGTTTGCAAAGCATTGCAAAATGAAGGGCTCGAGATTCAGAAACCAGACCATTTTACTTGCAACGTCAAATATATATCTATAGGTTTCTCTCTTGCCTGGAATCTCTGCACTCTACCTCTGGCACACATCGATTTGCACGAGTCTCGCGAAGATTGAAAATGAAACAACATAATCAATCTATTAGACCCCATTAGACTGTCTCGTAAACAACTATCCGCTGCACTTATCGTCTTGTGAGTAAAAAAAAAACAATATAATCGATACGCTCATAACCGACTGGGATAAAAACGCACATTCGTGTGACGAGCATCTCTCTCGAACGTTTGAGCGACAACAGTCTCAAGGAGTTGAGAAACGCGTTGACTCTTGCAGAGGACGAGCTTGAGGATGAAGAGGGCATTTTAGGGGGTTCTGCAGCAGCCAGTCTTGCCCTAGGTGGTCGTCACAAACCGGAAGAGCTCGCGACACTCACCGCGACAACGAGATTTACCCGCAAGGAGATCCAGCTGATCTATCGTGGCTTCAAGCAGGAATGCCCGACCGGTCTCGTCGACGAGGAAGCCTTCAAGAAGATATTTTCCCAATTCTTTCCTCAGGGTGGTGAGTCCGTACTATCGACGATCTCAAAAACGATCGAGGATGACACGAACAAAAGAAAAAGGAAAAATATGACTGTCTTCGAGGATCTCTCGGAAAAAACATTCATTTTACATCCCACACAGAGTTGTAAATAATGCATTATTTTGATAATGCATTACTGCATTCATTACCCATTACACTGCATAATGTGAAATGAACAAGGGTACCATTACAAAATACAAGAGTAATGTGTAATTAATGCGTGTTCCATTACAAATTAAAAAAAGTAATGTATAATGGATGCATGTTCCATTACAAATAAAACAAGTAATGTGTAATGCATGCATGTGTCATTACAAATAAAAAAGAAAGTAATGTGTAATGGATGAGTGCTCGATTACAAATTACAATTGAAAAAAAAGTAATTGGTAGTGGAGAATATTCCATTACAAATTGGTGTGTTTCTACGACAATTTGGAGCTGGTACTATTTTGCTCAAAGGTAAGTCTATTCATTTTTCAATGAAAATAATTTGTTTGTATCAAGTTTTTGTTAACTTTACTGTCGTAGTGGTAAATGTATGAACAGTGATTTTTTGGAGTAATTTTTACTCCATTTTTGTAAAAATTACAATTCCAGAAAAACTTATAGGTTTCAGTGTATATTAACTTAATGTACACTGACACCTATGAACAGTTATTTTTTGAAGTAATTTTTACTCCGTTGTTGTAAAAATTGGAGTAAAAATTACTCCAAACCAGTGATCGGCAAAATCGATATTTTCATCAATTTAATTACCGCTAATGACTCTGTGTTAGAAAATTTTATAATTGTTCCAATAAATATTTCTCATTATTAAGGCACTCAGTAATTAGGCAGTAAGGTATTTCTAATATTCGAAAATTCGATAATTCATGGTCGATTATTATCCAATAAACCTATAACTTGTAATTTAGATAAAATAATTACTCAATAACCGAGTAATTGAAATTTTGCTCTTATCAATTACTGATTTTTTTTAAATTAGGTAATTGTTCCTTCTAATTATTACTTATCCAAGTAATTAAATACTTGAGTACCCTACTTACTAATTTTTTATGAAATTAGTTAATTGTTTCCAATTATTAATTATTCGAATAATTAAATAATTAATTCTTCTAATTACTAATTTTTCAAAAAATTAGTTAATTATTCTTTGCAATTATTAATTATTTGATAATGCATATTTACGCTTATAAATTTGTTTAGTGAAGCTAAGCAGGAAACCTGATAGCCAGTGTTGTACTATAAAAACTTGGTCATCTGTAGCTTGGAATCAATTTGACGCCAAGCTTACGGTAAGTTTTTGGCGATGAGCAACATTTGGATACAAGTTGATCGGAATCTACGGCCGGTAATTAAATACAAGTTGTAGGCGAACTTGCACACAAAATATACTCCAACTTTTGTACAAGTTCACTCCAATTACATCTACAATTATTTGTAGTCAAGTTGTACTTCAATTGTGAAGGAATTTATAATTAATTAGTAATTTATGTATCTAAATTATTAACTATTCAAATAATTGGTAATTAAAATAGTTCAATTACTTGAATAATTAGTAATTTAGATATATACATTACTAATTATTCAAATAATCAATAGTTTATATAACTCAATTATAAATTATTCGAATAATTAGTAATTAAAGTAATTCAATTACTAAATAATTTAATGATAAGTATTTTAATAATACGATTACTAATTTTTCCAGTAATGAATAAATCAAAGAATACGCATATTCAATATCCAAATAATTCGTAGTATTGGTCTTTAAATTACTGATTATCGAAATACTTGAAAAAATAATGGATGATATTATTAATTTTGTAAATAACGATTAATTAAAAATCTAAAATTTTTTTTGCCGATCACTGCTCCAAACAATCACTGTTCGTACATTTACCACTTGAGCAAAATAGTACCTGCTCCAAATTGTCGTAGAAACACACTAATTTGTAATAGAATATTCTCCACTACAAATTACTTTTTTTTCAATTGTAATTTGTAATGGAGCACTCATTCATAACACGTTATTTTTTTTATTTGTAATGGCACATGCAACTATTACACGTTACTTTTATAATTTGTGATGGAACATGCATACATTACACATTACTTTTTTATTTGTAATGGAACACGCATCCATTATACATTACTATTTTTATTTGTAATGGAACATTCATTCATTACACGTTACTTTTGTAATTTGTAACGAAAAACTTATCCAAAACATATTGTTTAAAGTAATGGGTAATGTATTACTTTTACATTACTATTTTCACAACTCTGATCTCACACAGTACCTCCTATCTCTTCAGAACTGCTGACCTAAATTTCCATCCGACCAACTTTGGCTCCTATTTATTCGTCACGTATCGCCCACTTCGGAAAGTCACCATCGTACGTCATGCTCCAAAAACTTCTTTGTCAGGTCACAAGTTTCGTCCCACCAATTCATTTACTTTTGACCAAGTTTGTCGATTTGGCTTCGATACGGACATTTTCTTCGTTTGGACAATTTCCTCAGTCATATTTACTTTGCACCGATTCTTTCTCATGAACATCTGAAAATAAACGTCGCATAATTTATTTAGATGCAAGTCAGTACGCGCATTATGTCTTCAACACTATGAAGACAAAACCATCTGGAAAAATTAGCTTCGAAGTAAGAACCAGCGAAATTTGTTTTTTTTTTTCTTACTTATTCAGATGTTGTCAGACTTTTCCCAAGTCGAATTTTTTTTCGTTCAATCCTATCTAGGAATTCCTGTCCATTTTGTCGAAAGTATCGAGAGGCTCGGTGGAGGAGAAACTCCAATGGGTATTTGGCCTCTACGATCTCGATGGCGATGGCCTCATCAGCAAGGAAGAAATGCTCGACGTCGTTGGATCGATTTACGAAATGCTTGGTCGTTACACCCAACCGCAGATCGCGGAACCTCAAGCAGCAGCGAGGGAACACGTGGATCGAGTTTTCCACGTACGAGATTCTTCTTTCATCCCTCTAGAATCATTTAACAAATCATACACATTTAAATTTGTACATTGCTTCCTTATAATATTTTGCATACCAATCTTCTATTATAACCAAGTAACTTTCTCAATATTCGCTTCATTATCAGTTTCATAAATAACAAAAACACTATGAGGTAATAATGTGCAAAAACTTTGCCATTTTTCCTTGGAAATAATAATTTCAGGTTTCGTTGCATCTTCAAAAGATTTACATCGGTTGTGCTAAAGTTACAAGGGCTGGAAGATTATTTGAAGATTATAAATTTGGTTTCTATTGTTAAACCAGCCATTCTTCTTCAATCATAAATCCTTGATACTAAAAAATCCTGCAAATTGAAATTTGCACATTGCTTCCTCATCTTTATCCATAGTTCACATAGCTTCCTTTAACACACAGTATGGCGATCAAATTTGGCTTCCTCATAAAGGAAGCTTTGTTAACTATTGAAAAATATTAGTAATCAATGTGCAAATTCGATCGACTTTCGCCAAATTTGATAGCGAATAACATTGATAGTTATAATGGCTCTTCGTAAAATTTCATTGCAATATGTAAAGAATTTCAAAAGTTATAGCGTTTACGCTTCTTTTATAAAAATTAAAAATTTGATAAAAATTTAATCATTTGATCAATTTTCGCCAAATTTAATAACAAACATCCTCGATAGCTATATTAGCTCTGTGTAAAGTTTCAATGCAATATCTTAAAAATTGCACAAGTCAGAGCGTTTACGCTATTTTTCAAAAAATTAAAAATTTCATAAAATTTTAATCCCTCGATGGATTTTTGCCAAATTTAATAGCGAACAACCTCGATAGCTATATTAGCTCTGTGCAAAGTTTTAGTACAATATCTTAAAAATTGCACAAGTTACAGCGTTTAGGCTATTTTTCAAAAAAATCAAAATTTCATAAAATTTTAATCCCTCGATGGATTTCCGCCAAATTCATTACCAAACAACCTTAATAGCTATACTAATTCTGTACAAAGTTTGAGAGCAATATCTTGAAAATTGCAGAGGTTAGAGCGTTTACGCCATTCTTGCAAAAACGAAAAAAGTCGATAAAATCTGAACACCCGTTATAATTAAAACAATTTTTTTTTTTCATAATGAAGAGCAATTCGTGCTCGACAAGTGTGCGAAATTTTAGCTCGATATCTCGAAGCGTTTTCGAGTTATTAGTTATTTACATCTGAAACTCAGGACACACACACACACACACGCACGTACGCACACACGCTCACACGCACACACGCACACACACATCCGGAGATCAGGATATTTTTTCTAAATATGATTTCTCGATGTTTTAGGATATTTTGAACATATTGGCATAAAAATCGCGAAAAATTTTTTCACGAAAACAAAGCTTCCTTTTGAGGAAGCAACATTGAAATCAGCAATTGGCTCTCAGCTTCTTAATTTTATTTTATCATTCGTTAAGCTTTCTTTATGAGAAAGCAAAAATTCATGAACATACTTCACAAAGAAAAAGGAAAAGCTGTGGGAATTTCAATTTTTTTTTGTTTTCTCGTTAATTTTTCATTTATTTCGTTTTCAGTTGATTGACGCAAACAAGGACGGCGTCGTTACGATCGAGGAGCTTGTTCAGTGGTGCTTGAAGGATGAGCAACTACTCCGAAGTCTCGACACTCTTGATACCGTATTATGAAGACATTTGTCGAATAATGGAATGAGAAACGATCAATGTAATGTCGTTGAAAGGTTAAAAGAGACATCATGGCAACGACGAATCATTTCTCGAATCTGCTTCATGATTTATCGTACGTTGCCGAGACGACGAGACACGGAGAAAATCAGGAAACTCACGGAAAACGCCGAACAAAAGATCTGCGGCAGATTTGTTCCATATTGGAGAATCCGCGTGTCCTTGTAAATACGTAAACCGATACGTATATTTACGCACCACCGCCTACCCCAGTCTTTCAAACATCCGATGATGCAATCGCGAGTTCCATCTATAAACAAACAAAAAACAGTATTATCAGAGTATTCTAAAGTAACAAAAGAGAACTCCGCAAGTACTTTGTACAATTCAGATACCGTGTGCAAATAATCGGAAATATTAGTATAAAATCAAAGTTACATCAATGTGGTATTCCACGCGCATTCGTATTGGTAAATAACTTTATTACTTTCAAAAAAAAACTTTAACGCTGAAAGCACAAAGAACAAGTCATTGAATTGTTTGCAATTTTTTCGAAATTGTTGTAACAAGTATCTCTAATCTTCTGTTTTAATTTAGCGGATCTTTAAAACGATATTGAAAGAATAACGAAATGTCACTTATAAACAAGTTCAGGTTTCGGATGAATTTTCAAGCGGAATAATTGTTACAATTTTTAAAATTCGAAAAACTTTAGCCCGAAAGTTAAGTCGATCGAAATTCAGTAAAAAATTGGCAGTTTTACGGATGTAATATTTCTTCATACGTTCCATAATTTTTAAAATGTTTTCAGTTCCGTGAAGTTTTGAAACATTCCTTTAAAAGTATTACAGACACTTCTGATAGATGAAGTTCCACAGTGTTGTCCCAGAACTTTTTGAAAGAGTGAGGCTTTGAAGATACCGAACGACGTGGAATACCCCATACATAGAGTGTAGAAAATCTTCCCTCACGAAGAATTTAACGGTCACTCGGAAAATGTTCGAATTCGAAAGTTTTCTCTCTTCCAATCTATAACGAACAAAGAAAAATTATTCTTACTTTTTGTCTTCCAATTTTCTTCTTCTCTTTCCTGTTCGTCTTCTCCTTCTTACCATTCGTCTGCTTCTGCTCCAATTAAATTATTTCGGATCTTCTTGAGAATTTTTATTCCACTTGCTGCAGGCGGTTCGCGGGTTATTAAGTAGCAGATCCAAGGCATCGAAAAATTTCTGAAAAATAAGGAAAATTTAAATAATTAATTGTGGAATTTTGGCAAAGTGATGAGATGGAGAATACAGTTATTAGAGCCGACCAAGCATAAGAGAAACGAGGCCTCCTTCGGCCCTACCTCGTGTGATTCTCCTGTACCTTATTACTATTTAATAATATTAATAGTCTACCGACGTTATCGCGAAATATATATTATACACGAATAATATCTTAAAGATATATATGTATATATAAATATATACACATATACACATATACACACATATATAAATATATAAAATACTAAAATGAATTTATTGAGATTATTTGGAGAGTCTAATGAAAAGTGATTTGGCGCCTTTATGAAGACATAAGAATACATACACATAGGGTTACTATATCTCAGGATTTGTCCTGAGATTTCAGGATTTTTAAGGTACTGACACGATTGCGGCCGGATTTCGGAAATCTCAGGATTTTTCGATTTTTAATAAAATACAGTACATTTTTCAGATTTTTTCATTATAAAAGTCCAATCAACAAAAACAAAAACATAATCTTCTTTGGATAGTATCACAAATCAACGTAATTAACATCAACATAATATAAAAACATAATCTAATTTACCCTCTTCGGTTTTTAAAATCAACTTTTATTTGTACTAGTCTAGTTTGAGAAGGCCAAAAAAGCAATTCTTGAAGATTTTTTTTCTCAGCGCCTTTATCAGATATGACTATAAAACTGTTATTACAATATTATTTCATCCTTCGAAAGTACAAAACAAAAATTTATTTTCTGTTTCGATTCTTTAATCTCAGTATTGGCAACACAAACAAATAAAAAAGCATTTTAAAGAGGAAGGTTTCTTACACAACAATTAACCACCGTTAATGAAAAATCGACTAACAAAAAGAATGGCGGATGTTTGAACTAAATTGTGAAAAATTAACCTTTAATTTCTATTTCAAACATCCGCAATTTTTTTTAAACCGATTTTTCATTAACGGTGGTTAATTGTTGTGAAGAGATCTTCCTCTTTAAAATGCTTTTTTATTTTTTTATTTCAGACTTGCCAATCCGGAGAATAACTGTCGGCCATGGAAACACATTTTCGACTTTGACGCCTTCTATAAATTATTCAAAGAATCGAAATAAAAAATATTTTTTTTTGTACTTTCGACGGATGAAACAATGTTGTAAAAACAGTTTTATAGTCATACCTAGTAAAGGAGATGAGAAAGTCTTAAAAATTTGCTTTTTTTGCCCTTCAAGTAGACTAGTACCTTAATAAATTGCGGAAATAATCAATTCTTTCATTAATCTGTGAAACTAATCAGTTTTATCATATTTGCTTTGCGCAATTATGTTTGCGACAAAATCTCAGGACATTTCTATGGAAATCAGGCTTTTTGTCAGGACTTTTCAATTTTCCATCTGGTAACCCTACATTCAAAAACATATAAACACACACACACACACATACACACATACATACATACACACATATAACCTTTATACCTCGTTACGCTTGCCTCATCGTTGATAATTTAAAAAATATGTAACGATACAATACGCAAAAAAGCATAATATAAAAAATGCTCGATGACGAAACGATTTGCGAGAAAAAGAATAAAGATGCTAACTAACCAAACTTACCAAACTTTTTTATTATTTCTTTTACTCTTCGGATAAATAGATAAAATACCAAAAAAAAAAACCAAGAAAGGTCATCGAAAGGAAAACATTATACAAAACTCGTTGCATCATTCACGTAATCGTTGAAATTGTTGTTGAATACATATATCAGTATTCATCATCCATGGATCCAGATTCGTCCATGCTATCAGTATCCATGGATATCTCATGATAGTCCATTTCGAGAGCGGCGATATTTTCCGTTGCTTCCGTGAACTCTTCGAGCTCCATGCCCTCGTTTCGATACCAATGGACGAAACTTCTGCGTGAATACATGAGCTTAAATTGTCTGTTCAATCTTTTCCAGACTTCCGCTATTGCCGTTGTGTTGCTCAGCATCGCTACAGCTCGTTGCACTCTCGCCTGATCACCACCTGGTATCGCTGTCGGTGGTTGATAGTTTATACCCACCTTAAAAAATCATACAATTTCAATTTTCGATTAAGTATGTCACATGGTGTCCAGCATAATTTGAATTAAAGCTTGATTCTTTTTCAAGGACTTCTTCAAGATCATCAAAGGACACTTGCTAAGTAGTATTTTTCTGAGTAGTATTTTCATTTTCTAAGTAGTATAATTCAGGATGTGTAACAGTGTTGTGAAAATAGTAATGTAAAAGTAATGCATTACTCATTACTTTAAACAATGGGCATTGGATAAGTTTTCCGTTACAAATTACAAATGAAACGTGTAATGAATGAATTACAAATGAAAATAGTAATGGGTAATGGATGCGTGTTCCATTACAAATAATAAAAGTAATGTGTATTGTATACATGTTCCATTACAAATAATAAAAGTAATGTGTAATGGTTGCATGTGCTAGTACAAATTAAAAAAATAACGTGCAATGAATGAGTGCTCCATTGCAAATTACAATTGACAAAAAAGTAATTTGTAGTGGAGAACATTCCATTACAAACTAGTGTGTTTCTACGATAATTTGGAGCAGGTACTACTTTTTTCAACGGTATTAATTTGTCAATTAAAATAATCTGTGTGTATCAAGTTTTTGTTAACTTTACTATCATAATGATAAATATATGAACAGTGATTGTTTGGAATAATTTTTAGTCCATTCTTGAATTGTAATTTTTACAACAACAATTTTTACAATTGCCCCAAAAAATCACTGCTCATACATTTACCACTACGATAGTAAAGTTAACAAAAACTTGATACACACAAATGATTTTAATTGAAAAATAAATAGACTTACCTTTGAGCAAAATAGTACCAAATTGTCGTAGAAACACACTAATTAGTAATGGAATATTCTACACTACCAATTACTTTTTTTTTCAATTGTAATTTGCAATGGAGCACTCATCCATTACACATTACTTTTTTTATTCGCAATGGCACATGCAAAAAATACCGTGCAATGAATGAGTGCTCCATTACAAATTATAATTGGAAAAAAAATAATTTGTGGTGGAGAATATTCCATTACAAATTAATGTGTTTCTACGAAAATTTGGATTAGGTACTCTTTTGTTCAAAGATTAGGTACTATTTTGTTCTCATTGATTCTCATCATGGAGGAGCTTAAGAAACTGCTTAACAAAGGATGGAAAAAATGGGGGAGGCTATGGGCAAATTTCCAATTTACATGATTTGTTTTTCAATATTCAAGGATTTCGAAGAAAAAATCAAGATCGTGTATAAGAAAAAAAATTATACTCAAAATAACCGATCCCTCGTACCTTGAATCCCGTCGGACACCAGTCGACGAATTGTACCCCGTGCTTTTGTTTTATCCAAGCAATAGCAAAATTAACATCTTTGGGGACGACGTCACCGCGATAGAGCAAACAGCATGCCATGTATTTGCCTCTTCGTGGATCGCACTTGGCCATTTGATTCTTTGGCTCGAAACATTCTGTCGTTAACTCGTTAACGGTCATCGTATTGTGATCGACCTTGGCGGCATTAGATATTGGCGCGTAAGAGCATACGGGATAATGTATTCTCGGAAATGGCACGAGATTAGTTTGAAATTCCGACAGATCAACGTTTAGCGACCCGCTGAATCGTAGACTCGCCGTTATCGATGATATTACTTGGCTTATAACACGATTCAGATTAGCGTACATCGGACGATCCAGATCCAATTTACGTCGACAAATGTCGTAGAGTGCCTCATTGTCGACCATGAACGTACAGTCGGAATAATCGATCGTTGAATGAGTCGAGAGAATAGCGTTGTAAGGCTCAACTACCGCTGTGCTGATCGTCGGTGATGGATACACCGTAAATTCGAGTTTACTCTTTTTTCCAAAACGATTGGATATATCGTCCATCAACAATGTATTGAAACCTGATCCGGTGCCTATGTAAACAGGTTGAACAACAAAAATTATACGCTTAATTAGGTAACAATGTAATCAGGGTTGCAAATAATGCATTACTTTTTGTAATGCATTTACATTTTCAATAACCATTAAATGTTAATGGTTAATGTAAATTATTTCCATTAACCATTAAATATTAATGGTTAATGTAAATTATTTCCATTAACCATTAAATGTTAATGGTTAATGTAAATTATTTCCATTAACCATTAAATGTTAATGATTCATGTAAATTATTTCCATTAACCACTAAATGTTAATGGTTAATGTAAATTATTTCCATTAACCATTAAGTGTTAATGGTTCATGGAAATTTTGCCATTAACCATTAAGTGTTAATGGTTCATGGAAATTTTGCCATTAACCATTAAATAATTTTTTTTCCTCTATTGGGTTTGACAGCTGTTAGTATTTGTCAAAAAAGTAACTCTTCCAAAATTTCAGCTTTAAACAAAAATTTTTAGAGGTCGCTCAACTGACTTAATATTTTTTTTCTATTTTTACTAACGATCATGACATAGAAATTTCGATTTTTTCTTGTCACACCAAAAAATATAAGTATTTAATGAAGCAATAATTCACCCAAAATTTGGGACCATAAAAAAAAAATGAAAATCTAAGTGGCACGCGCATTAATTTTTTTTTTTTGAAGAACCTCAATTTTGGGTGAATCACTGCTTCATTAAACACTTATATTTCTTGTTACGACACGGAAAAATCGTAATTTCTTTGTCATGATCGTTGGTCAAAATCGAAAATAATATCAAGTCATTTGAGCAACCTCTAGAAATTTTGTTTCAAAGCTGAAATTTTCTGAGAGTTCCGTTTTTGACAAGTACTAACGCCTATCAAACCCAATCAGAAAAAAATATCGATTTTGATTGCATGACCCTATTGCAGGGTTGCGAAATTTTCAATGAAAAAGTGATGCATTAATAATTACGTTTTTAATTGCTAATGAAAATGTTAATGGAAATAATTTACATTAACCATTAACCATTAAATGTTAATGGTTAATGAAAATTATTTCCATTTGCCATTAAGAAAGTAACGGTTAATGCATTACTTTTTCATTAAAAATTTCGCAACCCTGAATGTAAGTACTATCGCTTAGAGTGATTGTAGTTTTTTTTTCTCGGAGAAAAGCCAAAATTATAATGGAAAAAAATCATACATAGAGTTCAAATCCTGTGAGAGCTTCGTGAGGATATCGAAATATCTTCACAAGCAATGTGAGAATTTAAACTCACAAGTTTTTATCGTTATTGTAATTTGAGAAAAAATAGCACTCTTTTCTTTACTTAAAAATAAAACAACCGATATTCCTGGTATCACAATTTCTCTTAGAAAAAATTATTGTTATTGTGCATGACAATTTTTTCAAAAAAATTACAATCATTCCCCGTGGCTTAAATTTCTTTAAAAAAAAATGGAGAAAACAGAATTGGTCAAAGTTACAACGTGTAATTGTAATTTTCGATTATAATTTTGGCCAAGTGTGATTCGAAATGCAGTATGAAGTAAAGTATTGTGTTCTGTTCATACTAAAAAGTAATCGTTTCTTTGGGTCTTTACCTCCGCCGACCGAATGGAATACGAGGAATCCGATCAAACCGTTGCAATTCTCAGCGAGAAGTCGGATCTTGTCGGACACGGTTTCGATCAGTCTCTTGCCAACGGTGTAACGTCCACGCGCATAATTATTAGCTGCATCTTCCTTTCCGCAGATCAATTGATCCGGATGAAAGAGACGGCGATAGGAGGAATTTTGAAATTGTCCAACGACCGATGGCTCAAGGTCGACCATTATAGCTCGGGGTACGTATTTTCCTGCTGCCGGATGCACGAAAAAAGCATCGAGTTCGTCTTCCTCTGGCGGTCGAGAAAAGTCCGCTCGCATCTGGCCATCATGATTAATTCCGTGCTCCAGACAATAGAGTTCCCAGCTTGTTGCGCCCAACTGAACTCCAGCTTGGCCCACGTGAATGGAAATGCATTCGCGCTTAAACAGATACACAACGTTCGTTACATTGATGTAACATACAAAAATATCATAAAATTAATTAATCGTGCAAATTTGAAATTCGTTCACAGCTTCCTATTTTTGTTCATCGTTGGATAAACTTCTTTCATGAGCATTTTTAAAAATTTTTTGACTTTTTTCATACTCAATACGAACTATCCTTATAATTTAATCCAGGTGGGAACCTCGATCGCTAACAAATTATTACAGATAGAACGTTCCCAGTGAACAGGTTGCAGCAATGTAACATGGAAGTTAAATGTAATGTTACAATGTTATTCCTTTGTAACATAGCTGTTATATAACGTGGAAGTAACATGTTATGTAACATTTGTTACATGCAGGTTACATAACTGGTATATAACTTTGTTACATTACAGTAATGTAAACAAGTTTTGTAGCCGTGACGTAACATGCTTTTAACGAAGTGACATTACAGTAATGTAACATATGTTATATTGCGGTAATATAACATGAAAGTTTCATGTAATGTTACAATGTTATTCTTGTGATACATAACTGGTATATAACGTTTTTACATTACAGTAATGTAAACAAATTTTGTAGTCATCACATTTATTGAATAATTTTAAAAAATGTTCCTACTATTCAAGTTTGTTTCGTAGCATCGTTATGTTACTTAATTGATACAATAATGATTGGTTAAACATAATAAAGTGAAAAGATTCTATTTGAAATGCGACTCAACAATTTCGTTACTTGTCTTTAGATTAAAGACCCGCAGTACATTAAAAGCCGCAGTATTGTGGTAATATAACAATAATATTGCAGTAATATAATTTAAATATTTCAGTTGTATAAATGCAATATAAGTTACATTAATGTAACATGACATTCCAATATTACGGTTAGATAACTGTTATTCAACTGTTACATAACTGTTATGTAACTGTTACATAACTGTTATATAACAATCTTACATTGCTGAGTAGGAAATTGTAACTTATATGTAACGTCTGTGTAATATTAAATTTTACAAACAGTAACATTGCCGTTACATTGCTGCAACATTACTGTGTCTACTGGGTTTTTACGCTTTTTTTTATTTTCTAGTTTTATAAAATCTGAACCCTTCAAGCGATTCTTTATCTTGTTATCAAGCATGAATATTTGTGTATGAACTTTGAGGTCCCCAGCTTCAAAGTTCAAAAATTGGAGTCTACACAAAAAATTTTCGAAAATGTCAAAATTTCATAAAGCCTGAACCTCTCTACAAACTTTTTCGAAGAGATAGGCATTGATACTGAATTTTAACAAACATTGATACGGGAGTTCAGAATATACAAAATTAAAAAATTCTGCATTTCCAGAAAAAATTATAACAAATTTGTTACAAATCATTAACGTCAAACTTCGAACGTTGAGAAAGTGAATTTGGGCTATTCTCAAAGTTTTTAACTTGTGTATAGCTAGAAACGATGAGGACACAAATTGTGCTGATCCAAATTTAGAAGTTCTTCCATAAATTCTCTTACTTTGCCCGACATCACGGCGCCGTGGCATTCGCAACCGGGAGAACACGGCCGTCGTGTGTGCTACACGACTTCACGGCTGAAAATTCAGTCTCTCTACTCTAAATTTATATTTTGTATTCCGAAATTTATCATGACTCGAAATTATAACTGCGAATTTTTATGATTTTTTTTCATTTATCGAAACTTTTCTGTCTTTTAGGGAATCATGAGCGAAACTTCAAAAACAATCTCCCGATTGTTTCATCGACAGGCTTTTCAAGGCCAACTCGTCTCGTTCCATTCGCGAAAATAATAATTATGCATGCATACATAGTAATCCCTTAATTCGTAACTTTTCAGCGTATTTTTCTAATTGCGAAAAATAAAAATATAATAAGAAATTATTGATTTTTTTTACTCGCTGTGCAGATTTCTACTTTCTTCACGACACTCTGCCTTATCGTCGATTAATCGATTGACGAGAATTTACTTGGTTGCCTCACAGAATACGCTACGAGAATAATCCCACAAAATCAGCTGTTCTCAACGCTCGGCTTATTTATTTACAAATCCATCGAGCTCCGACGTTTACTCATTAGTTAATGATAGATGCTCGTTGCTCCGATTCAACAGCCGATTAAAAATGTTTCCTGAGATTCTTGACGAATCGTAAAACTCGGCAAAATAATCCACGAAACGATGCAGAAGGTTTCAACCACGGTTTTGACATCTGGCGATTTGGCAAACAGGGTTACTGCAGCATTTCCATTTTCTTCGTGATTCCTGTTTGATAAAAAAAAACGTTCAATTATGACGAGAATACAGTGGTCACTTCTCAAAGCACCAAAGGTACTCAGGTAAGAGCAAGATTATAGTAATTTACATATTTTTGAAAATGAATTTCTCATTGATTAAAAACTGCAATTGACTGTGCAAGATTTTCGGAGTACAGGTTATACTTCAGAGAAAAATGGTCACGTTTTCGTATAACTGTAAAATCATTGTTTTACAATGATTTTTTGGATTGGGCGTACGCCTGTGACATAATTATGGAGCCGATGTTTTGGTTTGTTGAGAACTTCACCGCTTGTCTTGGACCTGTGAGTATATTTTTATTCCATAAATCTGCTCTGATCCTAAAATGTCGGAAAAGGAATTTTTTTAATTTTGTAAAAATCCCTCACGCGGTTCGGATTTTAATTTTTGACACAAACACCTTAAAATATTGAGACGTTTGCTATTCGATTTTGATGAAATCACTTGTGGGAATAAGAGTTTACAATATTTTGCATTTTTGGAGCACAAAATACAAAAAGTAATGTGTAATGTATGTTCCATTACAAATAATAAAAGTAATGTGTAATGGTTGCTTGTGCCATTACAAATAATAAAAGTAATGTGTAATGGTTGCTTGTGCCATTACAAATAATACAAATAAAGTGTAATAAATGAGTGCGCCATTACAAATTACAATTGAAAAAAAAGTAATTGTTAGTGGAGAATATTCCATTACAAATTAGTGTGTTTCTACGACAATTTGGAGCGGGTACTATTTTGGTCAAAGGTAAGTCTATTTTTTTCAATAAAAGTAATTTGTGTGTATCAAGTTTTTGTCAACTTTACTATCGTAGTGGTAAATGTATGAACAGTGATTATTTGGAGTAAGTTTTACTCCATTCTTGAATTGTAATTTTTACAAGAATGGAGTAAAAATTACTCCAAAAAATAACTGTATATTAATTTAATATACACTAACACCTACAAGTTTTTATTGAATTGTCATTTTTTAAAGAATGAAGTAAAAATTACTCCAGAAAATCACTGTTCATACATTTACCACTACGATAGTAAAGTTAACAAAAACTTGATACAAACAAATTTTTTTTCATTGAAAAATCAATAGACTTACCTTTCAGCAAAATAGTGCCTGCTCCAAATTGTCGTAGAAACACACTAATTTGTAATGGAATAGTCTCCACTACCAATTACTTTTCTTTTCAATTGTAATTTGTAATGGAGCACTCATCCACTACACATTACTTTTTTATTTGTAATGGCACATGCATCCATTAGATATTACTTTTTTATTTGTAATGGAACAAGCATTCATTACACATTACTCTTGTATTTTGTAATGGTACGCTTGTCCATTTCACATTATGCAGTGTAATGGGTAATACAATAATGCATTAATCGAAATAATGCATTATTCACAACTCTGGCAATGTGATAGTTTAAAGTTCGCATCACTAAAGGATTCTACTTTTGTCTACAGGTTTTTGTGGTAATGGTGTCACTTTTGACTGCCACGATAGTGTATATCTGTTACTGGATAGGATTGCCCTATTGGTGGGACAAGAGTCCCGCTGCAACAGTGATATTGCTGATTGTTGGAAATTGGCTTCTAGCTAACGTATGTTTCCATTATTACATGGGCGTTAAGGAGCCTGCCGGTTATCCTCCTCAGGGTGGTCTTATTCCAGAGGCCGTGAGCATTTGTAAAAAGTGTATAAAGCCAAAACCCCCCAGAACTCATCATTGCTCCATTTGTAACAAATGCGTTCTCAAAATGGATCATCATTGTCGTATCCTTTAAAATAAAAATTTCAATACACCTTATAAACATCTCTTAAAAATCACGAAAAAATCGTATACCGAGCACAAACTTTTTCCTCAACTGAAAAAATAACAATTCGCAGCATGGTTAAACAATTGCGTGGGTCATTATAATCACAGACACTTCCTGCAGTACATGGCTTTCACGGTACTGGGAATAACTTTTATAATGACTTTTGGAATTGAAATCGCTTATCAAGAGTTTTTTCCTGCTGAAGAACCAGATTTGGACGGTCATCCAGTGCGGATAAATAATACCCAGATCATACCTATGGTTTGTCTATTCTCATGATGACTTATCCCTCAAAATTGCTCTAGGGATGTAAATGTAAGATTTTTTTTGTGATTTAGACGGAATCCTTCGCTCATTTGAGTCCCGAAGAGGTGGCGCAGATAGCAAAACAGGCTGAGGAAACAAAGGAGAAAGAATGGAGACGAAGAGTCATAGTTTTCGCTGGATTGATATGCGTTGGCACATTCGCGGCTCTGGGATCATTGACTTGGTGGCATGCAGGTCTGATAACAAGAGGAGAAACGAGCATCGAGGCACGGATAAACAGCACCGAAACGGCAAAATACAAGGAAAAGGGCAGAGTTTATAAAAATCCTTATGACTTCGGTGCACGAGAAAATTGGCGTATTTTTCTAGGATTGCGCGGCAGGTGGGTTCGACGAAGAATACAATAATACAATAATGGAGTTTTGTCGAGCGGAATTTGAGGAATCGTTAAATTTATTTGCAGGAGTTGGTTTCACGTATTATTCCCATCACCTCATGGACCTTACGGCGATGGTCTCACGTGGCAGACCATCCATGATCGCAAAAAGCAGACATACGAATGGAGCTGAGAAACGTAGAATGCATCCAGTAAAGTGGATACTTCTAGTCAACAACTTGTGAATGTCATTCTTCACGAGCGTCATTCATCGCGAGAGCTTCGATAGTCTCTTCCGCTCTCGTGACTTTGCAGATCAACATCTTCCTTCATCAAAACTCACAATTTTGAATTATAGGCAAAACAAAAATTTAAATAAAAGATACGATTTTTTTACCTTCCAAATAGCCGATCGTCGTCTATTGGCTATGCTATACTACGTTCGCTAATTAATCGTCAATGGCCAGACAATGTCCTCGATCCAATCGAGATAGTGCGATACTCTGGTGTAAACTCCCGGCGAATTGGGGAAAGCGCAACCCATTCCAAAACTCGTGATGCCGATGATCTCGTAGAAGCGTCGATTGGTCGGATGAAGAATTTGCAATGGTCCGCCGGAATCGCCCTGACAGGTGTCTTTTTTCCAACCATCGCGGGGAGCACCGGCACAAATCATACTTGGGACGATTCCGTTGGGGACAGCTGTAGACGAGCTGTTGTACCTTATCGCACAAGTCACGGTGTCAACAAGATCTAGAAGTGCTTCCTGCAGGGTATCACTTTCTTCCTCACCTGAAAAGTTTTGTTTTCGAAGACATTTGTCAGTGAAGTGGAAAAAAAATGTAAAAAATTTTTTATAGTCTGTAAATATATCAAGTAAAAAACTGTCAAAACAAGAACAAGAAATTTTTTTGTATTTTTTTTCGGCTTAAATATGTAATATAAAAATCTGAACAAAATCACTCATTTTTTTGATATAGTTAGAACGACTTTATAAAAATTTGTATGCGATTTTTGGTGATTTCAAAAAAATGGGGTGGCCGACTTGACGTGGAATGCCTCGTATATTTAATCAAATTGAATTTAAATGCAAAATTTGAAAAGTTTAAAAATTTAAAAGTTTTGTTTTCAAAGACATTTGTCAGTGAAGTGGAAGAAAAATGTTAAAATCTATAAAACTTTCCATGTTCGCAGGCTTTTGGTGCTTCATACAGAAGCGTCGATATTTTATGGAAATTCTTGTAAAGGTTCTTTTCGCAAATTTCACGCTAGTATCTTAAAATGGTCTCAAAACGTGGATATTTAGAAAAAGTATCTAAACGTGCGCGCGTGTGTGTGTATGTTAGTGTGATTTAAATTGTAAAAACCTCTGAAATTACTAAAAAATACAAATACATCCTAACTTACAACTACTCATTTGGCTCCATTTTTTGTACACGAATACACTAACGATGAGTGACGAGGATAATTGATATTGAATTTGGAAATAATCACTTCAAGGATTTTTTTAAAAGCATTTCAAAAATTTTAAAAAGTCCTTATAAAAGCCCTAAAGGACGTATTTTCCGCACAAATATAATAAGTGACAAGCAGTTATCGGCACAAAAAAATTATCTCCTTTTATTTTCCAATTTTTTTCTAAAAATTAATGATTAGCAAAGAAAATATTACTAATTTTTCTAAAAAATTAATAATTAGTGACAAAATGTTGCTAATTTTTCTAATAAATGAGTAATAAGTGACAAAATATTTCTAATCTTTCCAAAAAAATCCGTAATTAACGATAAAATATTACTAATTTTTTCCAAGAACTAGTAATTAGCGAGAAAGATATTGCTAAATAACCAAAAAAATTAATAATTTGGGAAGAAATAATAAAAAATTACTAATGCATTTTTAATAAATACTGATTAAATATTCGTATTAATAATAACTTATGTGATATCGTATGACATTCGATAAAAGAAATACTAATGTGTGAAATTTTAATAAATCTACCTAGTTATTATGAAAAATAAGACAACTTTTTTACAAATTACTGCTATTTTTATTAATTAGTACTATCTTCCTTACCGATTACTATATTTATTAAAAAACTCGGTAATATTTTTTCGCTAATTACTAATTTTTTCGGAAAAATTACAAATATTTTGTCACTAATTATTAATTTTTCGAAAAAATTATTAATATAATCAATATCGTTGACGAAAAAATGGATACTGCAGATCACCGGTGACAAGAACGGTTGACATTGAATTTCTCATTAAGAATGACCAAAAAATCATTAACAAACAATGAGCAAATTGAAAATCGCACAATTTTTTTATTTTAATATTTCATGCAATAGGTCATGATGTTTCCTTTTCCGAAGTTTGAATATTAGAAATATCTTGAGCATATTCTCCACAAAAACCAAGCATCCTTCATGAAAAAGTAAAATGAAATTAGAGTGATATAGATTTTCAATACATACCGAATTCAATAGCACCCCATCCGCATACCCAAGCAGAAGGTGGAACGTTATGAAATTCCTGATGCAAACAAGCTGGTTTAATTTTACTCGTAAAAGAAACAGTTTTCTCAAGTTCCAATAGAGCTATGTCAGCGTATTTCGCAGGAGGACTGTACAAGGAATGACGAATTGTTCGTTTTATAAAAATTATCTCTCCGGTATTTTCGCTCAATCGATCGATGCCCAATCGCGCAACATTCACTGCACCTCTGAAAAAAATGCTTAAATTAGAAATTTGGTAATTACGTCTATATTTTCAACAAGGAAATTATTATCCATCAGTGACTCACGGGCCGTGAGTGCAATGTGCAGCGGTCAAAATCCAGTTTGGCGATATGAGCGATCCACCGCATTGAAAGGAAAAACTTCCATTATTTTTTTGTTTTCCCAAAGCAGCAATATGGGGATATTTATGGGCCAATGCTCGTCTTCCTCCCACAACAAAGTGGCGCACAATTTTTGGCTCCTTCGCTTGTGGTATTGGCAATGTTTTATTCGTTCCTACTAAGGCCACAACTGGTTTTTCAATCTCCTCAACTGCATTGTGATACTCATTGCATTCTGAAAATCATTAATTAGGATTAATTTCAATTATTTGTCATTTCTTTAGATTTATCTTCCTAAGATTTATTGGAAACTTTGGGAGCAAAAACGTGTGCTGATACACAGAGTATGACAAACTCAGAGCAAAAAAAATCGAAAAGAGAACGAAAACAAAGAACGGTGGGAAAAGGTAGTATAAAAAGGGAAGAGAAAAACCTTAAATTTATTTGCTACGCTCGTCCTTGAAATATTAAATTTTGCATTTAAATATAATTGGATTAAATATATGAGGCATTCCACGTCAAGTCGGCCACCCCATTTTTCGGAATCATCAAAAATCGTTCTAACTATCAAGAAAATTCGTGATTTTTTTCAGATTTTTATATTGCATATTTTAGCCGGACAAAAATACAAAAAATTTTCTTGTTCCATTTCGTAACTCGAAAATTATTCATCGTACGAAAAAAAAGTACAACATGAAATTTAGGATTTTCAACGTACTTTTCACTGAAATTTTTTAAGAACTCCTCCAAAAGCTCTATATGCCATTTTCGGAGCAAATAATGTTATGATATTTTTTTTCTCAGAATTTACATCTTCGATTTGTCTGTAGTTCAAACAGTTTTTTACTTGACATATTTACAGACTATAAAAAAATTGTCTTAGTGGAGAATCCACTCCTTCCCATGCGTTTTTCATCCCAAATGAATGCACAAATTTCTCTGTGCATTAACAGGGTTGAGACTATCTATAGATATTTTCTAAAGCCCGCATTTTTGTTTCTTTTTTGTACTTTTTCCATTTTTTTAACTTTTTTCATTTTCATTTTTTTAAATATCTTTTTGTACATTTTAATAAAACTTTATCAATGGACCCATGGACACCGATGAAGTCTATTCAAATTAGAGTCAAAGGCTACTCACGTCTCTAGATTGCACAAAAGAATTAATTTGTACTGCCAATGAGTACTTTTTTAGTTCGATTTGGGGATGATTTTTGGGAATGAAGCAATGATACTGCTTTGTTCCTGGAATCGTCTTCACAGTATCAAAACGAGATTATTTTATTATTTTTCCCTGTCCTCGATTAATAATGATAAAATATCAATATCTACACTATTTCGTTAAATCACTCTATAATGATAGATTGTATCAATAAAAATGCATTTGAAATAATGGATTCTCCACTACGCCAATTTTTTTATAGTCTGTAAATATATCAAGTAAAAAACTGTTAAAACTACAGACGAATCAAAACATTATTAGCTCCAAAAATGGCATATAGAGCTTTTGGAAGAGTCCAGTGAAAAGCACGTCGAAAATCCTAAATTTTATGTTGTACTTTTTTTTTTGTACGATGAATAATTTTCGAGTTACAAAATGGGGCAAACAAATCTTTTGTATTTTTTTCCGGCTAAAAAATGTAATTTAAAAATCTGAAAAAAATCACAAATTTTCTTGATAGTTGGAACTACTTTCTAGATATTTGTATGCGATTTTTGGCTATTTAAAAAAATGGGGTGGCTGACTTGACGTGGAATGCCTCATATTTTAAAGTTCAAGTATAAACCATAAATTGAAAGTTTTTTTCAAAATGTATAGAATCAATGGATTTGAAAAAAAAAACGGAATGATCAGATATAAAAAGTAGGTGAAGTCATATATTGGAATAAACTACCACTATTACTACAATTATCTTCTTACAATAAAATCCTTGCCAACTCACTCATTTTGGATCTCGATGTAGGCTGAATTTCAGAATTATCCTGAATCCGTGCATCCGTCGATTCGTCAGCTGGTTTCATCGCTGTCGAAGCATTTTGACGAAATGGAGATTCAATCACAACAGCAAAGTTCACCGCAGGCTGGTGATCGTGGAAATTCTTTGATGCATTTTTACGCAGACGTATTTCCTGAGAATCGTTAATCGGTGATTGTCCATTGGATTTCGGAGATTCTCTAAGGAATGGATTATCTTGATATTTTATTAGTAAAGAACTCTGATTACTGAGAGGAGAATTCTCTATACGAAAAGACCATTGGTAAGATGTTTTATTTGTGGCTGGTGCAATTTGAGAATTATCTGCAACAAGACCATTCACAATCAGAGATAAGCTAAAGTACAATATCTATAAAAAAAAAATGTCTCAAAAAAATATTTTTGTAATAATAACCTGATTGTCGAGAGTATGCGGAACTTGCTGAAGAAGAATTCGACAAAAATGATATTATCTGTGCAAATAGAAGTAAATAACAAATCGAACAAAACATCCTATATTTCGAATATTTACTCAGCGCTGAGCTTTAGAGGTATTTCGATTGTCGAATCAAAAATATTGAAAGAACAGTGTTTCAACTTCGATAGACGAGAATTATGTAATTCATATGCAATTTATGAGAAACATTTTTCCTGCTTCCTGCTGAAATTGCGACTTATACATTCCAATTATTCGATTCTGGTAGAATACATATATCATGCAAGTGTGTCATAAGTTCGCAACTAGGGTCAAGTTCGATAACATCTTTGACAAAAAAAACATTAATATTTATGATAATCTTCAGTAAACATATACTTTTAAATCTTCAGAAAATAAAATGGCCGGCATTGTTACAATTGATATGATTTTAAATCGGCGTACTTTTTGTGCAAAACTATAACGAAACAACTGTCAACAATGTCTGATACCTGGGAAAATTTCTGGCTTTTTAAAAAGAAGTTATAATTGTTTAACGATCATTATAAGCAATATATGGCCAGTTCATAAAGCAGAATGAACCGGCGAAATTGAACAAAGAACTCGCCGGTTTTGGTGCTCGATTTGTAAATATTTAGAAATGTTTCTTTAACTTTCAGCAAACAAAGAAAAAACACGAAACAATTAATAGTAATAACACGTTGATATATTTTACGAAAAGTAAGTATCTCACGTGATTTTTTTCCACTGCCAGCATTTATTTTGTGAAAAATAAATATTTTGATCATTGTAGGACACATTGAGGACAAATTTGATGGTTCAAAAAGTTCAAAATAAATATACAGTGGACGCTCACATAATTTGACTCGTCGGAACCGGAAACGCTATTCTCCCACTTCCGCGTCTCAGCGCATGCGTAGTTTTTTCCGCGGGAAACTCAAACTGTGTTTTGTGCTCACGCATTACAGACGAACATTTGAACATCCGACAGCGATATTATTGCAAAATTCTGTAGGTTTAGCAGAGATTTATTGTTTATAATTCTTGTCGGAAAGAATCAAATGTAAAATCAATCTATTTGTCTGTTGAAACAGGATACAACATTCAACTAGACAACGTAATGCAAACTTACACCTGTATAGCACATTTTACGGAAGTTTCATATTTTCTGAAGTGTAAAAATTCCTTTTTCGTTGAGAAATATACCTTAATTGATGATAACATTTAATTCATCGTGTTTAATTGCGTGGAAAATTTGACAATTGAGGTTTGGAGCGGGGAGAAACGCCGACAGCTAAAATTATGGGAGTGCGTTGCCATGGTAACGCACCAAATTATGAGAGCTGTCAAATTATGGGAGCGTCCACTGTAATCCAAGGTCGCGAAACTTCTTTCGCGGCTTTCTCCTGAACAACAAAGGCCTCGAGATCCTGCGTCGATATTCTCGTAGATCTCTCGTTTTCCCGGCATTTTTTTTTAACCTCCATCTTTGTGTTTTTTGCATATGGCGTCGCGGCGTCCTTCGATACAACTGCACGGGGCAATCTGTTCATCCTTGCCGGTGGCTCTAAGGTGTCGGAAAAAGCGTCTTCGATAAAAAAAGATTGATCGTTGAACAAAATCGTTATTCACGGATTTCGTTAAAATGGTGAACGGCTGTAGCGACTCGCAAGAGTCCGAACTGTTTGACGAAGCGACTTACCGAGAGCTTCAACAAGAACTGCAGAATGAACCGATGTGAGTTTACAAAACGTAACAAAACGTTTCACATTCGTTGCACTTTTTCATTTCTTAATTGAAATTCTTTCAAAGATCTCTCTACTAAGCACTCTTTCCTTGTCATAAATTCAACTCGAGAAAAAACACAAATTGTAATTTCAATAAACCGTGAAAATTGGCCCTCTTCAACAAGTGGTTGTATCACTTTCGAAGGTGTCAAAAGTTGCGTCATTTTTTTGCGAAGAGGCCTCTATTGTACATAATATTATTCTACACATGACGTTTTCTACACAAAAGTTTCTATAAGAAAAAGTGGCAGGAAATAATATTCTATTTTACACATTATTATTCTACAAATTATTATTCTACACATTATCCTACACATTATTTTTCTACAATTACAGTCATTAGTAAAAATCTGCATGCAACGGTTTTGTCCAACTGAAACATACAAGAAGAAGTTTTGAAGACGTTTCTTAATTTAACATAAAGGAATTTACTACTAAAATAGATGATCACATTGCATAGTTTCGGTCGTTTGTTTTTTGGTTGGATAAAAAACGTTGCATGCAGAGTTTTACTACAGGCTGTAAAGTGTAGGAAAATACTGTGTAGAATATGTGTAGAATACTATTTCTTGCCACCTTCTCGTGTGTAGAATAATGTGTGTAGAAACCTTTGTGTAGAATTATTTGCATTGGAACTTTTGTGTAGAAAGTGTCGTATGTAGAATAATAATGTGTAGAATAAGGCCTCCTTGATTTTTGTGACTGGATTGAAACATGTTTGTCTTTCATTTTGCTCGTGACACAGATATCCATTGCTGAATGGAGACGTTATGGAGTCTGAACAAAAGTGCGAGCTGATTTTTGTGCCGCAGGAAGAACAGGCAAATATTCCAGTGCTGGATGAATTTGCAGGGATATTCAACTTTCAAATGATCTTGAACAATCAGGGTGCTGGAAAACACTGTGTGGTAAGCATCCCTGTCCTGCATTGGTTTCATTTCTTTGAAATTTCAATAGTTTAAGGAAGCTTTGTCTATTCCGCCCCAGCAAAAAATTGGATCTGATTGAAATTTTCGTACTTCGTGATGCAATGAAAATCTGAAAAAATTCAGCATCGTTCGGCATGCTATAAACAATAATTATCAATTGTAATATTGCCTAAAGATTATTAATAAATTGTTTAAACGAATAATTATTCAACAATTTCTATTTTTCTTAAACAAATTGAATGCGTTAATTTTTCTGAACACATATGAATTTTTGCAGAATTTTCTCTATTTTGAAATTTTTTGAATGCCTGTATTTATGTATTTTTTGGCCTAGTGTATTTGAAACTTTTCCTAGCTAACTATGAAGCTGTGTGCAAAAACATATACAAAATTGGCAATTTTTGGTTTATGTTTAGAATGTTTTTTATAATATTTCAAAATAGAAAGAAAATTCTGAAAAAATTCATGTGTTCGAAAAATTAACGCATTCGATTTGTTTAAGCAAGAAAAGAACTAACCGAAAAATGGTTGAATAATTATTTGTTTAAGCAATTTATTAATAACTTTTGGGCAATATTATTATTGATAATTGTTGTTTACGATATGCCAAATGTTGCTGAATTATTTCAGATTTCATTGCATCAGATACAATTTTTGGCTGGGACGATATAGGCAAAGCATCCTTAATAATTTATCTTATATCATACCATCTGCACATTGTGATAATTGAATTATAATAATTTCTTAAATGGATGGTAAAAATCATTATACATATCTCTCGAAAACTTGAGATTCTGCCGAAGATCCAATAAATTTAGAAAATCTGCATATCATTACTGATTATGTTATAATCATTGATCTTATATCGAAATTTTTTTCTTGCTACACACATGATAAATATAAAATTAAAGATATTTTTCTTCAAGTGCCATCCTAAAATCGAACGTTTCAAAATTTTCAACCCCGTGTCAACTAATTAATGAAAATAATAACAAATTAACTAAAAATATCTAAAGCAACGAAAAATTCAAATTTCTTTATTAATTTCGCGGATAAAATCCCTCAATAACAATTATAAATATTGAAATAAGATGAAACAAATAAAAATAATAAATAGAAAATATCACTTAGGATTTATTTCTTTATATTCAAGTTGAATGTTCGTCCAACGATATTAATAGAAAAATTTCGCCGAATTCTGCATGGCTGATTTACTTTTTTTTTGTATTTCAGTATTCCGAGACACTGCAAAAGATTTTCATTAACATGGAACAAACTTTGCCGTTGCGATTTGAGTGGCAGCCGCCTGTGCAAGGACTGTTCCTGCGTACGACAATGGTATTCAGTCTCGATCAATATCGAAGCGATCCCGTTGTAAGATGCCACAATCACATGGCAACGAACAATGCGATGGGTCCGGTAAAGCACGTTGTTCGTTGCTTGCATCCGGGAAGCATATACGCGGATCCACCGGATTCGAGCAGCCATTTATGGGTGTTGGTACCGTTGGGAAAGCCTCAGGCTGGCTCTGACTATGTCCCGATGAATTTCCAATTTTTTTGCAAAAACAGCTGCACTTCGGGCATGAATCGTCGTCCCACAGAGCTGATTTTTACGCTCGAAAATCAGGCTGGCGAAGTCCTCGGTAGACGACGATTGCCCGTGAGAGTCTGCAGCTGTCCCAAACGCGACAAGGAGAAAGAAGAGGCCGAGCACGAGGGAGGCAGTATTCTCGTAGGAGGTGGAAAAAAGCGCAAACTAAACACAATGGCGGGCAAGAAATTTTCCGTGCCGGAAGTCGCCGATAATCGCGAGTACACGGTTCACTTCAAGGTACCAGGACGAGAGAATTATATCGCCATCATGAAACGCGCTTTCGACTATTTGGCGGGTGAGGGAATTCGCACTGGTCAGCATGAACTGATGCGACCATACATGCAAGCTTTGACGGATAAGACAAAGTAATTCGATCTTACAGAGAGTTGACTACATTCAAAAATTTATTTTGATACTGCATTTTTGCACGAGATAAATCTTTTAACGAGTCCAGTGAAATACCTCTCAAGGGGCCATCTAGACAATATTTTTTTACAAAACGACTAGAATTTATAAGAATTTTTTTTAAAGTTTTTTTTTCCTCACTAGGAGCATATTAGTGATACGATTTTTAGGGACCAATGTGTTTCAAATCACATTCAACGTTAGCTGCATTTAAACCAATTATGTTTCTCTTCAATTTTTCGATAGCTCGAATTCCGCATTTAAAAATGACCAATAAACGTCAATTATTAATGTTTTTTAACATATGAGGTATTCCCGCTGAAATTTTTACGTCCGAACCTGGACCCTCTTGAATAATTATGAAAAAAATGTTCCTAAAAGTATTCTGAAAAAGAAAGGACACGTATTTTTTTGTTAAGGCCGAGAACCGATATTTTTCGTCGTACGATTTTAGTAAAAAATTCAAATTTTTCACTAACTCTCTACTCTAAACACAGAGTATCTTGATAATTCGAGATCCTATCGAAAAACGCTGCAGACAAAACTTGTTCCTTATAAAACGAGTAAAACAATTGATATTAAAAAAAAATTGTGGGCACGAAAGTTTGTTTTTACTTCATAAAACACAAAAAAAACCGTTTTTTCAGCAAGTACGCCACCTCGAATTATAAAATGAAAAATTGTAAAAATTTTATAGGAAATCACGACATTTTTAAGACCAGAATGAGAAAGGCAAGATCAAAATTCGCAAAGCTACAGCCAATCGAAGTTTCGTCTTGACCTTATTTTCGAGCCAGATCATGCAGAACTATATGTTCTTGAAAAATTATACACAGAAATACATTTGAATATTTATTTAATTATACATACTATATTATTTCATACAAGTATGAAAGAATATACGTATGTATAATTAAATATTACATATATTATTTCATACTTGTATGAAATAATCTGCGTATGTATAATTGCATAAATATTCAAATGTATTTCTGTGTGTAATTTTTCAAGAACATATAGTTCTGCATGATCTGGCTCAAAAATAAGGTCAAGACGAAACTTCGATTGGCTGTAGCTTTGCGGATTTTGATCTTGCCATTCTCATTCTGGTCTTAAAAATTTCGTGATTTTCTATAGAATTTTTACAATTTTTTTATTTTATAATTCGAGGCGGCGTACTTGGTGAAAAAACGTTTTTTAGTGTTTTATGAAGTAAAAACAAACTTTCGTGTGCCCGAAATTAAAAAAAAACATCAATTGTTTTACTCGTTTTATAACGAACAAGTTTTGTCTGAAGCGTTTTTCGATAGGATCTCGAATTATCAAGATATTACGTGTTTAGAGTATAGAGTTAGTAAAAAATTCGGATTTGTTTACTAAAATCGGACGACGAAAAATATCAATTGTCGGCCTTAACAAAAAAATACGTATCTTTTCTTTTTCAGAATACTTTTCGGAAAAAAATTTGCATAATTATTCAAGAGGGTCCGGGTTCGAACGTGAAAATTTCAGCGGGAATACCCCATATATTTTCGAGCAGCTACTGCCAGTGGCTCTATGTGATACCAGAAACTGCTGGTACATTATCATGTGTTAATTTTTGTCGTGTAGCGACACATCCTTCACAATCAACAAATATGACTGAAAATTGATTTCCGACTCATCATTGAATAATTACCCTCTTCGTTGTACCAAATAAGTTTTACAATAAGTAATGAATGTTTGCTGCAATTGATACTATTTTTCATCATTGTGCAAGTGTACTCGATGAAAGAGTGCCTTTTAAATTTTATCGTGTAGTATTTAAGGAAAAGTATTTTAGTACCAGTTGCATAATCCAAAAATAAGAGAATGTTGAGATAGGGAAAGTTTTTTTTTATTGGTATTTACTATTAAATACGTTGTCTTGAAAACAATTGACTAACAATTTTTTATAGAACCTCGCTAAACCTCCAGTCCTTCGCCGAGTCGCGAATCGAGCAATTCGACGATAACTTTATTAATACTGAGAGCTTTTGGCAGAGGTGCCAAGTGACAGGAAATCGGTGCTGTGGAGTCGTCGAGCCTGGCCACGAGTCTTCGGAATTCCACACGAGTACCTTCACCGTTTTGTCCATGCATCTTCCATTCTCCAAGATTATCGGTGCCGGTTGCCGCGATCCAGGCTGCCTCGTTATCGTACTGCATACAAAGGATTAGGGTTGCAAATAATGCGTTACTTTTTTTTAATGCATTTACATTTTCAATAACCATTAACACTTATTTTCATTAACCATTAAGCATTAAATGTTAATGGTTAACGGAAATTATTGCCATTTACCATTGACGTTGCATTCAATTAAAATGGTAGTAATCGATATTTTAACAAACTTTCTTAGTTAGTGTTTAGTAAGTAACATTAGCAAAATTGACTTGTTTAGTTTCAGCAACGAGCTTTGCAGGTATCTTGGCAAACGCTCTCGGTTAGCTTTAGCAAAAATTTATTTACTTTTAACTATCACCGCTGGGCACTCTATTCAAATCACGTTCCCCAGAGTTGAAAGGAAAGAGCCATGCGAAATACTTATATTTTTTGTTGCGTCACGGAAAAATCATAATTTCTATATCATGATCGTTGGTCAACATCGCAAAAAACATAGAGTCATTTGAGCGACCTCCCAAATTTTTTTTTCAAAGCTCAAATTTTGAGTTACTTTTTCGACAAGTACCAACAGCTATCAAACCCAATTGAAAAAAATATCGATTTTATTTGCATCACCCTAATGCAGGGTTGCGAAATTTTTTATGAAGAAGTAATGCATTGATCATTACTTTTTTTATGGTAAATGAAAATTTCCATTAACCATTAACGTTTAATGGTTAATGGAATTTATTTTCATTAGCCATTAAAAATGTAATGATTGATGCATTAGTTTTTCATTAAAAATTTCGCAACCCTGCAAAGGATATATAAAAGCGTTTGAATGGAACTTATAAGTTGAATCAACCAGTTAGCAGTAAAGATGAAAAGGCAGTACCAGTGATGATTAAAAAAAGCGTGTGAATTCAAGTCTTGCACATTGCTTCCTTATAATTTTTACTCATTGGCAAAGCCTTTATGAGCAAGTTATCTTCCAAATTATGGCTTCCTCATAAAGGAAATTTTACATACTTGAAAAAATGATGACGCAACCATACGCAAGATTCGCATTTCCACGATGAATCGAATTCAATCTCAAAAATCATTATCCTCCAGTTATAATCAATTATAATCATTATTCTCCAGTTATAATAATCATTGAAAACAAATTCCACAAAAAATACGCTTTTACATGGATGCGAAAATGATGAATCTGGATGAAGAAAATTTGCAAGTTCAGTCGCAAAAGCATTGGCACAAAAAATGTGTAAAAAATCAGCACCTGGAAGAAAAAAAGCTCTCCACGATGATGGAGAATGTGACACGAGTCTGGACCGAATGGTAAAGGCAATGGAATCGTTGCGTTACGACCGTTGAAATGGACTTGAGCATTATGATGATCTCTGCTTAAATGCTCGAGCACAAAATTGGCCGAAACGTGCTCCTTGCAGCTGGTCCATCGAGAAAGGGGACAAAGGAAGGACGAGGAATTGCTGATGGACTCTGTCGAACCTCCCCAGGTGGGAGTTTGAGGAACGCTCAAGAATCCAGTGGCACTCGTCGATTCCCGCTCATTTCCAAGGCGATAAATCGAAGGATCAATTGCGCTATCATTGTCCCTCGATAGTTCACCGGTACTCGCCGATTTTGTTCGGTCGTTTTGGCACAATTCACCGAGTCGTCGGTACGCCGCTGGACGACCACCGTCGGTCGTCGTGGTGCCCTCGTCGAGGAGAGTCGCCACGGAGAGATTCTCGGCCGATGCTGCTTTGTCAAAGCCACCTACAACGGAGGTTCCAACTTTAATAATGGTAAGTTAATCTCGCATCTTTTGCCTCCGCATTGAAGAAATTTTGTATTGATGAAAACATAGGGAATTTATTTCCCTCATCAATACAAAACTTGGACAAAACTTGAAACTAAGGATAGATATGTAAAAAAATCTGTTTAAAAAAAATGGTGTGTGCTGATGACCACACGGTAGAAGTGAACCTTCTGTTCGGGATACTCTTTTCTCGACAAAATATTCTTTCTGGATAATCTATTCTTGTCGGCAAGAAAAACCAGTACATCAAATCAAACTTAGAATTACCGAGCGGCAAATTACAAATGTAATTTGTAATTCAAAGTTTTCTAATTACAAATTAAGGATGTTGAGTCCCAAATCGCAAATTATAAGAAAATTCTGAAAGTTTGGTATGTTTGTGGATGAATTATTGAAGAGGTCGTGTAAAAGTTTTACAACGATTAGGAAGCTCGTTATCGAACAATTAACATTAACAAATTAAATTAAATTAAATGTAGTCTCATGGAAACTGATATAACTTTGCGATAAGTTTTTTTTTGACCTCTCAATTTTTTAATATCTACACTATATTGAAAGCAACGGAAACAAAACAAAGTTTATCGATAAATATTTTTTTTATTTGTTTAAAAAATTGTTCTTAACAAAATGTTAATATTTTAATAACGAGCTTCCTAATCGTCGTGAAATTTTTACACGACCTCTTAAATACTTCGTACAAAACATACCAAATTTTCAGAATTTTCTCATCATTTTTCATTTTAGACTTTAAAGAGGTTGAAGTAATAATGATACCATTCTGAAAATTTAATATGTTTTTCATGAAGTATTCAGGAGGTCGTGTCAAAATTTCACGACGATTAAGAAGCTATTTATTAAGCAATTAACATGAAAAGATTTCATAGGGACGCGACATCCTTAAAAATGTAATTGAAATTTTCCTAATTATTAATTACAAATGTAATTAGTGATTGAAAAATTCTAAGTTACAAATGACAAACGTAATTAGTAATTGAAAATTTCCTAATAACAAAGTACAAATGTAATTAGTAATTACAAATGTAATTAGGTTCAAATTTCGCACTAGTTACATTTTATCGATGTAATTAGAGTCAAATTTCACTCTTATTACATGTAATTAGGACCAAATTTTCGACTAATTACATTTTTCAATTTATCAAGAATCAAATTTCACTCTAATTACATGTAATTAGTATCGAATTTCCGACAATTACATTTTTCAATGTAATTAGAGACAAGTGTTATTCTAATTACATGTAAATAGAACCAAATTTTCGACTAATTACATTTTTTAATGTAATTAGTCGGAGATTCAAGTACATAAAATTGAAGTGTACAAATTGAGTAAAAATTTTTTTTTTTGCAGCACGGAGAATTCTCACCGCGGAGTAATCGGGCAATGGACGATTTGACCTTGGCCGGTGAAATTCGCGAATGACTGCTGCATCCATTCGTCGCATTGGCTTGCCGTGATTTTTTAGTGATTTTGCCGAAGAGTTTTTCGCGCAACGAGACGACCTCGCTGGAAGAATCACTGTCATCGCCAGCTTCAGCGAAAGCCTCGCGGATATTTCTCTGTACCTCGTCGGCGAGAAGACAACGACCTTGACCGAGTCTCACTCGGCATACCGGACATCGAGGAGTCTTGGCTCTGCATCCAACGCAAAGAATGTGACCGTGAACGCACTGTGATACGGGTGAAGCTGCGCTCTCGAGGCAAACTGGACATTCCAACGCGCGAACTGTACCGGAAACGGCTTTGGCGAGTTTCCCGGCGACTTCCGGTAGCGGTCCAGCGAGTGCGATACCATCCTCGGTTTTAGGATTGTTTTGACGAACGCTTCGCCAAACTTCGAGCCTCACCGAACGTCCGGCATCTTTTCGGATCAGCGAAGCAATATCTTTAACGTGTAGACCGATGAGATCAATTCCGTCGATATCCAATAGACAATCACCAGCTCTGGAAAAAAAATGGTAAATTACGATCTGCCCATTAATTTATCATCATTCCTTGCGGATTACAAGTTCCTCATAAACAAATGGTTTCAAAGGTCCCTGGTAAAGGGAAATCTTCGAATGGTTTCAAATTTGGTCAAAGTACATTTCCATGCCTCCAACATGCAGATTTTTTGATTCGCCATGCATCATTATTTGAGGATGTTTATGTGTCTTTTTTGTGAATGTTGTAATGAAAGCATCACATTTTTTCCAAGCTTTATATGGCAGCATACTTCGACAAATGAATGTTATAGAGATTTGCTGAATTTTTCATATTTATCATTCTTTCTCGAAAAAATTGATTAAAAAAATATATTTTACACGAAAAGTTAAATCCGGTTGGTTGATGGAACTCCAAAATTTACAATCCTACCATTTTCCATATATTTTGCTACAGATCTTTTTCATTTTTAAATTACAATATTGGACATTTACTTACATTTTTCAATTAATGTATTATCTTTTTTTTTAAATGAAGTTACATACATTGCTTTCTCATCATTTCCCAATATTCATAAACCTCCCGGATTATAAAGTGGCTTTCTCATAGTCTTCCGCATTCCGCACATTTCGTTTTCAAGAATAACGAACAATATTGATGAAATCATTATGATAGATAGTTCATATTACGACCGGTTTTATTCTTTGAAACACATTCACTTTTGAGAAATATCTTCATTCTTGAAAGAAAATTCATCAATTTATATTTTTTTTAAACTTTGGAACAATATTATAATTTATGTGAACAAACTTGTTTTCTGCTCTGTATTTATGTGGCAAGATTTTCTGTAAATTGCAAGCTGCACTTGTTTAGAATGGCTATTTTTACACTGAAGATAAATTCAAAATCCTTTTGCTAAATTTTTGCTCCATTTTCAAAAATCTTAAAATAGCGAAATTTCAAGTGCTCATAACTTTACTTCGGTTCGACCGATGCAAAAATTCCTTTTTCGGACTTGAATACTATCACTTAACTCACAGAATCGCGTTTGGTTTATTCCGACAACTTTGAAAATCGCCGAAAAAAAGGTATGCCTTAAAAAATTTCCGAAAATTGATGGTCGAACTTTAAAAATCTACCAAAAATTGAAAAATTATCCGAATTGGATGAACCAACCGGCATTTTGAAGCTTCACCGATCTCAAAAAGAATGAGTTTAAGTCGAAACCGGAATTCCATCTAGAAAAAACGCTACAGTCATTTTAGTAAACAAATTAACTTTTGCCAAAAAGCCAAGAAACAAATTTTTCAGATTTTTCCTTTTTGAACCTTATATCGATGTATTTTTTCCTCCTGAATCCGAATTTACCAATAGTTTTCCCAAAAAATCAAAATTTCTAAGAAATTTCATCAAAAATTTTTTTCGTTCAGTTTTTACCCCATTTTCAAAAACCTCAAAGTAGCGAAATTTCAAGTGCTCGTTACTTTACTTCAGTTTTGCCGACTCCACAATTTCTTTTTCGTACTTAAACGTTGTGACTAAACTTAGAGAATGGCGTTTGGTTCATTCCGATAACTTAATTTATGTAGAAATGAGAGCACTTTATGCCTTAAAAAATTTGCAAAAATCGATGGTCGAAATTTAAAAATCTGCCAAAAATCGAAAAATGACCGGAATCGGATGAACCAAGCGAGGTTTTAAAACTTGAACGATTACGAAAAAAATGAGCTCATGCCCAAGCGGCAATTCTATCTAGAAAAAAAATTACAGCCATTTTAGTGAACCGATTGAATTTTTGCCAGAATGAAAAAAAAATTCTTTTTAAATCGTTTTTTCGGGCTTTATATTGATGTATTTTTCTCCCCTGATCGTGAATCTACCAATAGTTTTTTCGAAAAATCAAAATTCTCATGAATTTTCATTAAAAATCAAATACTATCAAAAATCATGAAAACATGATTTTTTGTAACTAGAAATTCTCAATTGAAAAGTTTCGACATACATTTTTTTTTAACAAAAATGAAACTTTCTGAGTGCTAAAGCAAAACTGCATTTGTATTAATCCAAATCAAAGAATCGATTATATAATTGTTTAAATTAACACGAAAAAAAATGCTGTACATTTTTTCAAATAACTTTTTATTTTGTAGGAGTTATACCTGAGTCCTGCTACATCAGCTGTGCTTCCAGTTTCGACGTAACCAACCCAGGGATAAGGATCCCATTTTGATCTCGACAGATGAAAGCCCCACGATTTCCTGATTCCTTTCTGGTCATCTTCATTCCCGAGCTTCAGTATCAGCGATATCCTGCAGGATTGAGGAGCGATTATCAGAATATTGGGTTTGACTTCCGGTGCGGTCATAACGACCCTGAAACCCGCTGCTTTCGCGAGAAATCTTGATCTGCAGGTAAAAGTGTTCTTCAACATGAATTCGTCTGATTCGCAAAATTATATCATAATTGCATTGAATAATTGTGATTAATTGTCTCTTTGATAAATGAAGATTTTTTTTGTTGCTATTTTCGATACTTTGTATAATCGTATGTTTGCTGTTTCTATTTCTCACCGTGGATTTTTTGCTTCCCTGATGAGATCCGTGCAGATGATTCAATGCGAGTAAAGGCTCGCGTGTTCATCGTTTATTCTATACTCTGCGCGACGCTCACTGTCGATGGAATCCCGCGGGGGCCGTTTCGTGGTGGACGTGGGTAAAAGTCGCTCACCTTCACCCAAATAGCAGACTGTGCACTTGGCATTGATACCACATCAAAAAGTCGGTATCCATATTATTTTCCCGCATCTTAAGATAAATCGAAAATGAGTTATGAAGATAAATTAAAAAAAAAAAAAAAGAATTTCACCGACACTTTTTCTCTTCTCCTTTATGTACTCTATTTCGTATGTACATATGGTTATTATTCAAGAATAATCATCACTAGACACAGTAGCTGCCTTTCGTTTTTTTTCGGCTTAAAGACCTTTTCGTCGTGCGAACTAACAGATTAATTAACTTCCTGACGGAAAGAAATAATTACAAAATTAAGGGAACAATAATCTTCGCAGGAATTACAATGGATTTCCTGTAGTATGTACAAATCAGCTAGGATATATATGAATAGACATAAAACTTTCTCGATAAGCGTTATTAATTAAAAAAAAAAAATGCCATTATGAAAGAAAAAAAAGTCACGATTTCCTTGTTTCGTTTTGGTACGGCGATATAAAATGATTGTTCCTTCGGAAAATGAGATTTTCAGTGACGAGATAAAAGTTTTATCTATCGAGGATTAATTCTAACCGGAAATCGGCACGAGAGAATCGATCAACAGAGATCTTTGAAAATTGATATGCTTTTCGTTGTTGGTCGAGCCTTCTTCGTCATTAGTCGTTAAGAGTATTTCTCTGATCAACGACAATATTGCATTTTGCATTGCATTTTGGTCGCTCAACGTAATACACATTTCCAAAAAGTATACGAAAAAGAAACCTGTCTTTTCGGAAGAACGTACACGTATATTAAGATGCCTAAAAAAATCACTGATTTCTTTGTTTTATCACTCATCGAGGCTTGTATACTTTTTTTTTCTTACTAAAAGATAGGTCACGCATCAGTGCGATTCATTTTTACTACTGCTTCATCATCGTTGAAATATTAGAAAAATACCAATTTGAGAAATTGAAAAATTGATATATCGCAAGATGTGTCTACAAAATAAAAAGTTTTTTTCACATCTCACTTTATACATTTTTTTATCGATTATGAGTTGTCAGACGATAAATTTGAGCATACTTTTCTCATTTCTCGTTTTTCCTCTCGTTCTTTCTTGTCAATCAATAACAAATGTCAAAATTGAAAACAACAATAATAGAAGAATTATATTTTCCACAAGGAAAATGTTGCACTTCGATTTATAATTAGTGAATATTTTCATACATTTCTACCAGAGTTGGGCAAAGTACTTGAAAGTACTTCAAGTATCAAGTACAAAGTACCGTAGGTACTTGAAGTATCAAGTACTTGTTACTTACAAGTACTTGAAAAAATCAAGTACCAGTATCAAGTACTTTTCAAGTTTTCGGGTACGTCTCGAAAATTCTGGTATTTCGGTCATTCCATGTCAAATCGACCAAGAGTTGGAATCGACCACTTTCAATTCCTATAAAATTTAGTCAGAAGTTTTGTTTTATCATAAAACCAAGTTCTACTAAGGATAAAACATTAAATTCTTGTTTTTTCAAAAGTTATGCAAAATTCCAAATTTAACCGGTTTTCAATTTTTTTTTCTAAATATCTTGAAAACTATGATAGTTATGAAAAATCGTTTGTTTTGTCTTGAAGAGTATACTTGGGGCTACGAAACAAAAATATTTCGACAAAAAATTATGAAAAATGATGAATTAGGAGAATTTTGAATTTTCTAAAATCGTGAAGATCCACAATTAACATCGAATTTTTTTGTTAAAAATTGAAAGGGGTCGATTCCAAATATTGGTCGATTTGACATGGAATGACCCATATTCAAAGGCTTTGCACATGCAACCATCAGCAAGACACATTCAAAAGTACTCGATACTTGTACTTGAAAAAAGTACTTCAAGTACAGTACTTCAAGTACAAGAAGTACTTGAAAAAATGCAGTACAGTACTTGAAGTACTTTTTAAGTACTTTGTACTTGGCAAGTATCGAGTACTTTCAAGTACCTGCAAGTACCGAGTACTTTCAAGTACCTGCAAGTACCGAGTACTTTCAAGTACTGCCCAGCTCTGATTTCTACATTATTACTTTAGTTATCGATCAGCAAAAACGGAAACAATGGATAAAGTCTAATGTTACACATTTTTTGAAGTTTGAATTTTCGCCAATTTAGATGTGATAAAAACTTTGGTAGATGACACAAAAAAATGCAAACCGATTTTGAGATATGTCAATCTTTCACATTTCCGAAGATGGTATGTTTTACGTATGAATATCACTGAGACAGTAAGAAAAAAATCGTATGCATTTTTTTTAGTAAAAAAATGAATCTCGACGAGTGTGGTACCAGAAAAAAAAACAGCATATTTTTGCCATCCTAACGTTTCACATAACCATAAAAATTGCTCAACTTGTTTCTCTCTCTCGCACAGATACGCACGTTGAAAGACTTGAGGATCGTTAAAATCGTAATCATGTTTAAAGAATTAGAAAAAAAAAATGTTTACAAATGCGATTAAAAATCTCGAGAGCAGAGAGAAAAAGTTTCGCGCGATTCTACACGTTCTCGGATTTTTCGAGTTTCAAACACCGAAAGTCGTGGAAGTGGTGTGTTTGAAACACAAAATTATTGATACAAAATATTCAAGCACTGGTTTAGCGTGTGCAGAGTCGCGTGAGCCGTTGCTTTTAGCACAAGAAGATCCGGATCAAGATGAACGCTTGAAGTTTCTATCGTCTGGGCAAGAACGTGATTCTGCTTTTCTACTTTGTTCAATTGTTCTCTGCAATTGGCGAATGCGTCGAGAACCTCGAGTTTGGCAACTGGAGTTCGATTCGTGTTCGTCGAATGTTCTCTTGGTGGCAAAGGCGGATGACTGCTGGCTATCGCTCTGGTGTACATTTCTGTGACTGCCCTGAGTTTGTCCACCCATTCCTGACGCGCTCTCGCATCCGTAGCTCTGAGTTTTATCATGTCACCTGAACAAAATAAGAAATAAATTGAGATTAGAGAAAAAAAGGCCGTTTAAAAACATTTTAAGGGGGAGCGCAAAGTCAGAAGCCTCAAAAAGTCCTAAAAAAAAAACATTAATGCCAATCCAAAAATTTAGTGAAAATGCCAAAGTTATTCTTCAGAAATACTTTTTTTTTGTCTGAAAACATGTATTTTTAGCGAGAGTTCAAAGTCAAAAGTATCCTCTATAGCGATCCAGCCTTTAATAAAATTTAGTAAAACAAGCAAAGAAACCCTGCAAATTGGATATTGCACATTGCTTCCTCATCTTAATCACATAGCTTCCTTTATCACAAAGTATGGCATTCAATTTTGGCTTCCTCATAAAGGAAGCTTTGTTAACTGTCGAAAAACATGAGTACAACGTGCAAATTTGCCAAATTCATTCAAATTTACTTCTTGCTAAATTTGATTTTTGCTAAATTTAATAGCGAACAACATTGATCACTATTTTGAATTTGTACAAAATTTCGGTTCAATATCTCGCAAATAGCTGAAGTTAGAGTACGCTTTTTTAAAAAAAAACTAAATTTGATAAAATTTTAATCATTCGATCGATTCTCGCCAAATTTAATAACGATCATCCTCGATAGTTATATTAGCTCTGTGTAAAGTTCCAGTGCAATATCTTAAAAATTGTAGAAGCGCGTTTGTGCTATTTTTCAAAAAATTAAAAATTTTATAAAATTTTAATCCTTCGATCTATTAATTTTTGCCAAATTTAATAGCGAACAACATCGATAGCTATATTAGCTCTGTGCAAAGTTTTAGTACAATATCTTAAAAATTGCACAAGTTAGAGCATTTACGCTATTTTTCAAAAAATTCAAAATTTCATACAATTTTAATCCCTCGATGGATTTTCGTCAAATTCAATAGCAAACAACCTTAATAGCCATACTAATTCTGTACAAAGTTTGAGTGCAATATCTTGAAATCTGCAGAAGTTAGAGCGTTTACGCCATTCTTGCAAAAACGAACAAAGTCGATAAAATCTGAACACCCGTTAGAATTGAAACAAATTTTTTTTTATAATGGAGAGCAATTCGTGCTCGACAAGTGTGCCAAATTTTAGCTCGATATCTCGAAGCGTTCTCGAGTTATTAATTATTTACATCAGAAACTCAGGATACACACACACACACAAACACACATCCACTCGGACATTTTTTCTAAATATGATTTCTCGATATTTTAAGACATTTTGAACACATTGGCATAAAAATCTCGAAAAAAGATTTTTTCACGAAAAACAAAGCTTTATGAGGAATCAATATGCTTGAAAACAAATTGAGGACTTTTGACAATTGATCGGAGCAAAATGTCTTGAAAAAGCATTATTATTAAAAAAATGGGAGGCAGCTTTTCCATGGATTTAGAGTAATAGCCATCTAAAATAGTCTCATGTTCATTGAATAAGTTTGAATGGATAACTAAAATGTTACTAGATATGTTTTCAAGAAAACTATCTTGATAATGCAATTTTAACCCTCCTTGGTTATCTGCGTCGATTTGACCTCGTCCATTTTCGAACAATTATTGTGACCAAACTATCGGTCGGAAAATAAAAAAAAAATTACAGAAGATCCTTCAAACATTCTAGTTAATGTATTAAAAATTATTTAAAAATTAAATGACTATTCAAAAAAATTCATAAAGAAAAAAGAAAGTAGTTGTGGGGTCGTTTTGAATCCGTGTGACCACGGAAGGTTAAATGATACATTTTTTATTTTAACATTATAAACCATACCTGTCGCAGAGTTGACGACAAAGGTATTGGAGTCTTCGTCACTCGGTGCGATAACTGCACCGGCGAGATATATCGAGCATCTTGGCCTCTGATTCTTTTCAGACTCGCTGAGGAAATAATGCAATTCGCCAGTTTCCGGACTAAGAATGAACCAACGATATTGCCAGCCCTTCATTGCGTTTGTGTACTTGTGCAAGAGACCCTCATAAGGCTGTCTCGTCTGGGAGTTCATTTTTTATTCTCCTCTCTTTTGTATTGGCGAGCAATTTTTTTTATCGTGGCAAATGAAGAGTCGATAGATTGTTGACTTATAAATTAAATTCCATTTTGAGACTCGTCAACTGTCATCTGAGGGCTCCGAGGATGACACTTCACGATTTTGAGGTTAAAATAACTTTGTACATGGAGCGCAATGGAGAGACTGCGAGCGATGAAAATATAGGTTAGGCTGGGATCAATTACTGTGTTCCAAAATACATTACATATCATTACGGATTCACTCTCGCAGACTTTAGACTCTCCGTTTATTTCATTATTATTCTTTAGTATGCCTCTCATATACCTGATTTTTTATGAAAATCATGACAACCGGAACTCGGAAGCCGTTTCTTTCTCAGCTGCACGATGTCAAAGTATATTACTTCTGGTTTCGAAAAAACGGGATAATTACACGTGAGAATTTACGCTTGGGAATAGATTTTTATCATTCAATTATGTGGATGCTTACGGTTTTTTTTCTAATAATTCTATTTCATACGAATGCCTCGAAATTTATGATGAAATGAGGTCATTTCAAACGCTCTTTGTACACTACCGGTGAAAAGTTTCCGGATAAAAATTTAAAAAAGGTCTGGGACGTTTTTTTATGCCATTTCGCCGATAGTCAACGTAGACTAATTTATCAAGCGGCATTTTGAAGGGGAAGAATTCGGCTTCATTACCTGATTTTTTCATTATTTTTACAAATTGTTTTTAGATTTGGGACTCTATTTTGAAAACAGTTGTTTTTCGCCTTTTTCCCCTCTCTTCAGGAGCACCCATCTACTAGAGGAAATTTTTTAAATACATTTTTAAGATTGGATTCACAAAGGGGAAAGGTTGAGCTTCAACTTCCTTTTTTTTAAACTTTAAGCGATTTTTTTTCCAAAGTTATTCTGATTTTTGTGAAAAAAGAGGAAATTTGAAAAATCCAGCGTAACATGAAAACAAAGAGGATTCATGAAAAACTTCAAGATAGCAAAAAGTTGTGTCTGTTTTTGTTGAGTTCAGAGGAATTTTTTCAGATTTTTTTTTTCAAATTTTTGTCTACTCATGTTGAGGCTGGAAAAAAAATTAGGAAAAAAAATTTGAAAAAAAATTCCAATCTGTAAAATAAAGTATTTTCCCCTGGTAAAAAAAAATTCTAATGGTAAAATAAAGTATTTTCCCCTCTTGAAATTTTATCAATAATCTCATAGTTCTCGAGTTATGGTAATTGAATGATCCGAGCTTCGACCCAGAAAATGAGAAAAAAAAATTTTGGGAAAAAAATCTGAATTTTTTTTCTGCACTCAACAAAAACAGACGCAACTTTTTCCTATCTTGAAGTTTTTCATGAATCCTCTTTGTCTTCGTGTTGTACGGGATTTTTCAAATTTCCTCCTTTTTCACACAAAAAAACAGAATAACTTTGGAAAAAACAATCGCTCAAAGTTCTTGCGCTGAAAGCCCATAATGAAAAATACAATAAGCTTCGTATTAGAAAATGAATGCTTAATTTTTATTGATGTCAATCCAGTCAAGTGTGTACCCCGATATACTTAGTTATCTCTTATTTTGCGGGTCATAAAGATATTCATAATGATGTAATAATAATACATTAGTAGTGGCAGTAATAATCTTTTACCCTTTTGAATATAAAAATAAACCTGTCATATTAAACAGTAAACTAACGTAAAAGCCTGTCTTCATTAAACCTATGGAAGCGCTTCGCGGCTTTCTTCTGTTTTCTACTTTCAGAAAAATAAAATAAAATGGTAACGAGACTTCTTTTTACCGTACCGTTTTCCTCGAATTTCTCAATCTAAATTGATCTTAAAAATTACCAAAACAGTCAAAGCTATAATTCGAGCCGAAGTTATACCTCAGAAGCTCTTCTTATCGGCGCCGTATAAAAATATATAAAAAAATAATAACTATATTCTGAATGAAGCAATTATTGCTCTGTAAAGACACTCTCATTGGAATCTTCAAGGGTGAATGAGACCCTCCTTGATGAGCGTCTCGCGTACGGACGGTAATTCAACCTCATAATCACCGTCAATATTTTTATCCTTAGACGCTTTCTTCAATATCTTCACGTCGATGATTTCTTCGGGCTTGATCAACTCGATCAGTCTACTCTGTATATTCTCCGGCACTTTACCATTTACCAATGGTACACCAAGATCTGTAACAGACAGTGTCAGACACAGTCAGGGTTGCGAAATTTTTAATGAAAAAGTAATGCATTAACCATTACTTTTTTAATGGCTATAATGAAATTTAATGGTTAATGGAAATTATTTTTATTAACCGTTAAAATTTAATGGTTAATGGAAATTATTTTCATTAAAAAAAGTAATGCATTATTTACGACCCTGCCCATTACAATGTAGTGTGTAATAGAAAAAATTTTCATTACCCATTGCAATGTAATGTGTAATGACAAAACTTTGATTTCAATTTTGGGAATGGAAAAATATGGATGAATAAATTATTGCAATTGTGCATTACATTTTATTGACTTAAGACTTAGATTTTCAGGTATCTTAAATTCTAAAAAGCTATTATTGCAATGTAATGTGTAATGAACACAACTTTGATTACAATTTTGGGAATGGAAAAATATAGATGAATAAACTATTGCAATTTTGCATTATATTTTATTGACTTAGGACTTAGATTTTAACCTTAAATTATAAAAAGCATCTATATTATAATTCTAAAAATCTAAGTTCTAAGTCAATAAAATGTAATGCAAAACCGCAATAATTTATTCATCTATATTTTTCAATTCCCAAAATTGCAATTAAAGTTTTGTCCATTACACATTACATTGCAATGGGTAATGGAAATTTAAATAATGCATTACTTTTTTTAATGCAATGGCATTTTCATTAACCATTAACTTTTAATGGTTAATGAAAATGCAAATGCATTAAAAAAAAGTAATGCATTATTTGCAACCCTGCACAGAGTTAAAAAAATTAGTGGATGTTCCGAGGATGCATTTTATGAAAGATAATGTTTTACGTACTCTTTACCATGCAGGAAAGTCCCAGACCACCCGGGGACATAAAGTCCTTGGTCATCTCTCGAATATTTACATGATCGACGGTTTCCACGTTTCCGAAATCAAGGAAGTAAATGACAGCTTGCGTTGGCGTCTTGTTAGGATTCAGGCAGGTTCCGCGATACCATCCACCGTCGTAAACAGCGAGGCATAACTCGTGTGCTCTCGGTATGTAGTGTTTTTTCGTTGATTCGCAATACTGTTGCACCTGTAATTATTTGTTGAGAGATTAATATTATAAAAATTAACGAAACGCCGATATTGTGATTTCTGCGAGTTATTCTTCAGTAATGTATATGAGTCATTCCATGTCAAATCGACCAAGAGTCGGAATCGACCCCTTTCAATTTTGATGAAATTTGGTCAGAAGTTTTCGTTTTCAACAAAACAAAGTTCTACCAAAAGAAAAAAATAACATTTCTTTTTTCGAAAGTTATGCAAGCAAAACTCCACAATTTTTTTAATCTTGCAAGTTTATTATTTAAATATCTCGGAAACTATTATAGTTATGAAACATCGTTCTGAATTCGTCTTAAAAAGTATACTTAGGGCTATGAAAAAAAACATTCCGAAATTTTTTTTTTTGAAAAATGATGAATTTGGAGAATTTTGAATTTTCAAGAATCGTGAAAATCCAAGTTGGACATTAAATGTTTGGTTCCATTTTTTTTTATATAATATACCTTGTACCGATCTTAAAAAATCCTGAAATTTTCAGAAAGGTGTTTTTTGTTGTTTTAAAAATATGAATTTTTAAAAATCGTGTAAATCCACATCACACCAATATTAAATTTTTGGTCACATTTTTCTTATGTAATACCTTGGACTGATCTTTTAATTTTGGTAAAAAAATTTTTTTTCTACCAAAATTCAAAAATGTTCATTTTTGAAACAAAACAACACCATCCTTAAATTTTCAGGATCTTTCAAGATCAGTCCAAGGTATTATATAAAAAAAATGTAACCAAAAATTTAATGTTGATCGTGGATTTACACGATTTTAAAAAATTCAAAAATTGATATTTTTGAAAAAACAAAAAATACCTCTCTGAAAATTTCAGGATCTTTTAAGATCAGTACAAGTAATTATATAAAAAAAATTAAACTCAAAATTCAATGTCCAACTTTGATTTTCACGATTTTTTTAAATTCAAAATTCTCCAAATTTATCATTTTTCAATTTTTTTTTCGGAATATTTTTTTTTTCATAGCCCCAAGCTATTTAAGAGCTATTTAGCTCTTTAAGACGAATCAAGAATAATTTTTCGTAACTATAATAGTTTTCGAGATATTTAAAAAATAAACTTAAAAGATTTGAAAAATTGTGAAATTTTGAATTTTTGATAACTTTCGAAAAAAAATTTTGAATTTTTTTTCCTTTGGCAGAACTTCGTTTTGTTGAAAACGAAAACTACTGACTAAATTTCATCGAAATTGAAAGAGGTCGATTCCGACCCTTGGTCAATTTGACATGGAATGACCCATATATATACATTTTAAACATCTTCAGTGACAGTTCGAAGTCAAAAGTATACTCTTTAATGATCCAGTCTTTCGTAAAATTTAGCAAAACAAGCAAAACAAGTTTGAAAAAATGTTGAGGACTTTCTGAAAATTGATCAAAGAGCAAATTGTCCTTAAAAAGCATTGTAATTAAAAAACCGAGACGTACCTTCGCCATGAATTTGGAGTAATCGTGAACTAAGATATTCTTACGTTCATTGAATAAGGTAATAGACACTAAACAAGTAATAAGAGATAATGTACAGCAAAATATTTTTCTTTTTCTTAAGTATGAGCCTCTAACTTATTTTGAGCGAGTCTTCGGAAAAAAGAAGTTAAACAAAAATTAAATATACTTCAAATTGGCATAAATATGTACAAAAAATTCTGTTCCAAAAATCCCGACACTTCCTTTAAATTCAAAAAGATTGTATGAAAATTCACCTGTTGGACTGTGCTTTCATAAATTTTTACAAAAAAAAAAAAAAAAAAATCAAATGGAAAAAATAAGTTCAGAGCTTTAGGTTTTGCCAGAGAGAAAAAATAATGACTCACCAATTTTGGCATGATTGATGTTATGTGAACTATGTGTTCTCGATCGAAGGGAGCCATAACGTACTTGAACGGCGGTTCAGTCGCGTGAAGAATCAGAGCCTTTACTGTATGACCGACTTCACCAAGATCCGCTACGTCAAGATCGTCCATCATGAAACAACGCAGATCTGGTGGATCGAACACAGAAAAAAGTAAAAAATAAAAAAAAAATAAAAAAAAATAAAGCGAATTTTATGATGAAATGTGTTTATTCATTGTCACATTTGATAGTACGTACTCTTGGATGGATCTTCGCGTTTCCAATTAGGGGTCAAATACTCATTAACTTTCTCATTTACACATTCTCCGGTAGCACTCGTGAGTGTAACACCATCTATCGACGGAGTTCCTTCGAATGTGCAGATTAACGACTGTTCCTTGCCGACAAGAAGGTCCAGATATTGATGTACTTCTTTGGTCGGAGGTACTCCTTCTTGCACGTCCTTCAAGATGACCTTTATTGCGCAGGTTTTGGACTATAAAAGAGAGGGAAAAAGTCACCATTTTCTCGGTCAAATTATTGCAGTCAACGCATGTTAGCAAACATGCAAAAAATTTCGCGTTCAAATATGTCCTCAGGTCACAGGTACATTTCGACCTTGAAAGTCCTCTAAAGTCAATTAACCTTAAACAAGGTGTGGATGCCTCTGGGAATGAAAGCTTTTCAAATTCTTTGGTAACGATCGAAGTTATTAATTTTAACAAGGTGCATTTAGTAGTGACCTCGAGGTTTACCTTCAAGGTTATTTCAAGGTCAACTATGGTTTTTTAAAATGAAAACCTGTATTTTTGAGTTCTGAAATCAATAGAACAGACAGTTTTACATTTACATTAAAAAATTCGAAAAAGATCAAACAACTTTGATAAGTTTAATTTCGGAACTCAAAAATACAGGTTTGAGATCATCGTCAAGGTCACTACTAAATGCGCCTTGTTAAAATGAATAACCTTGGTCGTTACAAAAGAATTTCTGAGCTTCTATTCTCAGAGATATCCAGGCCTGGTTTGAGTTTAATTAACTTTAGAGGACCTAAATGTCTACTGGACCATACATTTCATCACTTTTAAGGATTTTAGCACAAAAAAAGTGTTTCGTGAACTTTGGCAATAAATGCGATTTTTCTTCAACATGAAAAAAGCGGAAGTTTATCATGCAATTTATAAACAAAATGCTCAAATAAACATAAAGAATAAACAAAATTGTTTTTATCAAATAAATTATTTTTTTTGTGCGTTTGTTGTATTTGAACAAGTATTAGAATTTTGTTTTTGAAGAGTGAATATATATTCTTAAAATATCCTTTTTTCAATGAATAAAAACATGCGTCATGATTTAGTAAATATTATAAATTATTCTAGGAAAAAAATGGCAATAAAATAAAATTGGTCGAAAATTGACTCAAATATGACAATTTTTTGAATCAACTTTTTTTCAATTTGCTATATCAATGATATAATTTATAATTGCATTTTTATAGATACCGAAGACAATGAAAGAGAAATTTTTTTAAGTGTGTCAGAGGCAAATATTACGAACCTCTTTTAACTCGTCCGGCATAACTCTTAATTGATCGATTGTCGTGAGCTCGACATTGCCATAATCAACGTATGAAACTCCAATCTTCCCTTCGTCGTGTTTCGTTACAATGGCACGATAGAAATTACCGTCCATGAATTTCGCGAGCACCAATTGTCCAATCGCTGGAGGTCCCTCGAGTTTCGGTGCTGGTGAAGGTAAAAAAAAACCATAAGAATTTCGTACTTCCAAATTCTTTTTCATTACTACGAGCATTAAATTTCTTTTTAATCCATAGACGTACCTGTTTGAGCTGCTTTGGCAACGTTTTGCGTGATACGGTGAGCGCGTTCCAATGACTCTGTGTCCAAACTTCGCAAGTAGAGTATGCGCTCACTGCTGTACGCGGAAATGCACACCTTCAATTGAGAAAATGCAACTAAGTAACGTAGATATCGCAATCATTGTAAAAGAATGCGTATAAATGTTAAATTTGCAAATTGCTTCATGATTAGTAGACATTTGCAACTTCTGCTCTTCTATACGGGTTATTCCATGTCAAATTGGCCAATAGTTGAAATCGACCCCTTTCAATTTTGATTAAATTTGGTCAGAAGTTTTCTTTTATTATAAAACAAAGTTCTGCCAAAGGAAAAAAATTAAAAATTTTTTTAGGAACATTTAAAACTTCACAATTCTTCCAATTCTTTAAATTTATTTTTCAAATATCTCGAAAACGATTATAGAATCGTTCTAGGTTCGTCTTAAAGAGTATACTAAAAAAAAAAAAAATATTCCAAATTATTTTTTTTAAATGATGAATTTCGAGAATTTTTAATTTTTAGAAATCGTGAAAATCCACGATCAACATTATTTACTATACATTACATTATTTTATATAATACCTTGTACTGATCTTAATGGAAAGATCTTGAAATTTTCAGAAAGGTGTTTTTTTTTCAAAAATATGAATTTTTGAACTTTGGTCAAAAACATTTTTTTTTTGCCTCCAAGTTAAGTATAGTTGGGCAATCATGTAATTTTGTCATTTTGAGCAGTAAAAATTACATGAATGCTCAACTTTACTCAACTTGGAGGTAAAAAATTTTTTTTTTAAATCAAAATTCAAAAATTCATATTAAAAAAAAAACACCTTTCTGAAAATTTCAGGAACTTTTAAGATCATACAATCTATTACATTTAAAAAAATGTATGTTGATCGTGGATTTTCACGATACGTAAAAATTTAAAATTCTCTAAGTTCATTACTTGAAAAAAAAAAAATTCGGAATTTTTTTTTTCGTAGCCTCAAGTATACTCTTTAAGGCGAACCCAGAACGATTTTCTCGTAACTATAATAATTTTCGAGATATTTAAAAAATAAACTTGAAAAATTTATGAAATTTGAATTTTGCATAACTTTAGAAAAACAAAATTTTTTTTCTCCTTTGGTTCGTTTGGTACTTCGTTTTATGGTAAAAGAAAACTTTTGACTAAATTTCATCGAAATTGAACGGGGTCAATTCCAACTATTGGTCAATTTGACATGGAATGACCCATATACAATTTTTCCAATTTTGGTTTACCCATAGAACTTGAAAGCTTAAAGAATGCCCAAAAATAATATAAAACCTTTGTCCATTGTTTTTAATTTGCAGATTTTTTTTACTGCAGTATTTCTCACTGAAACGTATTTTGTTTGTGAACTTTTTTTTAGTCAGATATCGTAAAATAGGCAACAAAAAAGATAAAGTTGCTCGATTTTTTTTTCTTCGAAGTTTTGGAATATTGTAAGTACTTCAAAGCATTGAAACTTTGGAAAAAATAATTTTCCCGGACTAAAAAAATTCTTTATGAGAAAGTAAAATATTCAACAACTCCTCAATTATGAAAAAATGATGCCGGACCTCAGAGTTGTTCTTAAGATCAGCGAAGGCCAATCCTTTCTGCTCCGGCGTTGGTTTCCAGCTCTTTATCGTAAAGCTAGGACCCTTCGAATTGTCAGCTTGAAGAACAACCGCTTTGACGATTCTCTCGCCGCTCAAATCGACGATTTCCGTCACTTCGAATTGTGCGGCATTTTCGTTTTCCGCGATGGACGTTCCGGGAACATCCATTGTAACGATAGAGCCGAATGCGCAGATGTTCTCGTATTCAGAGGGCATCGGAACGACTTGTTCCACCGATGATATTCTAGCTTCGTCAACGAGGGCCAAACGTATCGGTGGACCGAGTGAGAAAACGTAACCGCGGAGCCAAGCGTCGTCGCGTTTGCCGCAAACAAAATCACCCATTTTCGGAGTAAAGTTCGAGGATTTTTGCATCATGTTGCAAGTCTCGCTCAATGTCTCGTAGATCAATTGATATTGTTCCATGAAGTTAGCGTTTAAAACGCATACGGCGTAAGAATTGTTGTCGAGCGCCATGTAAACTTCGACGAAATGTTGCGAATTCACAGTCAAGCTATCGACAACGTTCGGCAACTTTGGCAATGATTTTTCCTCGATCAATTTCGGCATTTCCGGAATCTTCGGTGTCTCAACGATAGCCGATCTTGTAATCGTTGGTGACTTCGTTATTGTCTCGACTACGTTATCATGATCGACGACTTCAATGACGCCATTCTCATCGATGCCAATCATTTTCACCGACAGATTCTCTCCCTCGGAGACATTCTTGACCTTGGAGCTCGACGAAAGACGAAGATGTACGGCGTAAGCCGGGTAAACTGTAAAATTCTCCAACGAGCGAAAATCATTCGTCTGGGGAGATTCCGCGTTGCCAAAATCGATGTACAATATTTTCATTGGATCATTGGACAATATCGATGCTCGGTGCCATATTGATTCGTATTGCGTGGCGTACGTCGATCCAACGACGAGATCGGCCACTTTTGGCAATGTATTCGCTTTTTCAGCCAATTCGGTCATCATCTTTGTGAAAGATGCAACGTCGTCGAGTCGATTTACCCAAAACGTTTTGTCGGCCATCGGCACCACCACTTGCACCTTCGTCAATGAATCCTTCGAGATAGCAACGCTCTCGTATTTTATCGGCGCTTTTGTCAATGTCGCACGCGCTGGTACTCTTACAATCATCTCTTGTTGCTCGTTCAGTGAAATTTGAACGCGACCATTTACCGGAGCCTGATTCGCCACGTTCGTCTGAGATCTGTGATCTGTCTGAAAGGCAAGTTCCTTTTCCATCTTATGAAAATCCGCTTTCACTCTCTCGACCGATCCTATGGAACCTGCCTTTGAAGGTGCCTTTGTGCGCATTTTGCCTTCATTGTCGCTTGAACAGATTTGTCGCGAATTCTTGTCATCGGGTTTAACGGGATCTTGTCTGGACATTTCCTTGGATTGATCATTCGCATTCTCGTCGTAGCGTCGATTTTCATTGGAACGAGGAGAGGAGAGCTTCTCGGGTGAGCGTATCGCAACGTTTTCAGTCTGCTGTGATTTTAAGATTTCCGCTTGTTTCATCATATTCGGCTGAATGCTTTCGACGGACGGCGACGGTGGGACAATGTTTTCTTTCTCGACTGGAATTATACATTGTTCCTCGCGATGCGGAGATTTCGTTTTCTGCGGTGATAGGTGAACATCGTCTTTCGGAGTTTCCGCGGAACTCTTCATCTTTATTACGTTCAATACTTTTCTTGGTCGACGGAGAGGATTCAATGGACCGAGCTCCACGATTCCTCGAGGTTTTCTTAGTACGTGAATTTGGTCATCGGTGCTTGAACACGAAAGCGGCGCTCCTCCTCCGACATCTCCAACGAGGGCCCTGCAAAAATTACAGATCAAACAAATTGTATATGGGGCATTCAACGTCAAAACACGCGGTCATCGGTCTGAACCCCTCGGATTTTGATGTCCAATGAATTGTGGGTTTCGTTTGGCCCAAAATATGACCTCTAATTTTTAGAAATTTTTAGTTAATTTTTTAGGGGTTGCCCGAGCTAAAAAATCAATAAATTGAGCGAAAACATAAAGAGAAGTCCTTTTCAAATTAACGAAATTTTTTCGCCGCAGTATTGGGATATATCAGCATATCAACGACGTATCGATTAAAAAAAAAAAAAACTAGCCTCAAGGCGTTCGATAGAATCTGAATGATAGATCTTCAAAGTATCGGTTTTGAGACTTCTTTCGAATCGTTCGAACATGGCAAAACTTATTTTCTTTGTCTTTAGCGGAATGTTAACGCCTTGAATGATGGGTTCGACTGTATGAAAATAAGAGAAACGGTATAACATTGAAAAAAGGAACACGATGTGAAAAAATGCGATGTGTTTCTCGAATGTGACGGCAAAACTATGGAATAAAAAGAAATTGTTACTAACGGAATGACTTTGCACTCTATCATATGTCGGGACCAATCTCCGACTTGGCACTCCCGAGAACAATAGTACGCGTTGCATTTGGCACAATGCAGCTTCGCCGTGTGTCCGCAGAATAGGCATTTGCCGATTTCGTGCTGCAATCTATCCTCGCCGTATTGATAGAAACCCTGTACAAGAAAAGAATTTGACTGTCAAATTATATTACGAGACGAAATGCGCTGAGATCGGCGAAAGTATTAATTTTTTTCAAGTACTCTTCAAAGCGAACTGTACTTGTGCATAAAATTTGATTTTTCAAAGCGGAAAGTGTATGAGGTATTCCCGCTCAACGGGACCCCTTTTTAGGCCGACCTCTTTCGATTTTCTTGAAACTAGAGTATGTTTTAGTGTTGTCTGAAAGTATATTGCACACCAATTTTCAGATCTCTAACTATAATACTCTTTGGAATACACCAAAAGTTATATTTCAAACTTTTTGCGTATTCGGCGCTTCGGAGCTTTGGCACGGCGCGAAATAAAATCGAAAAAATTCTCTAACAATAGCTTTCGATCGGAAATTTCTTGCGCTTTCCAAAAAAAATATCAGCGATTTCGAAAAAACGAATTCATTTAAATTTCGGCCAAAAACCGAAAAGAATGATTTACAAAAAAAAGAGCATAATTTCATTCAGCGGCACAATTTTTTTCATGTTTTGTATATATCTGAGAAGTCACGATATAAATTTCAAGTTGGAAGTCGCATCCGTTTACTAATACAAAGTCTTTTAGTAGGATAAAAATTCTTAAATATCGTGTTTTTCGTATTCAACAGTTCTCTGATATATTATATATAGCGTTTTTTTAAAACGAATTTTGAATTTAGTAAATCAATTAAATTAATTAAATTAAATTCATTAAATAATCAAATTTATTTAATTTATTAAATTGAATTAATTAAATTAAATTTATGAAATCAAATTTATTAAATTTTGGATTTAATAAATTTATACAACTCGAAATTCGTTAAAAAAACTATATAATATATTAGAAAACTGTTGAATACGAAAAACACGATATTTAAGAATTTTTATCCTACTAAAAAACTTGACATTAAGTAAACGAATGCGAGTTCCAACTTGAAATTTATATCGTGACTTTCAGATATATACAAAACATGAAAAAAATTGTCCCGCTGAATTAAATTATGCTCTTTTTTTGTAAATCAATTTTTTCGGTTTTTGGTCGAAATTTAAATGAATTCGTATTTTTTGAAATCGCTGATATTATTTTCGAAAAGCGCAGGAAATTTCCGATCGAAAGCTATTGTGAAAGAATTTTTTCTATTTTATTTCGCACCGTGTCAAAGCTCCGAAGCGCCGAGTACGCAAAAAGTTTGAAATATAACTTTTGGTGTATTCCAAAGAGTATTATAGTTAGAGATCTGAAAATTGGTGTACAATATACTTTCAGGCAGCACTAAAACATACTCGAGTTTCAAGAAAATCGAGAGAGGTCGGCCTAAAAAGGGGTCCCGTTGAGCGGGAATACCTCACATATTTTAGTGCTGATATGATAGAAAAAATCGACATCATTTCAAAAATCAGTTTCGGAGGACACCAAAGTAAACTCACTGAGCAGAATTTTTTTTTTCAAACTATGCAAGAGACGATCAATGATCAACGATTTATAAATATTTTTCTTTCCAATCTACAGATATGTATTTTAACAAAAACGCTCTTTAAATAAAAAATCAACGTACAGTATGGCGTTTTTCGTAAGCTCGTCCGATATGCTGCTCGTACTGTTGATACGTCGGCTCGGGAATGTGGTATCGAGTATATCCACGACCCATGCTTACGAATCGTCTTCCATAATCATCAATGTTTGTGCATCCCCTTAAAATTTTCCAGAATTCCAAAGACACAATGAGAGCAAATAAAAGTTGACGGATTTTTGGTATCCCAAAACTTGAATCTGAATAAATAATTACCTGGACCACATGGCATTCGTATCGGCGTAACGACCAGCGCTCTCGAATGGATTGTACATGGTGTGATCGAGATCCATAGGATAAACGGAATTCAAGTCCGATACTGGGTGAGAATTGGTCATCTGAGCGACATTCATGGCCAGAGCTCCGGGCACGATTTTGGGATAATCCGAACTGTGAGATCTTTAAAGGGAGAACAACATTTTTGTCAAAATGATTACTTAAATGTAATAAAAAATTATAAATGAGTAATCGAAAAAAAAAAAATTTCGTAACGAAATAGGGTAACGCCACCAGTGAATGAACACTGCTCAGTGAATGAAAATCTGCACATAAATTATATATGATCCTGAAGTTCGCATTATTTTAATGCAACGGAAATTGTCAATTAATCAATAAAATGTCATTTTTTCTAAGAAATTTTTACATTGAAAATAGTTGAAATTTTTGTTTCATCTCTATTAAGGATTTAGAATTTTCAACGCGCAAGCAAAACATAAATCTAACTTAAAATGAATTTGAAAAAATTATTTCCGTTGCATTCCAACAATGCAAACTTCAACATCAATGATTATATAGCGATTTCAACTCTGTGGTCGATTCGCTGGTGAATTTTTGGATGTGATTACATTAGAAGATTGCTTATCCAAACACTGATGAATCAAGGCACTTAATTTACCCACTTGGAAAATATCGTGATATCAAAATTCGCGGAATGGTAACACTAATAAAGAGAATTTTTTTTTTGTCAATGTTAATCAAATGGGAAACCATGAATTTTAATTCGCGACCTCTAAATATTTTTTGACCGCACCCCCCTTTCACGATACTTCGTTTTTAGGTATCAACTAAAGGTTTTTGGGCACAAAGGGTAAAAAAAAAGTTGCCCTCGAATGAATCACCCTAATATATATATATATCGTATGTCTTGGAAATCGTATCGTATATCTTGGAATCATATATACTGTTAAAAAAGTATGATCCCCGATCAATGGATGTTTGAAAAATAAAAAGAGCCCGATATTTCAAAACGTTTTGAAAACCTTCGAAATTTTTGGAAAATAGTATGTTGATCTTGTTCCCCTCTTCAATTTCCGATAGAATAGACTCGTAAAATCCCGTTAAAGTTGAAAAAAAAAGTGAAATAATTTTTGCAAGCATTGATTTTTCATGATTCCCAAATTTTCAAATTCATGTTTCACAGTAGTGTTTTTGGAGAGAATTGGTTATCTAGTAGATAAAACATTTGCAGGTTTTATTCAAAAAATCTTAATTGATCGGTGGCTAACTTCAATAATAAATATGAAAAAAATACATACATTCCATTCTGGACGTATCGGCGGTCTATCATTTCGATCGGCGCCTCACTCACTGGATCCGGAATGTAATTGTTGCATTTCGGCTGTACCTTCTTCTTACGAAAAGCGACTTTCAAGTATAAAGGACTACGTTCATTGAGGGAACGTATAGCGTGCTCCGCTTCTCTGTAAGTCGTGTAACTGACGTAAGCCCATTGAGCATTTGGAGGCCTGAAGAGGCTGCATATTTCGCCGTAAGTTTTGAAAATTTGTGTGATGCCATCCTAAGGAGAAAACGACGATAGTAAATAATTTTTAATTGCGACTAATAATAAAACAGAACTTTAACCCTTAGAGGGTTAATAGATTTTTTTTCTTGCACCATACTTAATAAGTTATGCTGAGCCAGAATTTAAAAATGCAGATGCGGAAATCTTGAGGGTGATTATTTTTAATTATTATCTGTAATAATTAAATTTTTGTGTAATTATTTATATTATAAAATTTTGTGTGTAATTGTTATGTGAAATTATTTAATTTTTAATTAAATTATGTGCTTTGACTTTAACATGATTTTTGAAGCATTAAAAAAAATATTTTCTTCATTTGAATGAATAAATCTTAAAACTTCAAATTATAGTTACAAAAATTGTATCTTCAACCTGGCGCAATACTTAGTCTAACCACAATAGTTTAACTGAAGAAAACTTGCAAATGCAAACGTTCGTAATTTTAAAGCTGTTGATATGAATTTTTTTGCACGAATGTACTGTGACAAGAACAGAATTGAATTTAAAAACGATTTGTTGAGTGATTTAGTTAATAAGAAAAGTGAGATTTATAAAAGAAATGCCTGTAAATGCTTTAAGTTTGTAATCTTGCAAAAAGCAAGTTTTTTGTATCAAAATTACATCAAGGCACAGGAGCTGTGATCATTTTTTCAAAAGAACATTATACGAGTAGGATAATAGCTATGAATGTTGAAAAAAGTCACGAACTTCAAATTTCAAATGATCATTGTGTTGGAATATGTTTGAATACATTTATTATTATAAATATTCATCAAGTTTTGCGCAAGGCCCATCAATTTTTCGTTAAAAGATCACATTCAACAATATTTTGTTCAATTCAAACTTTGCAACTTAAACCAAATAAAAAATGGTACCAAACATATATTTGCATATTGCTTCCCTATTTGTTAAGCTTTCTCAACAAGGAAGCCGCAATTGATGGTCATAATTTACATGAAAAACCTCTGGAAACTGAATACAGAAAGCTTGGCTAAATGGAAAAAAATTCGAAAACTATGAGGAAATTTCCAATTTGCATGATTCTTCATATTACTTTCATAGCTCAAGACTTATTCCAAAATTTCAAGTTGATTCAAACATTCGGGTAGATCTATTAGAGACAATGACAAAAATACTGGATGAAAAAAGAACATGATTTACGTGTTCGAAAGATGGGAACCTCATCGATTTTTTTCAGTTTCCTCATCAGAACAAAAAAAATGCACATCATGAACAAAGATTATTAAACAACTTGTATTTTACCTCATTGAGTTCATCAGGCAAGTTGTTGACGTAAATGGTGTATAATTCTTCGACCCTGGAACAGTGATTAAGAGAAAGAGAATAATAACAATGATCTCGTGTTTATGGTTTCTACTTTTCTTTCATACTTTTTGTGTATAGGTCACGTGGGACGGTGAATAAGACGCCGGGTCAAATTTCCTCGCAACTCGTCGAAACGTGTCTCAACTCAATGCGAGGTATTAAAATAAAAAATCAAGAAAATCATAGATAAATACATTATTCTTTTCTTACCTGCGTTCCCCAAGAGGATGTTCTCGATCCATAGAGGCCATTTTTTGCAAACAATGATTCTGCGGCAAAGAACCGCAAGCGCGTTTTTCCGAAGTTTTCAACCTTTATATTGCTCGGATTGTTATCCTTAGATTATCACGAAGGCACACGATTTTCGAACAGTCATAAAAAAATCGTTTAATCAATATTTTACACTCTTTTAGTTTCGCATCTCGCTTTTTTTTATCACGTTTACAGCAACGTGCACCAGCTAACAATGAACGAAGAACAAAGAATGAAGCTCTTCAGTGCCGCAATTTTTGTCGCGAGGGAACGCCCGGAAGTGGCGAACTGCCGGAAGTGGCGAGAACGATGCGCGAAGTCCATAAGCAAGAACGTTATGAGATGTCCAAGAACAAAGGACCGCGCAGGACGGCGCGAGAGTCGCGCATGCGCTGTAGAAGAAGGGAGAGAGAACGATATAAATGGCGCCATTGCAATTTCGAAAGCGCGGAATTTGATTTTTAAAAAATATTCTTCGATCGATAATCCACCAGGATCTTATAAAGATACATTGAGCAAAATAGAGAAATTATTATGGTTGTATGAACAATGAATTATCATAGATAAACGTTTAAGATATTCTCATATTTTGAACTGATATAATCACAAACGACAGTGGCGCCGGTAGTTTTCAAGGTCATGATCTCACTATTTATAAATAAATCTAATTACATGCACTGATTAAGCTTTAAAAAATTTTACACGCTAACAGAGAACACGGACGATAGGCGTCGAATGGAAATTAATCAATATAAAATGTATTCAGTCATCGCGTTTTTCTGGCACGGTAGATTTGTTATTTGTTTACATGACCTTCAAGAGGCATATGCTCGCACAACTTTTTACGCCGGCTCGAAAGCGCGAGAGTGGCGCCATCCTGCGATCTGTCTGACAACTTCGTGACCGAAAGATCGATAAGACAGGTCACTGTTTTATCTCGCCAGTACATTCTCCTCCCCTCTAATTTCCGGTTGCGACGGCGCACAAGCGTACAATGCGCGAATGCGCGTCGTTTTCCGTTTTCCATTTTATTTCTTCGTCTCGCTGACCCCCGAGTGCTCACAGTCCTTCTCGCAACTCTTCGGAAACAACTCGTAATATTCCCGCCTGGAAAGGACACATTCTACATTTGTACGTGCATTGAAGTAAGTAAATATCGTCGGTAAGATTTTTGTTGTTGTGAGTTGAGACTGCATTTATGAAAAAAGCCGACGCGTTGTCTCTATACTTTCACCGAGTTTTCGGCCATCGTGGCTCAATAGCGCGACCTTAACCTCAGCTGGAAAAAAAAGTGACCAAACTCGCGCTTCGGTTTTACAAACATTTCTTCGAGCCAAAAACTAGCGGGATTGTTTCGTCCGAAAATATAATCATGCGTCACGATTCAAGTCTGATCGCGAAATCGCGTCATTTCAGAGCGGATCAAACAAAAATGTCTTGAGGTCGAGTGACATTCGGAATTTTGCATGCTGCTTTTCCCACAAAGCATTTTCGGAGCAAGCGTCTCGATTTTCCGGAATTTTCTTTATCCCGTTATCGGAACTTTGAGAATTTGCGACGTGATGTTTTTCACTCAAACTAAGCTGTATTTTTCGGAGTTTTTTTTTTTTTTAACGGAGCAACAATCGCAGGAGGGGAGAAAACCTTGTATCTGCGAAATTATAAATTACAATGAATCAGCGCTGACTCGATGAAATATTTCTATGTTACAAAGAAGAAATTCGATGCTTTGTTTATTCTTCTTTTCTTGACTTTTGCAGAAGGGTGTTGTATGAGTCAAAAAATAGAAAAGCCAGTGCTGTCAGGTCAACGCATAAAGACCAGAAAAAGAGGTATAAAAAAAAAAAAACTCATTATCGACGATTATTGTACAAAGGCTCGGTAATGATAACATTTTTTATATTGTCAGATGAAAAAGAGAAGTATGATCCGACTGGATTTCGCGATGCGGTCTTGTTGGGCCTGGAGAAGGCTGGCAACGACCTAGAAGCAATATCCAAGTATCTCGACACTGCTGGTTCTAAATTGGACTATCGCCGATACGGAGAGGCTCTCTTTGATATTTTGATAGCTGGAGGTCTCTTGGTACCAGGCGGATCCATAGCCCAGGATGGAGACAAACCGGTCAAGACAACGGCGTGCGTTTTCGCACAGCCTGAGGATATGGAGTCAATGAAGAATTACGAACAAGTAAAACATTTTAAAAACCCTGCAAATTGGGTATTTGCACATTGCTTCCTCATCTTAATCGCATAGCTTCCTTTATCACAAAGTATGGGAATCAAATTTGGCTTTCTCATAAAGGACGCTTTGTTAACTATCAAAAAACATGAGTAATCAATGTGTAAATTTGCCAAATTCTTTAAAAATTCTTGCTAAATTTGATTCTTGCCAAATTCAATAGCGAACAACCTTGATCACTATTTTGAAATTTCAGTACAATATCTCGCAAATAGGCGAAGTTAGAGTACGCTATTTAAAAAAAAACAAAATTTGATAAAATTTTAATTATTCCATCGATTTTCGCCAAATTTAATAACGAACATCCTCGATAGCTATATTAGTTCTGTGCAAAGTTTCAGTGTAATATCTTTAAAATTTCACAAGTCAGAGCGTTCACACTATTTTTCAAAAAATTCAAAATTTCATAAAATTTTAATCCCTCGATGGATTTTTGCCAAATTTAATAGTGAACAACCTCGACAGCTATATTAGCTATGTGCAAAGTTTCAGTACAATATCTTGAAAATTGTACAAATTACAGCGTTTACGCGATTTTTCAAAAAATTTAAAATTTCATAAAATTTTAATCCCTCGATAGATTTTAGCCAAATTCAATACCAAACAACCTTAATAGCTATACTAATTCTCTACAAAGTTTGAGTGCAATATCTTGAAAATTGCAGAAGTTAGAGCGTTTACGCCATTCTTGCAAAAACGAAAAAAGTTGATAAAATCTGAACACCCGTTAGAATTAAAACAAAATTTCATAATGAAGAGCAATTCGTGCTCGACAAGTTTGCCAAATTTCAGCTCGATATCTCGAAGCGTTCTCGAGTTATTAATTATTTACATCAGAAACTCAGGTCACACACACACACACACACACACACACACACACACATCCAGACATTTTTTCTAAATATGATTTCTCGATGTTTTGGGACATTTTCAACACAATTTCATAAAAATCTCGAAAAAAAAAGTTTCACGAAAACTAAGCTTCCCGTATGAGAAAGCAAAACTCTGAAAAATCAAAATTTTTCAATAGAATAAGCTTTTTTAGTCATCACTCTTGTTCTACTCAAGCTTATGGCCTTATCCATGCGTGCCATAAATTTGAGTCGAAGAGATTTGGCCATCTTAAAATTTCAAATTTATTTTCCATGAAAATAAAACTGTCACTATGACAAAATAATATTAATTTATTGGGACAGAGTTTTTTTTTCTTTAGACATTGCAAAACATATTGCAAAATTAAGAAATAACTATAAATGATTGCTGAAAACTATAGAGATCTTCAATTACTCTACGTTTGGCTATGAATTTAAAAAAATGAAGTCATTTACAATAGTTTGTTTTGAGATTAAAAGAAAAATTTCTATTTTATGACAGTTAAATTACTCGAACGATTTTGTTTGAATGATGTTGGTTGATTTCGACGAACTTTGAATGACCTTTTATGTGCGTATAAAATTTCAGATCGATATTACAAGACTTACGAAAATTAGTGCAATTGAAACATTTGTCAAATAAAGTTTGTTCGATACCTGCGCAAATTCGCAAAATGTTCACAGACGTTTTCTCTTGAAAATCTTTTTTCTTTTCTTCTTCTTTTCTTGAAAATCTGAAACTAGAAACAAATCTTCTTTTATAAACAATTTTTTTTTCATATCTGTTTACGGAACTCAATCGTGAAAATACAATAAATTTTATCTTTTCAAAGGTGTTCACCAAACTGATGCGACGTTACAAATACTTGGAAAAGATGTTCGAGGAGGAGATGAAAAAAGTGTTGGTCTTCATGAAGGGATTCACTCCTATTGAGAGAATCAAATTGGCAAGAATGACGGCTCTCTGGATCTCAAACGGTTCAGTACCACCGACCGTATTATCTGTACTCATCAACGAACATCTCGTGAAGGATAATTTGGCACTGGATTTCTTGATGGAAGTCTTTGTGACATGGAAAACGGAGAAGGGTTTGTCGAGTTTGATGACGGCACTTAAACGCGGTGGAATCGAAGGAAGGTGAATAGTCGCATAATTTAAAAAAAAATTCATACTCAATGCACACAGATGATTTAATCATCGATTTTGTCGCAGATTAATGGAATTTGTGCCACCTAATAAGAGGAGCGAGGAACATTTTCGCTCCGTATTCGAAGCTGTCGGTCTCGCCGATATCGTAAAGCTTCACAAGGCCCAAGCGAGTCAGGAAGCAAAGCGTGACCTTCAACAGTTGCTGCTCGATCATTTGGCTGATAGTCGACCGATCAAGGACATCGTACTGGATCTCAAGGAAATGGCACTCAGATGTGGCATCCCCGAACACGAAGTCATTGGGCTGGTAATTATGAAAATCTATTTTTATTTAAAAAAAAGTTTTGCTGTACATTAGATTGATTCAAAAAAAGCGACTATCTTTTGATTTTCGACATAACATATTACATACTTTCGCGGAGGTGAAAAAAGATGCCTGTTGAAAGCAGATCTCTTAATGTAAATATTTAGATACGTCTCATCGCAAATTTCTATTTCCTATTTAAATAACAGAGGAAAAAAAATTTCAAACTTTGAAATTTTATACCTCGGCTCAAGTCAATGTCCCGAATCGAACGATACGTATTCTTGTAGTGAATTGAAAGCTCCTCAAAAGAGGTCCCTTATGATTTTTTGATACGTTGGTCATTTCTTTAAAAATTAGGTAATGTATGTTAATGCAATTTAAACTTTCAAGAAAGATTTTACGATATTCAGTAATAAGTTTAGACATTTTGCGGGAAACTTAAAAAACAAGTGAAATTTATGATAATTATCACTAATTATCACCGATTATTTTTTGAACGGTTAGTTTTATCGATTAGTCACAAGAGAGCTTTTTTGTAGAGCATCAAATGTTCTACAAAAATGTGCTAAAAAAAACTCTTCCAACCTCAACTGTTAAAGACTAATAAAATTACAAAGTTGAAAAACAAAATTTCCTATGTTATTTAAATGGGAAATAAAAATTTGCGATGAGGGACCTCTCAATTTAAATATGAAGGGCTAATACTTGCAGAGGGTTTTTTTGAGATGCCAAACGATGCATTTTTTATTATATGGAGGAAAAAAAAATTAGTAATTTTATTTGACCCACCCTATAATATATACATTAGTTTGAAAATGAATGCAATATAAAAAACCCTGCAAACTGAAATTTGCACATTGCTTCCTCATCTTTATCCATAGTACACATAGCTTCTTTAACACGCAGTATCGCGATCAAATTTGGTTTCCTCATAAAGGAAGCTTTGTTAACTATTGAAAAATATTAGTAATCAATGTGCAAATTCCATCGATTTTCGCCAAATTTGAGAGCGAATAACATTGATAGCTATACTGGCTCTTCACAAAATTTCATTGCAATATCTAAAAAATTTCAAAAGTTATAGCGTTTACGCTTCTTTTATAAAAATTAAAAATTTGATAAAAATTTAATCATTCGATCGATTTTCGCCGAATTTAATAATGAACGTGCTCGATAGCTATATTAGCTCTGTAAAGTTTCAGTGCAATATCTTAAAAATTGCACAAGTCAGAGCGTTTACGCTATTTTTCACAAAATTAAAAATTTCATAAAATTTTAATCCCTTGTTGGATTTTTGCCAAATTGAATAGCGAACAACCTCGATAGCTATATTGGCTCTGTGCAAAGTTCCAGTACAATATCTTAAAAATTGCACAAGTTAGAGCGTTTAGGCTATTTTTCAAAAAATTCAGAATTTCATAAAATTTTAATCCCTCGATGGATTTTCGCCAAATTCAATACCAAACAACCTTAATAGCTATACTAATTCTGTACAAAGTTTGAGTGCAATATCTTGAAAATTGCAGAGGTTAGAGCGTTTACGCCATTCTTGCAAAAACGAAAAAGGTCGATAAAATCTGTACACCCGTAATAATTAAAACAATTTTTTTTCATAATGAAGAGCAATTCGTGCTCGACAAGTGTGCCAAATTTTAGCTTGATATCTCGAAGCATTTTCGCGTTATTATTTATTTACAACTGAAACTCACGACACACACACACACACACACACACATCCATCCGGATATTTTTTCTAAATATGATTTCTCGATGTTTTAGGACATTTTGAACATATTGGCATAAAAATGGCGAAAATTTTTTTTCACGAAAACAAAGCTTCCTTTATGAGGAAGCAAAATTTGTAAAAATATAAGAAAGGACGAAAGAAATAATTCCCGTTATTAATATCTTCGCCTGAGTTGTAAAAAAAACTTTTCAGCATCTATTCGGTTCAATATCAATACTTGTATTAACACTACTGAAACGTTTTATCAGAGACAATTTCTAATTTGGTCAGAAAAGGTTTTCTTCCATCGTCTCAGGACATATTATTTACAGGGAGAATATAACGGAATACTCCAATTTCCTTGCAGATATGGTCGGTCGTAATGGGCCAAGCTGAATGGAACAAAAAGGAAGAATTAGTTGCCGAACAAGCACTCAAACATTTGAAGATTTATACTCCATTGTTCGGTGCATTCACATCCACTGCCAGATCCGAGCTCGCCCTTATTCTCAAAGTTCAGGAATTTTGTTACGAGAACATGAACTTCATGAAAGTCTTCCAGAAGATCGTTTTGTTGTTCTACAAAAGTACGTGCTCTCGGTTGTCGATCGCGTTTATCGTTTCGAAGCGCTTATTCTCCCTTCGTGGTTTATTTTTGCTTTTTTTTTTCTTTCTGCAGAGGATGTCGTTTCCGAGGAAGTAATTCTGAAGTGGTACAAGGAGGGACACTCGCTCAAGGGGAAAATGCTCTTTTTGGACCAAATGAAAAAATTCATCGAATGGTTGCAGAACGCCGAGGAGGAGTCTGAATCCGGAGAGGAGGATGATTAAGAAAAAATTGATCTTCAAAAGTAAGTCAATGATCGCTCGCGGCTCTGTCCCCCGAAATCGTATGTATCCATATTCACGTTTCAATGATTTTTTGTAGATACTTTCAAGCAACATTGCCAGAAAAATGAAAAATACAAAAAAAATTAAAAAAAAAAACAAAAAAAAACAGTACGTCAGTATTCTGTCCAAATGAATTGGAATCCCATGGAAAACGAAGCATCTGACTCGCGAATTACGGTGGCGGGTGAATTCAATGGTAAATAACGGAACACAAAAGTAAAGAAAATTTGTAAGATAGAAATTGTAAACAAATGCCAGGCGTTTGGCAACCGGCCCATCGGTTGATCACGACAGACTACGATGAATATTAATTAATTGATTCAATTGGCGTATATCGACAAAGATGGATATAATTCAATACATATTGACACGGGAGGTTGAGACGCAAGTTTAGCAATGTGAATTGTATTGACTTTGAGAACAGGCAACAAACAAAAGAATATTTTGTGTTACATTTTTATAACTCCGCTAAAAAAATATATACAGATTGACAAAAACGAGACAAAAGGAGGATCAATTGAACGATTTGCTTGAAAAATAAGAGACGAGAGAGAAAAAAAAAGGAGTAACTATACAAATCATGAACTTTATCCCTGTATACGTAAGAATTTCGAAACCCTGTCTTACTTTGTACGATAATATTGTATTAGTTTATAGAAAAAGAAAACGAAAAAAAATATATACTGTCAGGTGGTGTTTCATATGTGACGTTTCAGTGTTACCTCAATTTCAATTTGCGTAAAAAACATGTACTTGCAGTTCCGAACGATGAGCTGAAAAATTTACCGATTTTTTTTTAATACGAAATACAAAGACCCGGAAGAATTTTTTTTTTTTCAGAAACAAGTGTGAGCAGGGTTTTTCCCTTCTCCATTGGAGGAATAATTCTGTCGCTTTTCCGGTCAACTGAACGTTCGGAACTTCGAGTCCGGGACATAACGATAATTTAAAATCAGACAGTGCAATTTTTATTCTGTTTTTGCTTTTTTTTTTGCAATATATATCTTACAAAGCTTTTTGCTTGTACTTGTAATCTCTCATAGAAGCGATCGGTTGCTTTCCTATTAGAGTTTTCCCCCCCATATGAGGAATTAATATTTCCGGTACAATAATATTACCATCTTTCGTCTGATTAGTCTCACAAATTGCTATCAGCATTCGCGGTACGGCGCACGCGGTACCGTTCAGCGTGTGGGCGTATAATAATGCGCCATCGCCGTTTTTGTACTTTATATTTAATCTTCGAGATTGGTAATCCGTGCAATTGCTGCAGCTCGATAATTCGCCATAATATTGACGTCCCGGTAGCCAACCTTCGATATCCACTTTTCTGCAATAGAGACAAGAGTTAGTTGGGATTCTCTTCTTATTTTTCTGTTTCTCGCAGGGGTGCAAAATTGGATTTGTGGGCTTAGTTGGAGAAACCATTTTTGTCTCACTCTTTTGGGTACTTTGAATCCTTATTCTACTTTCCTGAGACTATGGTAAAGAGCTATACATTTTTTTAAGCTCTTTACTATACGTTTAAACAAGTGTAAACTACCGGCGGTAAGTTTACGGATAAAACTTCAAAAAAGGTCTGGAACGTTTTGTTATGCCATTTCGCTGGAAGTCAACGTAGACTAATTTAACAAGCGGCATTTTAACGGGGAAGAGTCGGCTTCATTTCCTGATTTTTTAATTATTTTGCTTCCTCATAAAGGAAGCTTTGTTTTCATGAAAAAAAAAATTTTCTCGATTTTTATGCCAATTGTTCAAAATGTCGTAAAACATCGAGAAATCATTTAGAAAAAATGTCCGGATGTGTGTTTGTGTGTATATCCTGAGTTTCAAATGTAAATAATTAATAAATCGAAAACGCTTCGATATATCAAGCTAAAATTTGGTACACTTGTCGAGCACGAATTGCTCTTTATTATGAAAAAAAATTTGTTTTAATTATAACGGGTGTTCAGATTTTATCTACTTTTTTCGTTTTTGCAAGAATGGCGTAAGCGCTCTAACCTCTGCAATGCACTCAAACTTTGTACAGAATTAGTATAGCTATTAAGGTTGTTTGGTTCTGAATTTGACGAAAATCCATCGAGGGATTAAAATTTTATGAAAATCTGAATTTTTTGAAAGATAGCCTAAACGCTCTAACTTGTGCAATTTTTAAGATATTGTACTGAAACTTTGCACAGAGCTAATATAGCTATCGAGGTTGTTCGCTATTAAATTTGGCAAAAATCCAACGAGGGATTAAAATTTTATGAAATTTTTAATTTTTTGAAAAATAGCGTAAACGCTCTGACTTGTGCAATTTTTGAGATATTGCACTGAAACTTTACACAGAGTTAATATAGCTATCGAGGATGTTCGTTATTAAATTTGGCGAAAATCGATTGAATGATTAAATTTTTATTAAATTTTTAATTTTTATAAAAGAAGCGTAAACGCTATAACTTTTGAAATTTTTTAGATATTGCAATGAAATTTTGTGAAGCGCCAGTATAGCTATCAATGTTATTCGCTATCAAATTTTGCGAAAATCGATCCAATTTGCACATGGATTACTAATATTTTGCAATAGCTAACAAAGCTTCCTTTATGAGGGAGCCAAATTTGATCGCCATACTGTGTGTTAAAGGAAGCTATGTGGACTATGGATAAAGATGAGGAAGCAATGTGCAAATTTCAATTTGCAGGGTTTTTAAAATTTGTTTTTAGATTTGGACGCTATTTTGCAAACAGCTGTTTTTGCCTTTTTCCCCCTCTCTTCAGGTGCACCCATCTTCTAGAGGAATTTTTTAAAATAAATTTTTGAGATTGGATTCATAGAAAGGAAAGTTTGAGCTTCAATTTCCTTTTTTTTAAAACTTTAAGCGATTTTTTTTCTTCAAAGTTATCCCATTTTTTGTGAAAAAAGAGGAAGTTTGAAAAAATCTGTATAACATGAAAAAAGAGGATTCATGAAAAACTTCAAGATAGCAAAAAGTTGCGTTTGTTCTTGTTAAGTGCAGCAGAATTTTTTCTGATTTTTTTCCCCAAAATTTTGTTTTTCTCATTTTCTGAGTCGGAGTTCAGATCATTCAATTACCATAACTCGAGAACTATGGGATTATTGATAAAATTTCAAGAGGGGACAATACTTTATTTTGCTATTTTCAACACATTGGAATTTTTTTTCAAATTTTTTTCCCTAATTTTTTTTCCAGCCTCAACATAAAATACAAAATTTTAGAAAAAAAATCTGAAAAAATTCCTCTGAACTCAACAAAAACAGACGCAACTTTTTGCTATCTTGGAATTTTTCATGAATCCTCTTTGTTTTCGTGTTATGCGGGAATTTTCACAAAAAACAGAATAACTTTGGAAAAAAAAATCGCTTAAAATTTTTAGAAAAAGGAAATTGAAGCTCAAACTTTCCCCTTTATGAATCCAATCGTAAAAATGTATTTAAAAAATTTTCTCTAGAAGATGGGTGCACCTGAAGAGAGAGGAAAAAAGGCGAAAAACAGCTGTTTCCAAAATAGAGTGCAAATCTAAAAACAATTTGTAAAAATAATCAAAAAAACAGGAAATGAAGCTGAATTCGTCCCCTTTAAAATGCCGCTTGTTAAATTAGTCTACGTTGACTTCCGACGAAATGGCGTAAAAAAACGTTCCAGACCTTTTTTGAAGTTTTGTCCGGAAACTTTTAGTCGGTAGTTTATATTTTAAATGGCAAATAAATTATTATTATGATTTATCGTTAAATTTGAGTTTAAGGTCAAGATGCACATACAAAATCTGGCAACCATGTTAAGGTAAACAAAGCATACCGAAAAATCTAAACCAATTTTTTGAAATTATTAATGGCCACTTATTTGATATCCCAGGTGTATCCGAATGATCTGGGAAGATTTTGTCCCACAAAATTTAAGGGTAAAATATCACCTGTAAGCCGGTGCTCCTAATTCATGAGCGGGCATGTCCAGAACTTTATAATGCAATCCGAGTTTTGAGAACAAATCTTGTTGTATCTCGCGCAATTCATTCATCAATCGCGAAGAATCGTTTTGATCGGAACAAACGAACATTTCGACTTTGGTAAATTGATGAACTCTGTAGAGACCCCGTTCTTCCGCAATATTCGATATTTCGGCTCTGTAACATCGGCTAACAGCGGCAAGTTTTATCGGTAATTTCGATATCGGTATTTCCGAATCTATGAGTTTACTCGCCAGAGCCATTTCCGCAGTGCCGGAGAGACTGAAATCATCCCCGTAATAAGAATCCAAAGAGTAAACGAGAGTTCTGGCGCCATCCACTATCAATCCGCATCTCTCTATGACCCTAGTTGGCAAAATATCTGGTACAGAGATCAATTGAAAATCATGTTTCAAAAGTTCTTTCACGCTGTACCGAATCAGCGCTTCCTCCATCAGAGCCAAATCACCCAGCAGTATGTAACTTTTTTCTCCCGCCAATGGACCCAAATCCTCAGTTCTGATTAGTCGAAGATTTTTTGCCAATTTGTTAAAAGCCAGTGGCAAAAAATCGAACGTTCGCTTGCTACCGCATTCGCAGAGTATCTTTGGCTTGTCTCCGTATTCGAAAATTCCTGGTGCTGTTTGATTTGGAATTTTACTCAGTTCTCTGAGAAGCTCCTCTCGAGCTTCCGGCTTTTCAGACAACTCCAAAACTTTGTCTATACTACCTACTCCTTTTCTGTGCTTTAAATTTTTGCGTATCATATCGAGATTCGTCGGATCGCATAAAAATTCAGTGTCGTAGTCGGGTTTGGGAATTTGCAATTTCCAATCGATCGTTGACATTGATTTTTTCTGAAATGGCGAAAAATGAGAGATTTGAAAAATATATAGAGAACGAAATAAGAATGAAATGGTCAAAAGTAGAGACATACTCGATGAGCATCGGAGCAAAATTTTCTGAATCTCAAAGAGCTCGATAATCCTCGTAGAGAAGGCATTATGATAATCGAAATTATTCGAATTCGCGATAATCAAAACTCATTAATTAACAAAAATTAAATATTATTTCGGAGTGAAAAAAATCCATTTTTGTCCTTGCTAACGATGAAATGACTTTAGACATCGTGTATTTTTAACCATGCGTTAGTAACGATTAATTAATCGAAACAAACAATTTATTGCATTAAACAATCAATTTGTTGGTCGGAGAGAAAATAATTTCACATCCAGTAAATGGATAAACAAAATAGCAACAATAGCAACAGTAAAGAAGCCTACTGAGTGGAATGGAAGAAGAGGTTAGGTTTTTAGTTTCGGCCGTCGCCGCAAGGGGATTACCGGCGGGAAAAGATAATTTTCAAAACGTTCAAAGTGACTGACGTTTTCCGTATCTCAAAAAGCGCGATAATTCTCGTAGAAAGTGCATTACTGCAATGAAAACAATTTAGATTCGTAATAAATAGCGCTTTATATACTAATAGTTAATCAAGATTAAATATCCAAAGTGAAAATATTCATTTTTCCGTGAAAAAAAATCATCAAAATCAAGATATGCGCCTTAGACAATTGAATAATCGAAACAATCTATAATTATTGCAAGAATCGAATTAATTTGCCGGAAAGAAAACTTCACGTGCGAGCAAGACGCAATTTTTTACGAATATCATTTGCACGTACATTGGACGCTCACGCGCTTTCAGCACGTATGTATAGATATATACATCGACGTATAAAATGCTACAGGATGTACCGCTCACGAGCGCGTAAGCTTCTAAAACGAACGCTAGGTTTACTGCGACTGTGTGTTCGCGCAGGTTGGCTATAGTGCGTGCAAGATGCGCGCGCATTGCGGAAAAAGAAAACTTTTTTTTTCTCTGCGTTTTGATCACGTGGTTCTTCTCGCACGCGACAAAAAGAGGGAAACTGAGAGATAACACGACAGAAAGCAGAAAGTAGCACGCGGTCGCGTATGCGAGCATTCTCACGAGAGCTGCTAGAGAAGAAATCTATGAATAAAACTCGTAAACGTGAATTAAAAATATCGAAATAAGGAAGGAATATTCGACTCTGTATTCGTTTACTGTCGCTTACGACTGTCAAGGTCGAGCGCTTCTATTTCGAGACTTTTTTCGTGCCTCAAAGTTTTCGAATGAAAAATTTCCCGTTGCACATCCGTCAAATGCATACATTGAACCGTTAATCGAGGATTCGTGACGCGTGTTAAATTATCGCAACGGTGAAATGTCGCGACGTCATTGCGTCGGTTGAGAAGCGTGTCGCTTTCAAAATCCCGAGGTAAAAGCTCTGCGCGTTTTTTTTTTCATTCTCGAGCTCGCGCCGAGCGGGCGTCGCCGAGGACGTTGTGTCAGTCAGTGTCAGTGTGTCGGTTTGTCGTACGAGACGCGCTCGACGAATAGCGAAGTCGGTGCGACGCGTCGCGCTACGAGTCAATTGGGGGAGGAATTTTTTAATCGTGCGAAAGCGCTTACGCGAGCAGCGCCTGTCTCGTGTCAAAACGTCAGTTTTGTAGAATTTTTGTGACATTATCAATTTCTGTGTCAATTTATATGACACACGGAATCTATAGATCCGTTCCACTTTGCATCAGCTGATTGTCGATGTGAGAAACGAAGATAAGGTTCCAGTGATATATCATTACAGTCCATCGCTCGACGATCCGATGATTTCAACGGCCAATTCTTCCTCATCGTTGCCGCACAATGTTATCAGGTAAGAAACAGCTTTTGTTTCCGACAAAATTCAAGTTTATCGAATAATTTCCGATTTAAAATGATATTTTGTGTTTATCAACTGTCCCAGCGCTTTATCAGTCCTTCTTTCCACCTTATCGCTGTGTCTCATTTACTCTCTGTTATTTTATCACTTACCAGTCAATTTTATTATAGATCCGTAGAAGGATTTCATGAGCCATACAAAAAACTTCTTTGGATCCATATATTTTTACTTGAAATAGCAGAAGTAATTCAGCCGTCGCTGAAAATCTGCTATGGTAAAGTTTGTATTGTTCGAATACAATGATAGCAGGTTTTTTGAAAATAAAATTCATTCCACGCGAGGTATACAGTTGCTACTGGTTTTTTTAAAATGGGTTTTTATTGAGAACCTGGGATACTAAATGTGCGAGGCCATTTGGCAATACAATAACTCTACTCTTAGGGTTGTTTAGAAGCAAATCACGTTTAATGAGAAAATTCTGAAAATTTGGTATGTTTTTCAATGAAGTATTTAAGAGGTTGTGTAAAAATTTCACGACCATTTGAAAGCTCGTTATCGAATAATTAAGATTAACAAATTAAATAAAATTAAATGTAGTCTTATGGGAACTGATATAACTTTGCGATTCTTAATAACGAGCTTCCTAATTGTTGTGAAATTTTTACATGACCTCTTAAATACCCCATACAAAAACATACCAAATTTTCAGAATTTTCTCATCACTTTTTATTTTAACCCTTAAGGAGGTTGAAGTAATGATGATAGAATTCTGAAAATTTGGTATGTTCTTACATTAAGTATTCAGGAGGTCGTGTAAAAATTTCACTACAATTAAGAAGCTATTTATTGAACAATTAACATTCAAAGGTTTCATAGCTTCTAAGCAACCTTAAATATCTCTATTCGTAAATATCTCTATTTCTAAATACCTCTATTCCTAATTAAAACGACTCTTAAATATCTTTATTCTTAAAAAAATTCTATTCGTAAATATCTCTACTCTTAAATATCTCTATTCTTCTGTCTACTCCTATTACTCCTGAATAACCAAATTTGTGACATTTCATAATGAAGGTATTGAGGAGTAACAGGAGTAGACAAAAGAATATGTACAGATATTTAAGATTAGAGATATTTGAATAGAGATATTTAAGCGTAGAGATATTTACGAATAGAGTTATTTAAGAATAGAGATTAAAAGACCAGAGTTATTTACGAATAGTTATTTTAAGAATAGAGATATTTAAGAGCAGAGTTATTTAGGAATAAAGATATTCACAAATAGAGTTGTTTTAAGAATAGAGATATTCAAGAGTAGAGATATTTACGAATAGAGAAGTAAAGAGTAGAGTTATTGTATTGCCGGCAGCTTGAGCAATTCTGAAAAGGAGGAAAAGAAACTGTTTTCATTATATTCCGACATTCAACATCATAACATCCTGTGATGACTTTTCCTTAGACTTTTCGTGTACATTTTTAAGGTTCTAGGTCTTTTAAGACCTCAAAACACGTTTGAACGATTTTTTTCTATGAGAACTCATTATTAGAGGGAGGATGCACTATTGTTGAAATAAATCTATCGTTTTTTAAAGAAATTGCTTAAAAATTGCGTAGATTAAATAAATGAAATAAATTTTGTGATACAATTTTGAGATAGTTCAAAGTTTCCAATTGTTTTCACACTCTCATATAGTGCGCTATAAATAGATGTAACTGTGCTTATACTGCTTAGATCGTTATGAAATTTTGAGAGAACACTCTAAAGAGGATGTACCTTTACAAAATGCAATAGAAGTTTTCGATTCGTCTGACAACGTTTATCCAAATGAAAAATCCAGGAATGTACGAAAAATGTATGAAAATTTCTTTAACGAAAAATGTACGGTCTCTGCCACTCCTCGGTAATTAATTTTTCAAACTTCTTCCATTAATTGAAAGAATTAATTACGAAGTATTGACGGGATGTTACAATAATTCGGTACAGGAAAACATTTATCGACGTTTCGTTCTGCTGAGCTTTCGAAAATCAGGTACATTTTTTTCATGTATCTGAAGTTCAAATTGTTCAGCTAATTAAAATATGTATTCCATTAACAAAAAATTAAAAGACGTACCAATTTTCGGTAAATAAAATTTGAAACTTCTTTCATTTGAAAAAACGATTTATTAAATATTAGCAGTCTTTCAATTGTTTATTAAAATAATCATATGTTAATTTTTCGTTCAGCTAAATGCCCAAAATTTCAAATAAATTATTTTTCATCGAATGATGATGAAGTAACCCATTACAGTTATTCGTAGAAGAATGAAACTGTTTCCATTCGTACGAAGTTTCTAAAAAAGGTTAATGACTGAAAATTTATTCGCACACTTGGTGCGATTTGCATCAAATTATCATTCCATGTTATGAAAGAAAAAAACAAAATATTGCGCAATGAATTGTGCATGACATCATGGGTTCAAGGTCTTCTTCGTGCGATATGTATTTATCGCTGTTCACTTATCTATAGCCGTAAAATTCTCGCAGCTGTAAACATTTTTGAAATTTCAAGATACAAAAAATTTGGGAATTTCAAAAAATACTCGCAGACGCTCTAATTTTCCCAATTTCGCAACTATGGAGTTCAAGGTTTTTTGCCAGAACTAACGATATCACAGAAACAAAAATTTCTGAAAAATTATGAAAAAATTGTGCAAATTTTAAATTTTCTTACACGTATTATAAACAAATGCAAAGTACCGCTCATGAAAAGGTTTGGCAAATTATGAGAAAGAAATGTGGAAGCTATGTGGAAATGACTAATTTCTCTGATCTGATCGGTTTAGCGAAAACAAAAATGGATATTAGTATCGGTATCATTTTTGTGAAGGCAAATGACAATCGTCGCAAGGTGAAGAATCGTTTCTGGGATTTACGTCAAAGTCCAAGCTAGGCATTTCCTGCTCGTTGTATGAATAATTAAAGAGAAACCTTTGACTCCGTTGCTTCTAAAGATAAACTCGTTACTCGTTCTGGCCAAGACCTTTGCTCGCACACAACCGTGTGAACAAATGCGTATCAGAGAAAAAGTTCTGATCGGAATCTTTTTTTTTTTTCTCCGAACATTCCACAAAATATTTTGACTCCCGTGGCCTCGTCAACTGTTCGGCTTCTATTTCCATTCTCGTTGACACTCTCTTCTGCACCGTCGAAGCTTGAATTATATTTATTCGTCAAATAACGTGTTTGTCATATTATTTTTCAGCAAAAAGAAGTACATCTGCTTGTCAGGAATCAAAACGGAACGACTCGTGGCTAGGCAATGAGTTTACGAATTTTGAATAATTGTCAAATCGCACAAATAATGGCGTCCAATGGATATTCGAGTCCGGCTTCAACGCCGGCAAAACAACGTCAACAACAAAACCACTCACCACCTTGTGAGTCTCCGGATTGTATGTGTGCATATAGATTAGCCAAATTTGATTTTCTCATTGTACAGTTGAATAATTTGAAATTTTTTGAATCGCAGATATTGTCAGCATGCCAAATTTTTTTTCACTTCATGCACAATCATTCTTCAACTCAATTTTGAAATAACTGATTGTGCATTCAATCCACATTAAAAATTAAGCATCCAACGCATCGCTGTAGATGATGCTGAAATTTGCATCTTTTGAAGGCAACAGAGATAGTTTGTTCTTTATTAAAATTCATTCCTTCCTAATAAGTAAAAAAAATTAAAAATCGTTGAAATATATTTTGGGGTCTTTATTAAGGACTGGAGATGCTTAATGCACGAGCAAAACCTAAATATAATTGAAAGTAAATTTCTAAAAACTCATTTTCGTTGCAACGATGCAAATTTCAACATCATCACTGTAGAGCAAATCCTTGTCCAATTGATTTAAGCTCCTTTTGCGAGTAAAAAAACTGTGAAAATGCTTCGTATCGTTTGATTATATTTCCTTCTATCGCGTTTATTTCCAGCAATGCCCTGGTTTGGTATGGATATCGGTGGAACACTCTCGAAATTGGTGTATTTCGAGCCAAAGGATATAACGAGAATCGAGGCAGACGCCGAAGTCGAGACACTGAAAAACATACGACGTTATTTGACGAAAAATTCGGCGTATGGGAAAACGGGACATCGGGACACGCATTTGCAGGTGCATTCCGCTAATCTGATAAATTTCACTACCTGACAAATCATTAAATAAAAAACTTGCAAATCGGAAATTTGCACATCACTTCCTCAGTATTTTTTCGTATTTCCAAATCCTCCTCTATGAGGAAATGTTAGCAAATTTTAGTAAATGTTAGCTGTCACAGTTTTGGCTTTCTCATAGAGGAAGCTTTGTAAATACGGAAAAATACTCTGGAAACGATGTGCAAATTTCCGATTTGCAAGTTTTTTTTGCTACCTCTGGTTATCGGAGTAATAAAACGGCAGCTTTGTATGGTACAATTTTCGATCAAGCTTTTTTTTGAAAATTCAAAATTGCATAAAATTTGCACGGTTCAAGCGATTTTTGCAAAATTTAATACCAAGTAACTTTTTCCGAACGGAAATTTCCGACGGTTTTTGGAAGTACAAAATAAGTATCATTATAATTGCTAAAAATATAATCATTACTTCTCTTTATTTTTTTAAAGTAGGGAATTGAATGATTTTCAATGGTACTTCATCATTCCACCTTAGTAAAATTGGTTTGAGAATTTCTTGATAATTTTTGCGAATAGTTGTGGATTAAATAACAATGATCAATTTTGCTCTCAATAGAAAAAACCACATATAGCGACGATAGCAAGAAAAACTGATAGGCTTATACGAATTATCGACTTCTTAGAAAAGATAATGATTAATTCGCATAAAACGTATTTCTTGATATTGTGTCTTTGTCTTAGAAATTTTTCTTTCAATGCTGGATTTGCAAATTAATTAAAAATAGCGTCATTTTTCACGTCGAAGGATATCCATGAGCGCTACCAAAAAGTAAAACTTCCATATTCTTGGCCTAAATTTTTTTAAAAATTATGCAAATTCGTTTCTGGTCAGAATTAGAGACCCTGAGCTAAATAAAAAGCAAATATTCTCACTAAGGCAACGTTATGGTTTTTTATAAATAATTTTTTCCGTATCTCAGATGGACAATGTTTCGATACGAGGTAGAAGAGGCACCCTTCACTTCATCAGATTTCCTACGAGTGAAATGGGCAATTTTTTGGCTCTCGCAAAGTCGAAGGGAATGGCGAATTTGGTGACGACCGTTTGCGCAACGGGCGGAGGTGCCTACAAGTTCGAGGAAAATTTTAAAAAGGTAAATTCGTAGTATTTAGGCAAAAATATTTTCAACAAGAATCGTGAGAGAAAAATCTTATCAGAATTTAATTTTTTTCAGGAAGTAAACATGAGCCTCGCCAAATTTGATGAATTGGATAGTTTGATACGTGGAATGTTATATATAGAAACGACTAATCCACGTGAGTGCTATTATTGGTCGCATCCCACCGACGAAAGTCAATGTTGCCAACTACCATATGATTTTTCCGAACCCTATCCTTTTCTGGTAAGTTTGTAAATTCATTTACGTGGCAAAGTAAATTGATCCAATTTGCTTCCTCACAGAGGAAACTTTTTTTTAATATCCAATCGATTTTATTCACGTTTGTTTTCCAGCTCGTTAATATCGGCTCGGGGGTTAGCATCCTTGCGGTTTACGGTCCTAACAATTACAAAAGGATATCTGGTACGAGGTACGCATTCGATGAGAACTCATTTTATTCTCTTTATTCATTTTTTATCGAAAAAGCCATAATTTTCATATTCATTGATAAAATGTTTATACAATTGGATAGGGATTGAGATAGGAAATATTTGTGGCAGAAACGCCAACAGGATGAAAATTGACATTTATTTATTGCCTGAAGAATTATACTTAGTTGACGTCCAGAACGAATTCTTCAGAAATTTTTCAGTTAAACAATTCTTAAATTCTTTTAAAAATAATCATTTTCTCATTTGTAAAACCATGTTTTCGAGTATCTCCGAACGTTTTTGTATTCAAGAATATACAACTTAATCACGTTTTTACAGTTTGGGAGGTGGAACGTTTTTGGGTCTCTGCTGTCTTCTAACTGGTTGCAACGGTTTTGAAGAAGCTATCGAGCTTGCGACGAGCGGTGACAACACTCGAGTCGACAAACTCATTAAAGATATTTACGGTGGTGATTACGGACGTTTTGGACTTCCCGGAGATCTCGTAGCGAGCAGGTAATTTATAAAATATTCCTGTACGCATCGCTTATTATTCGATGGACCGCAAGAATTTCTCGCTTTTTCCGCAATTTATCAACTCACACTTATTCTGCTCGACCCACAATTTTCACCACAGTCAAAGCATAATATCATATAATTTCCCTTTTGATTTCCATTAACCGTTATGAATGCAATTATTTTTAATTTTAACCTGTTCTAAGCTATATTAATTTTCTCAATACACCTCTTGTAGATGGCATCTGCAATCTATAGCCATTCTAATTATCACCTATATGTTAAGTTTTCTCAATGTATTCAGCTTCGGTCAGATGAATTCGAAGAATCGCCGTAACGCCGTTAGCAAAGAGGATCTCGCTCGCGCAACACTCGTCACGATAACGAACAACATTGGATCCATCGCTCGCATGTGCGCTGTTAACGAGAAAATCGAGAGGGTGAGATTATAATGCCAATTGAGGTGACAAATATATAAGGAAACATACAAATATATAACGAAGGAATTATGTTGATTTATTGATTTTTTTGTTGAATTAATCAGGTAGTTTTCGCTGGTAATTTTCTGAGGGTCAATCAGATATCGATGAAGTTGCTCGCTTACGCAATGGATTACTGGTCCAATGGAACTATGAAGGCTTTGTTTCTGCAACACGAGGTAGATATTACGAGAAAAAAAACGTGTATTCTCAGCAGAGTTATGAAAACAGTAATGTAAAAGTACTGCATTACCCATTACTTTAAACGATGTAAATAAGTTTTCCATTACAAATTACAAAAGTAACGTGCAATGAATGAATGAATATTCCATTATAAATGAAAATAGTAATCAGTAATGGATGCGTGTTCCATTACAAATAAAAAAAGTAATGTGTAATGTATGCATGTTTCATTACAAATAATGAAGGTATTGTAATAATTCAAAGAATGCACATATTCAATATCCAAAGAATTCGTAGTATTGGTCTTTAAATTACTGATTATCGAAATACCTAAAAAAAATAATGGATGATAATATTAATTTTGTAAATAACGATTAATTAAAAATCTTAAATTTTTTTTTGCCGATGACTGAAAATACAAAAGTAATGTGTAATGAATGCGTATCCTATTACAAATAAAAAAAGTAATGTGTAATGGATACATGTGCCATTACGAAGAAAAAAAATAGCGTCTAATGAATGAGTGCTCCGTTACAAATTACAATTGAAAAAAAAGTAATTTGCATTACTGCATTACACATTACTTTTTTTTATTTGCAATTGCACATGCATTCATTACATTTTCAGTGATTGGCAAAAAAAATGTAAGATTTTTAATTAATCGTTATTTACAAAATTAATATTATCATCCATTATTTTTTTAGGTATTTCGATAATCAGTAATTTAAAGACCAATACTACGAATTATTTGGATATTGAATATGTGCATTCTTGGAATTATTCATTATTAGAAAAATTAGTAATCGTATTCTTTAAAATAGTTATCATTAAATTATTTAGTAATTGAATTATTTTAGCTACTAATTGTTAGAATAATTTGTAATTGAACTATGGCAATTATTGATTATTTGAATAATTAGTAATGTGTATACCTAAATTACTAATTACTCAAGTAATTAGTTATTGAACTCTTTCAATTACCAATTATTTGAATAATTAATAATTTAGATGTATAAATTACTAATTAATTATAAAGTCCTTCACAATTCATTACAACTTGACTACAAATAATTGCAGATGTTATTGGAGTGAACTTGTACAAAAGTTGGAGTATATTTTGTGTACAAGTTTGCCTACAATTTATATTCAATTTCCGGCCTTAGATTTCAATCAACATGTATCCAAATGTTGCTTACCAAAAACTTACCGTAAACGTGGCGCCAAATTGATTCCAAGCTACAGATGACCAAGTTTTTATATTACAACACTGGCTATCAGGGTTCCTGGCAGGAACTTCCTGCTTAACTTCACTAAAAAAATGTACAAGCATAAATATGCATTATCAAATAATTAATAATTGCAAAGAATAATTAACTAATTTTTTGAAAAATTAGTAATTAGAAGAATTAATTATTCAATTATTCGAATAATTAATAATTGGAAAGAATAATTAACTAATTTCATAAAAAATTAGTAAGTAGAGTACTCAAGTATTTAATTACTTGGATTTAATTAGAAGGAACAATTACCTAATTTCTTAAAAAATCCGTAATTCATAAGAGCAAAATTTTAATTACTTGGTTATTGAGTGATTATTTGATTTAAATTACAGCCTATAGGTTTATTGGATAATAATCGACCATGAATTATCGAATTTTCGAATATTAGAAATGCCTTACTGCCTAATTTCTGAGTGCCTTAATAATGAGTAATATATATTGGAACAATTATAACATTTTCCAACACAGAGTAATTAGCGGTAATTAAATTGACGAAAATATCGATTTTACCGATCACTGTGTATTTTGTAACTTGTCCATTTGAGATTACGCAGTGTAATGAGTAATGAATACAGTAATGCACTATCAAAATAATGCATTATTTACAACTCTGATTATTTTTAGAAAATTTTTTGAACTCCAAGTTAAGGGTTGTTTTATCGCGTAAAAGATTTGTAAGCATATTACTCCGAAACGATAATGTCACGGAATTGGCGTTAATTTAGCTGTCCCAATTCGCAAAATCTTTCACGGATTGAAAAATATAAATTTTCTTTTCTTTACAGGGTTACTTCGGAGCAGTGGGCTGTCTGTTGCAGTACAATGGCGAAGCTAGCTAAAAGGCGATAGGTAGATAAATTTTACCTCTGGCATTCCACTTGAGTTAAACATTAATATATTATTATTATTATGATTATTATGTTACATACATATTATGTAAGGAATAGAAGCACGATCTCGCTTGCTGCGAGTCGTAATGACATTTTTCTATTTATTTTTCGTTGTCAGGTTTATTAATTTTAAAAGAAGGATCGTGTGTGCCAAACGGGTGGAATGAATGTATCCTCTTATTTTCGACATAATGTACGAACGACTTGAGAGAATGAAACGACAATGAGGATAATTTTCGATATTACAATTACATTTAGTATGATAAACCTCGAAGAATGGAGTTGAGTGAAAAATCGTTGTTAATATTCACGCGAATCGCGCACCTGCGTCTCGGATTGGGCACAAAGCTTGCAAGATGTCACACAAAAAAAAAATACAAGATAACAAACAATTGTATATCAAACAAATTCTACGATGGACCAAAACTCGACGCATATGTCCGACGAATTGTATAAGTTCTACGTAGACAGACGACTTATGTAAATTACACGACTTTATTCGTCTCAGTTGGTAGTTTTTTCCTAACGATGAAAATTTTTGTACACAGACGCAGATTCACAAGTTTTAGGATTTGATTTTACGCGCACGGAAGGTCTTGAAATATCTTACGTTGAATACTTTTGTATCGATCTTGACAAATCTATTTTTCAATAGCGAAAAAGCACACATCGGTTATAATATATACGAATTATATATATATATATATATATTTCTCATATCGTGTACTATTTGTTATCGCAAATTGCGTGATCGTTGTTATTATAGCCGTTTGCTATAAACGTTGGTGAATGTCTACTGATTGGTTCATAGCGGGCAATTAATGAATAATTGTGAATATAAAAAAAATATCGTTCGGCAACTACAGATATAGAATTTCGCTGCTTGGGGTACTCCATAATTGGGATAGGCCGACATTTAAATACGTCCAGTATCGTACGAATGTTGCACGAATGAAGGATTTCGAACGAAATTCCGAGCTAGGATGATTAGTTTCTTTTTTATAATTAAGGGGGGAAACCCATATAAATGGTCGAAGATGACGAGGAATTTCGGGATTTTTTTCCAGCGCAACTACTGGACCAATCGTTTTCAACTTTGGGGGCTATTTTATTGTACATTCGAAGAGTTGAAAAACATTTTTTTTTATCGAAAGTAAATATTCATCAACAGCCTGCAACCAATCGTTGAGGAACGAATTTTTCCCGCGATGTCGAATCGCGGCAGCTGTATTTTTTTTTGTTTTTCATTAGAAACAAAAAAATCAGAAACCATTACATTCTATATGGAAGTACGCTGTCGATAAACCAAGAAAAAGTTTCAAAAGTTAAATATTGTAATAATGGCGGCACTCAGAGGAAAAAAGTCGAATTTTCACCGAACATTTTTATGCAAAAAATTATTGTTAAATTATTATTATTTTTTTTTAAATGGAGGTTTATTGATGAGGGTTTGCAATTATGTGTCTAAAAATATTTGGTTGAAATGAATCGGATGAATAGTTTTTTTTTATCGCTCCCGCAAATTGCGAAAATGTAGTTTCGAGTAAATCGCGTTTAAAAGTTAATCTGAGTCTCTGGTACCTTAAACAAACGTTTTTCAAGCCTTCGAATGTACAATAAAATAGCCTCCAAAGTTGAAAAGGATTGGAACAGTATTTGCGTTGGAAAAAAATGCCTAAATTCCTCGTCATCTTCGACCATTTATATGGGTTTCCCCCCTTAATGGAAATAACCTGTATCGAGTCATTTTTTATTATTGTAGTTTGAGGTAGCTATGGCGAGGTACTTTTTAAGATTTTTGTAAAACTTTGCACACGTATCAATTGCGATCTTATCGCAACTTCTGCGTAACTTGAGAGAACTTTTCAAACTTGAGATAATTGAATTGTATACTTTCTACGTTTATATCGAAGACGTGGGAATTTCATGACAAGGTACTTCCCAGATATTCTGAAATAATTTTATAATGATCATGTAATTTTTGCGTTATTTCGAAAAATACTCGTTAGTCTGTAAACGGCGAAAATTTTTTCTCGGCAGCCTTCACCGCACCTTCATTTCTGCTCGGTCTACCCTCGCCGTAACTACCTTAAGGTTTATGCGAAAACTTTGTCTCACTGACACATTTTTTGATAGACTATTTTTTAGATGGTTCAAAATTTGAAATGTGCGAAATGTATCGCTGGAGACTTTTTTTTCTGCCTTAAAAATTATTAATTTGCGACAGCTGATGGATTCACATTATTGCAAGCGATCATTCTACTTTGACAGCCCGAAAATTAGCCGATTTTTATGAATTTCTTTTTATATAAAAAATACAATCAATTAAATTAAAACTAAAATAGCAATTAAAATTAAAGATACAACCATACTTGGATGTTAATTACTTATAAATTTAAAAAATTTATTAGTAATTAGCTAGTAATTTCCGGCCAAACGCTTGTCCGAAACAAAAAAAGAATCCAAAAAAAGAATCAGTATAAATACCGCTATATCCCGAAATAGAATCAAATGCGTAAGTGAAATTCTGATAAAATAACAGCTGAACGTTTAAGCATCAAAATTTAACATTCTGATTTTCAGTTTTGCATTTTTTTAAAGTGGACAAATTTTTTTAAAGTGGCCAATGATGTGTTGAATAATATAAGAAAAAAACCAAGTCCATCGGCCTATTACTTTTTTAGCTAACGGCATTTGAGAAAAATGAGCGTTTAAAGTTCGATTTTTTCCAATATCACAAAGTAGAATGATCCTTTGAATAACTGGATTCCAAGATGATTTTTCATTTTAACAACCCAATGTCAGGAATTAATCAAGACATAGCAAACGAGTAATTGAAAGAGAGGCAATATGTAATGTAACTTTTGTATGTTTCATGTGAATAGAAAAAAAGGAATTAAACAAAAGTTGCGAGACACTCAAGAATTAAATTTCATTTCTGTATGTGTGTCCTATAATTTAAAAATCATCATAAATGTCGGAAGAACTGTGGATTTGCTGCTCAATTCGACTGCAACACCCTGCTTAAGTTGCCTAGCAACATTGAACGTCAAACACTAAAACCTGGAAGGTTCTGTCATGTGTGTCGACCATGTCGAAGGACCTCTTCGAATCGTCGCAGAATTATTTTTTATTTGACATAAATATTTGTTTATAAACCTCGGAGATTAGCGACTGAGTGAAGAAAAACTAGACTTTACTTCATCCGAAGATTACCAAAAAGTTTACACAATGGTGAGACGTTTTTTATGTTTGTATTGTATAATTCGATGAGTGGGTTACAAAAAAATCGCAAAATTAATTGTATTTTTTATTTCAGGGACCAAAAAAAGCAAAGGGCAAAACGATGGACTCGGTCGATGGCGTTGACACTTCGAAAATGAGTCGAGAACAATTGGAACTCTATTCGCACAAGATTCTGGAGGAGATGGAACGGGAGAGAGAGGAGAGAAACTTTTTTCAACTCGAGCGAGACAAGCTTCGTACTTTTTGGGAAATAACGAGACATCAGCTGGACGAGGCTCGTGCCTCGATAAGGTCCTTGTTTTTTTACAAAATTGCTCATTAGAAAAACTCAAAGGTCGAAGAATTTTTTAGATATCGCAAAAGCTTTTTCAATCAATGAAAGTAAATTTTACAGGAATAGCTCTATAAAAGTGAAATCTTTATTAAAAAATTACAAAAAAATTACCGAATCGATTGGACTGCTCACAGAATTGAATTGAGAATATAATTTGCCAATTAATCATTTTGAGAAAACAAATATCTTCATTCTAAATATTTAAAAACTGGCCAAGAACGAATTGGACTCTCATAATTAGGATTCCGAACCAATACTCCAAAACACGTATTTTTATTTTAAATATTTTTTTTCCTGCAAAATTTAAAATCTAAGACAGTAAAATTTAAATTTGGCTTTAGAAATTTCGAGAATCAGGGGAGAATCATTTCTAGTAAATTTTGAAGAATATCATTAAGATCACTGGACAAAAAATTAAAAAATTGAAATTCGCACATTGCTTCCTCATCTTTATCCATAGTTCACATAGCTTCCTTTAACACACAGTAGCGAACAAATTTGGCTTCCTCATAAAGGAAGCTTTGTTAACTATTGAAGAATATTAATAATCAATGTGCAAATTCGATCGATTTTCCCCAAATTTGATAGCAAATAATTTTAATAGCTATACTGGGTCTTCACAAAATTTCATTGCAGTATCTAAAAAATTTCAAAAGTTATAGTGTTTACGCTTCTTTTATAAAAATTAAAAATTTGATAAAAATTTAATCATTCGATCGATTTTCGCCAAATTTAATAACGAACATCCTCGATAGCTATATTAGCTCTGTGTAAAGTTTTAAAAATTGTCTTAAAAATTGCACAAGTCAGAGCGTTTACGCTATTTTTAAAAAAATTGAAAATTTCATAAAATTTTAATCCCTCGATGGATTTTTGCCAAATTTATTAGCGAACAACCTCGATGGCTATATTAGCTCTGTGCAAAGTTTCACTACAATATCTTAAAAATTGCACAAGTTAGAGCATTTAGGCTATTTTTCAAAAAATTCAAAGTTTCATACAATTTTAATCCCCGGATGGATTTTCGCCAAATTCAATACCAAACAACCTTAATAGCTGTACTAATTCTGTACAAAGTTTGAGTGCAATATTTTGAAAATTGCGGAGGTTAGAGCGTTTACGCCATTCTTGCAAAAACGAAAAAAGTCGATAAAATCTGAACACCCGTTATAATTAAAACAAATTTTTTTCATAATGGAGAGCAATTCGTGCTCGACAAGTGTGCCAAATTTTAGCTTGACATCTCGAAGCGTTTTCGAGTTATTAATTATTTACATGTGCAACTCAGGATACATACACACACACACATACATACACACACATCCATCCGGAATTCTTTTCTAAATATGATTTCTCGATGTTTTAGGACATATTGAACATATTGGCAAAAAATCGCGAAAAAAAATTTGTTCACGAAAACAAAGCTTCCTTTATGAGGAAGCAAAAAATGGATAAAAATGGATGGATGTCCGATTATTCACGATTTTTTTTTATTGTCCATTAGAAACAAAGAACGCGAGAAGGAGGAATTGTCAGAGAAGCATGATGCTGAGTTAAAGCTTTACAAGCAAAAAGTTAAGCATCTCATGTACGAGCATCAGACGAATTTATCGGAAACGAAAGCCGAGCACATGGTTGCTTTGAAGATTGCACAGGATGACCACAACTCTCAGGAGAATGAGCTGGTCAAGGATAAAAAGGAATTGCGAAAAATACAGAGGGAGATAGAACTCGCTCATATAAACGAGATTCGAGCTCTGAAATTAGTTAGTGGTTATGAACATTTTTACAAGCTTTTATTTATTTTTTCTTGCTCTCATTCAGAAAATTTGAACCACGATAGCAATTCAACTCAGAAAAATTATCCAGTTGGAACAATCATTTTTCTTTCTCAATTTATAATTTTTTAATCATGATAACAAATCTTGTTCGGATGAGATAAATCTTGTTAATTTCAAAGTTCGAATATCGAGCTTTGGAATTAATTGGTGGCCACGAGCTTTTTTTATTTATTTATAATTATAATTTAAATAGTAGGAAATCATATAAAAAAATATTTTTTTAACAGCAAAGCGCCGAGGAATCGAGTGAGTTAATTAAAAAATTTGAATCCGAGGCTATGGAATTGGAACAAAAGTACGAGCAGAAACTCGCAAGTCAATATGAATCTCTGATGTTAAAGCATCGTATGGAAATAACGGAGGTCGAAGAGCGCAAAAACATGCAAATTGCGACACTCATAAAGGATCATGAAAAAGCGTTTATAGAGATGAAAAATTATTACAATGACATAACGCTAAATAATTTGTCTTTGATAAAGAGTTTGAAGGTAAAGAAAATCGTAGAAATGAAAATTTACACACTGCTTTCTTATCCTTTTTTTTTTTGACGACAAACTTTTTTATGTGGGCAGACGATTCCTTCTGTTTCCTTAAGAAGAAGTTTTGTCAATTGTTTTTTTTCTTATAAATAGTTTTGGTTAAAATTTTAATAAGCGTTCACATTTAATGAACTGATTCGTTTTTGCGGAAACATAGTTAACGACATAAATTTAGTTTTAAGATTTGGTATTGCAACGTTGTAAAGTTATTTAGATAATTAGAAAATATCAATACAAGAATCAAAGTTCACTATCGATTATGCTGATGACAGGACTCTTCGGACAAAATTTGCCAAAGTCAAAATTTCTAAAAGAATATCGTCCCTGAGAAGAAACTCTGATTCTGTAAAAATTCTGTAAAAGGAAAAAATTTCACCCACAGGAACAAATGGAAGTGATGAAGAATCACGAAGAGAGAATGAAAAAACAAGTTCGCGAATTAACGGTGGAAAATAAAAAATGTCTTGCAGAATTGAAAACTGGCGAGGAAAAGGTGACGGAATTTTCTCGACAGCTCGCCAACTACGAAAAAGACAAACAATGTTTGAATGTGAGTGAATCAGAACGAAAATTGATGAAAAAAACTGAAATTTCTCTACAACTGATAATTTTTCAGAATACCAAAAAAAGATTGACCGTTGTCTCGAAAGATTTTGAGAATCTGAAGTGGGAAAACGAGGTTCTGGAATTGCGTTTCGATAAAGTGAGTTGTAAAAAAAAATTGAGCCCAATAATTGAAGTACATGGAAATATCATTTTTTTTTTTTGTATTTAGTGTCAAGCTGAACGTGACGAACTACACTCAAGATTCGTCTCGTCGATTCTTGAGCTCCAGCAAAAAACAGGCCTGAAGAATGTACTGTTGGAAAAGAAATTGGAAAAATTGTCAGATCTGTTGGAACAGAGAGAAGCTCAAATTGGAGAAGTTTTGGCTGCAACACAATTGGATCCGATGGCAATAGTCAATGTTAATCAGAAGCTTGAGGTAAGAACTTGAAATTTTTAAGTAAAAAAAAGAATTTTCGTCCCAAACATATGATTTCTAAAGATTTTAGGATATTTGAAACATATTGGCATGAGAACCCCTAAAAACCCAAAAGTCAATTTGCCTGAAAAAATGATAAACCTATGAGATCAATAAATAATGTGCGAGATCAAATTATCTGTTATCAACGTTAAATCCCAAATTGTTCGGTTATGATAATGTACACTTGGTATAGGTTGCCCCATAGATGATGCTAATATTTTTCATCAAGTAGCATCGATGAAACTAATTTCTCAAAGTTATAAATTTTCTAGTCGAATTAAAATAAAAAAAATTGCAGGCTACTTTCTTCAGTTATTTAGAATGAATTTGCTGGGCCTTCACAATTAAATTCGCCAATTTTTTTTATGTTTTTTCCTTATAAAATCAATACTTTCTTCATGAAGATGTTGTGCAAAAACGTTGATTAATTAATAAAATTCAAATAATATTTCTCGCAGGAAATGTTGAATCGGAAAAACACTGCTATACAAGATCTACAATACGATTTGGCCAAAGTGTGTAAAGCTCACGACGATTTGTTGGCAACGTACGAGGGTAAATTACACGAATACGGAATACCCGAGTCCGAGCTTGGATTTCAACCGTTGAGAGCAAAAATGATTGGCACAAAAATTGGCCGAGGACCTGCTGGACTCGTAACTGCGAATCGATAAAGTGCTCTATAAGTCGTAAATCTATTTCTTTGTACATAATATTGGAAAATATCGATTGATAGATGTACTAATAAAATTAATATTCACTGCCAAAGTTCACATTATTTTTTTTTCCAATATCTCATTCAAAAAATCGTTAACTCAAAATACATTTAAAAAAAAAAGACACACTCGAGTCACATGTAACACATTTTATTTTTGTTCGACAAACAAGTCTCGGAAACAGACGGAGATGTTTCTAAAAGATAGACAAATTTATCACAGAGGATGTACACAATAAATTATATTGGTACCTGAAAGTTGTATAGTCTTATTTTTTTTTTCGTTTCTCTTTTTATCGTTTTTGTTTATATATTTTTTTTACGTATCGTCCCTTATAACATACATTAGACGAAATAAAAGAAAAGATCAATAGCTTTCCCAGAATATCTTATAAATGTTATTTGTTTTTTTTTTTTTTGCTTTTTTGTTATTTACCATGAATCACATGTTTGATTGTTTGCCAATAAAACGAGAGTAGCAATCAGGCGTCAATCAGATTTTGCCCCTTCTAATTTCGCAATCTTTTTTGTGTACGCCAGACGAATGGTCTCAATTGAATATCGCTTTTTTTTATTATCTCAAATTTCCTCCACCAAAGACTTCACGACGAACAGGCACGAATACGTTTAATTCGTATAATATAAATATATATGCATATCGAATAAACGTTATATATATATATATATATATATACATATGGGGTATTCCATGCGTAGCGAGACAGGTTTTGGCCGCGGGTCTCAAAATTTTTCGTCCGTTAATATATCGTTTTCTTATATCATATAAAAACATTTCCATGTAGTTATGAAACCCAATTAAGACTTGATTTTTGTCAAGGATGTTGAGGAAAAATGATGAGAAAATTCTGAAAATTTGGTATGTTTTTGTATGAAGTATTTAAGAGGTTGTGTAAAAATTTCATGACGATTAGGAAGCTTATTATTAAAATATCAACATTTTGTTAAGAACAATTTTTTAAATATATTAAAAAAATATTTATCAATAAACTTTGTTTTGTTTTCGTTGCTTTCAATATAGTGTAGATATTAGAAAATTGGGAGGTCAACAAAAAAACTTATCGTAAAGTTATATCAGTTTCCATAAGACTACATTTAATTAAATTTAATTTGTTAATGTTAATTGTTCGATAACGAGCTTCCTAATCGTCGTGAAATTTTTACACGACCTCTCAAATAATTCATCCAAAAACATACCAAATTTTCCGAATTTTCTCATCATTTGCGATTTGGTACTCAACATCCTCAAGTCCTAATCGAAAAATAAAGAAATACAAATTTTACATACCTTTAATCCCTTAAGCGTCAATACAGCAAAAATTAAATCTGACCGGCGCTTTTTAACCGGAAAAAAGCGCTCTTATCAACAAAGCTAATGGAATATTAATCCGATTTGTGAAGAAAAAATTATATTCAAAAAACGGAGAAGAAATCCGTTTTTATTTTTTTTCGGCCTTTGGGGTCTACTGAATTTTATCAAAAATTTTATTGAACATAGTTCAACACGAGAGAAACGTTCAGTAAAATGTCCAGCTTGCCTTTTTTCTTTGTTGACGGGCAATTAAATCTGTAGTTACTTCGTAAATAATCGACGCTTTCTTTCCATCGGAACTCATTCAAGACAAAACTTATTCATTTTATTGCCAGGGACCAAAAAATAGAGGCAAGCTGAAAAATTTACCGTACGTTTCTAACATGTTGAACAATGTTCAGTAAAATTTTTGATAGAATTCAGTAGACCTCAAGGGCCGAAAAAAAAATAAAAACGTTTTTTTTCTCAGTTTTTTGGCTGTCAATTTTTTTTTACATGTCGGATTAGTATTCCATTTGCTTGATTGAAAAGAGAGCTTTTTCAGTTCAAAAGCACTGGTCAGATTTTAATTTTGCTGTATTGACACTTAAGAGACGCGCAATTAAAGGTACGTTAAATATTTCATTTTTTTATTTTTCAATTAGAACTCAACAAAAAACCCAGACTCAATTGGGGTTCATAACTACATGGAAATGTTTTTGTATGATATAAGAAGACAATATATTAATGGACGAAAAATGTTGAGACCCACGGCCAAAACCGGTCTCGCTTCCCGTGGAATACCTCATATATATATATATATAAGCGTATATCCATATACATCTAAACTACACATTACAATACCGGCATAAGTCGAATATGTCAGGTCACAAGGTTATTAAATTTAAAACACTTATTAAATCTCTGAAATCGTATAAAATACTTTTTCGGTATACCCCTATTTCCATATCTCGCTCTTTGCTTTCACTTTCTTTTCCCTCCTATATCGTCTCGCCTCAATCGGCTCGAGATCAATTCTCTTTTCGCATGGAAAAAAAAAAATGTTCTATAACTTCTCTACATTTTTTTTGTAAATATCATATAACGTGTGTACATGTATGTATATATAAATGGCGTTACATACATATACGTCGCTTTTATGACATATATGCAGAGTTCCAGAAATTATAATGTAAAAATAATGCATTATTTATTTTAGAAATAATGAAAATTCTATGATAGAAACATTAAGCATTATTTTTGTAATGAAAAATGTGAAACCCAACGATTATGCATTAAATTAATAATGAATAATGCAAAAATGGTAACATTATTCATTACACCAGTAATGGATAATGCTAAACGCTGCCATTGTCCATTATTACAGTAATTCAAGGTAGAAAAAAATGTCATTACTATAGTAATGAATGGTACGAAACCGAAGAATAATGCATTACTTTGAGTAATGGATTACATTGAGCAATGCATTATTTTTAGTAATGCATTACTTTTAGTAATGCATTACATTGAGCAATTCATTACTTTGAGTAGCACATTACATTGAGCAGTGCATTACTTCAAATAACGCATTACATCTATAAATAATGTATTACTGTGAGTAATGGTTTAAAGGAATCAATATAATTTATGTATCTAGAGAGCAATGTAAATGAAATCTTCCTTTTCGTATGATTTTTTATAATCATATGTGTTATTTCCTCAATTTTTTTACAGGGAAATTCGTTTGTTTAGATTCCTAATTTTTTATTTCGAAAATATAATTCGGTACTTTTTGTTTTTTATTTTTTTGATTAGATTTAAACCTACAGCATGAATCGGTTTCATCAATCCATATTTTCCACTTTCGCAAATAAAAGAAAGTTTTTATCGCATTGTCCTATTGGACTACGAATGCATAAAATATTTTTATTCCGAATAATGCATTATTCAAAATATTCAGTATTATAGTAATGAAAAATTAACGCTATTTTGCAATATCTATTATTTTAATAATGGATAATGGAACATTTTTGCATTACTCATTATTTCATTAATGAGTAATGTAACTCTTCCCACATTATCCATTACTTCAGCAACGGATAATGTAATGCTTTTCTAAGTACTCATTAATAACGTAATGCATAATGTTTCATTTTTTCATTTTCCAGTACCAATGTAATGCTTAATGGTCTGACATTTGCATTATTAACTAAAAAAATAATGCGATATTTTTTTTTATCACATTATTCATTGAATGAATAATGTATAATGGAAGTTAAGTCCCATTATTAAGTGAAAAAATAATCATTAATGAAATCGATAATGCATTATTAAAATAATGCATTTTTTTCAACTCTGCATATATGTGTACATTGATTATCTATAATAAGAATTTTGGCACGATAAGAAAGAGAATCACAGATGAAATCATTGTACATTGTGAGAACTTTGAACGAATAGAGTCGGTAAATATTTTTCTATACGTCAGATCGATGGATGTGAAAATAAGAGGAAACATTTATTATCATTAATAATAAGTGCTAACGAGTAGATGTATGAAATGTTGAAATTTCTGACCACCTGCGAGAAACGATCATTGTATAATTTCCTCATTACAGGGCTATGATGCCACTCAATTCGAAAGCTTCATCGCCCTTTTTTCCAAATTCTATTTTCACCCAAAAATACGATTCCCAAACTAAATCGTAGACATTTGATCACGCGAGAAATCTCAAGACACGGAGTATGCAAAAAGTCACCAATTTTTTGAAAAATTTTGCGAGCAAGAATTGGCAGAATCCATGAACAATTTTATAATTTTAGCACATTTTTTTTCGTCGTTCACATTGAACGGCCAAACTAATACCGCCTTAAAACTTTCACAATCACGGCAATGCGAATCACAGTCGTAGAAAAAATAAGTATTTTTTTTTCAACTATTTTCCATAATTTTTTTGGTTTGCTTAAGTTTCGTAGAGAAATATGGTCCATCGTTCAGTTCTAAACATCTTTTGTTTTGTTGCTCTGCTCTCTATGACTTTCTCTACTTTTGTTCAACGTTTTTGTCGACTTTTCAAAATCTCATTTCAAATAAATGATCATCATGCAACAGTGGCTAAACTTTTGTGACAGTCATGGAGAAAGTTGTTAAGTAGGATTGCACTTTCGTCTTTGTACACGAAAATGTTATCTAATACTCAATATTTTTAACTATTCATCGCGCGACTAATCTATATATCATTCCTTTCGTCAAATAATTCCTCAAGTGGTCGACAACGTATATACTCTTTGGGCTAATATCCGCGAAAGAACATCTGGTTTAGAAAATCTATCATTGTTTCACAGACAGAATATGAGGTATTCCCGCTCAACGGGACCTCTTTTTAGGCCGACCTCTTTCGATTTTCTTGGAACTCGAGTATGTTTTAGTGTTGCCTGAAAGTATATTGTACACCAATTTTCAGATCTCTAACTATAATACTCTTTGGACCACACCAAAAGTTATATTTCAAACTCTGTGCGTATTCAGCGCTTCGGAGCTTCGGCCAAAAACCAAAAAAATTGATTTACAAAAAAAGAGCATAGTTTAATTCGGCGGAACAATTTTTTTCATGTTTTGCATATATTTGAAAAGTCACGATATAAATTTCAAGTTGGAACTCGCATCCGTTTACTAATGCCAAGTCTTTTAGTAGGATAAAAATTCTTAAATATCGTGTTTTTCGTATTCAACAATTCCCTGATGTATTATATAGCGTTTTTTTAAACGAATTTTGAATTTAGTAAATCAATTAAATTAATTGAATTAAATTCATTAAATAATCAAATTTATTAAATTTTGGATTTAATAAATTTATACAACTCGAAATTCGTTAAAAAAACTATATAATATATTAGAAAACTGTTGAATACGAAAAACACGATATTTAAGAATTTTTATCCTACTAAAAAACTTGACATTAAGTAAACGAATGCGAGTTCCAACTTGAAATTTATATCGTGACTTTCAGATATATACAAAACATGAAAAAAATGTCCCGCTGAATTAAATTATGCTCTTTTTTTGTAAATCAATTTTTTCGGTTTTTGGTCGAAATTCAAATGAATTCGTTTTTTTTCGCAATTGCTGATATTTTTTTCGAAAAGCGCAGGAAATTTCCGATCAAAAGCTATTGTTAAAGAGATTTTTCGATTTTATTTCACGCCGTGCCAAAGCTCCGAAGCGCTGAATACGCAAAGAGTTTGAAATAACTTTTGGTGTGGTCCAAAGAGTATTATAGTTAGAGATCTGAAAATTGGTGTACAATATACTTTCAGGCAACACTAAAACATACTCGAGTTTCAAGAAAATCGAAAGAGGTCGGCCTAAAAGGGAGTCCCGTTGAGCGGGAATACCTCATATATATTATCCTTCAGAAACTCCTCATTGGGCTGTTTAAAAAAACAACTTTTTCTTCCGATCGCATTCTTTATCAAGATTTTTCTATGCTTTTCTAAAAAAAAAGATCTCGCTCAAACTAAAAGAACGTTTTTTTTTCTTTTGTCACATCAGTGTTTCAATATAGAAAAAATGGCATTTTTGCGAATTTAAATAATTATCACGTAAATCTTATCTGTATATATTGTTTTTACAAAGATTTTGCATCTTTTCAAACCAGTTTTAGGCCTCGAACGTCGAATTACAAAAACTTCGGTACCATGTTAAAGGATTTTGTCATATCTGAATGTTGGGATTTCAAAAATACGTTGTAACTAAAATTTCAACGTTTATGCGAGATCTTTTTTTTTTGCAACCGTCCCAAAAATCTCAGGCGTACCATCGGGAAGGTAAAACCGTTTTTTTCAACCGTCCTAATTCTCGTATATCATATATATATATATTCCTTAAATCTTTTCTTGCTGGAGAACTAACATATACTCCGTAATATTCGTTTTGATTATGTTCAGTTTTCTCTTTTTCAAACATTTCGTTTTTGCATTTCAACTCATGATCCTCCAATTGGGCAATACCTCGGCTATGAGAGTCGAGAAATGGGCTGTAACGTTGTAAACAACGGTCTCACCGGCCGCGAGAATAGCGCCGAAAGAGCCGTAAGTACCGTAATCGATGATACTGTGATTGCACGTTGACAAAACAGCGAGATCCTTGCCAGGACCGCGTCCGTCCAATTCCGAAACGAATGTTATTTTGTATCGACGACTGCGCAAATTGTATTTGCACCAGACGATATTGTCGCTCGCTACGACGAAAACTACGTTCTTGTATTTCTCAATGAAGTGATCCATTGCGGCGTAATAATAGCGTATCGGCGCTGGACGTATTTTCAACTTTTGCCAAAGATAATCGACGTAATCGGTGCGACGTACGTGAATACCAACGTACGTTGGCTCGGTGATGTTGAAACGTCGTGCAATTCCGCGTAGCATTATTTCGGCGTAGACTCGTAGACTCGGTTTGAACGTGAATTCACGACGTACATCCTCGGGCCAGACGAGAATGAGAGACCAATATGCAGAGTGTCTGTAATACAAAATAATTACGTATTTTTGCTTTTTCAGAAAGGAAAATTAGGGTTTGTGTAAAAAAAATTTAATATCTTGTGAATGGGTAATCAAACAAATTTCAAAATTTAACAGGAAGGGTCTTTTGATGGGTACCAAAAAATATAAAAAATTTGAGGAAAAGAAAAGTTTTTCAAACTGTCCGATTTGAGATGGAACGCTCGATATATATTATTTATGTTTTGAGGAAGGATTAAGGCTACGTGAAACTCCACTCTCTACGACTGTTCTGTATATTTCTAATGCGAAAGAATTTTTTAGAAGCAACAGGCACTAAAAATTAACATTCTTGTACAAAAAAGGATCTAAGGACCAAACTGATGAATTACAAAAATGTTGGGCCGATGATTATCTTAGGAATGATATTAAATCATGATGTTGGAATTTGCATTAGTAGACTGCAACAAAAATCGATGCTTTAAATTAAATTGATTCAAGGATGAATTCTTCGAGTAAAAAATTGTTGACATGTTTCATGGGTTTTCTAGTAAGAACCCGCAGACTAAATGTGTTAGAATAAAGTGATTAATTCTGCGAATGAAGAGAAAACGATTATTTTCAGTGGCTTTCAATGACGCAAGCTTCAAAATCTTGCGTTTTACTAAATCTTGAGTTTTACCTTGGAATTATGATATTTTGGTCGGTGCTGTTCCATTGGCCGAGTGAATTCAGCACCTGAGTGACATCCAGGGTACATCTTCCGATGTAACTCAACGGCGGTATGCTCAAATTTTCAAAATGTTCCTCCAGCGTCTTGAGTATGCATCTTGGCATAAAAGCCTCCAGTCCGGTTCTCCTGGCTGTGGCCCATACAGAAGCGTATTCCCATATCTGATTACCGAGTCTTCCACCTTGAACCGCCGATACTATTCCGAACTTTGGACATGGATTTCTCCATTCGGCTGGAACTCTCACGCTCTTGAGATTCGTTCGGCACAGAGCTTGCTCGTAAGCCGAAATCTTGGTGTGTCTCGCCGGTGGGTTCGACGTGTACATGGGAAAGAGGAAGACATGGATGCCGAAGACCACGATAAGGGCGAGTACAATCGCGCTTGCGAGGACATGCTGCTGAGCGTGACTCATATTATCACCTCGCTCTTGCTTTCTGTTTTTTAAATTTTTGTTTCCCAAGCTTCGCACTCTTGGTATCTTATTTTTTTGTTGCTTCGCTCTCAGCGCTACAGGCTCGTTTGGTTTATCTTCTATTTTGGTACCTTTGTTGTTGCTTTTTTTTCATTTTTTTGTTTCTTTTTTCATATTATTCCTACTGTCGTTCACTACCGCTTTCTAAAGCTATAATATTTGCTCTCCCCCTGGTTTCCCGCGCATCAGCCAGCAAACTAGTCCGGCATATCGGATCTACAGGCGTGCCGTGTCCTTTGCTTTCCCACTCGCATCTTTATACAATTGACAATAACCAAGAGAAATTAAAAATTCGTCGTCGCATGCTTGTTCAATTTGATTCTGATCAGAGCTGGGCAGTATTTGAAAGTACTCGGTACTTGCACGTACTTGAAGTACAGTACTTGCACGTACTTGAAGTACAGTACTTGCACGTACTTGAAGTACAGTACTTGCACGTACTTGAAGTACAGTACTTGCACGTACTTGAAGTACAGTACTTGCACGTACTTGAAGTACAGTACTTGCACGTACTTGAAGTACAGTACTTGCACGTACTTGAAGTACAGTACTTGCACGTACTTGAAGTACAGTACTTGCAAGTGCAAAGTACTTCAAAAGTACTTCAACTATTGTACTTACATTTTTCAAGTACTTCCTGCAATTGAAGTACTGTACTTAAAAATTTCAAGTACTTTTCTGTACTTGAAGTACTTTTTTCAAGTACAAGTATCAAGTACTTTTGAATGGGTCTTGCTGATTGTTGCATGTGCCTTTGAATATGGGTCGTTGTATGCCAAATCGACCAATATTTGCAATCGACCCCTTTTAATTTCGCTGAAATTTGGTCAGAAGTTTTGTTTTATCATAAAACGAAGTTCTGACGAAGGAAACAAATTAAATTTTTTTTTTGAAAATTCAAAATTTCACAATTTGTTCAAGTTTATTTTTTAAATATTTCGAAAACTATTACAGTTACGAAAAAATCGTTCTGGGTACGTCTTAAAGAGTTTACTTGGGGCTACGAAAAAAAAATATATTCCGAAACAAAATTTTGAAAAATGATGAATTTGGAGAATTTTGAAGTTTTCAAAATCGTGAAAATCCACGATCAACATTAAATTTTTGGTTTTATTTTTTTTTTATATAACACCTTGTACTGATATTAAAAGATCATGAAATTTTCTGAAATGTGTTAATTTTAGTTTCAAAAATATGAATTTTTGAATTTTGGTAAAACTTTCTTTTTTACCTCCAAGTTAAGTTAAGTTGATCAATCACGTAATTTCGACTGCTCAAAATTACACGATTGCTCAACTTTAAAAAATTCATATTTTTGAAACAAAAAAAACACCTTTCTGAAAATTTCAGAATCTTTTAAAATCAGTACAAGGCATTATATTTAAAAAATTGAACAAAAAATTTGATGTTAGTTGTGGATTTTCACGATTTAAAAAAATTCAAAATTCCCCAAATTCATCATTTTTCAAAATTTTTGGTCGAATTATTTTTTTTTTCGTAGCCCCAAGTATACTGTTCAAGTCGAAACAAACGATTTTTCATAACTATCATAGTTTTGTTCTCAAAACATAAATAATTTAGAAAAAAAATTGAAAAATGGTTAAATTTTGAATTTTGCATAACTTTTGAGAAAAAATTACTTTTTTTTCCTTGGTAGAACTTGGTTTTATGATCAAACAAAACTTCTGACTAAATTTCATCGAAATTGAAAGTGGTCGATTCCAACTCTTGGTCGATTTGACATGGAATGACCCAAGTACCAGAATTTACGAGACATACCCCAAAACTTGAAAAGTACTTAATATTTGGTACTTAATTTTTTCAAGTACTTGCACTTCAAGTACCACTGGTACTTGATACTTCAAGTACCTATGATACTTTGTACTTGATACTTGAAGTACTTTCAAGTACTTTGCCCAACTCTGATGTTCATGATTCCGACTGATACATCAATAATGGGTGTGTTCGATAAACGCTGTTACGCTGATTATTTTCAAAAAATTTGATACTCCGCAATATGTTCATTTTAGATAAAACTTGTTATTCTCCAATTGCATTGCTCAATTTTTGTACCTTATCGTTGAAAAAAGATTTCAAACGATCTGTGAGATTTTTTTTTATCACTGCTGCATCGCTATTAAAAACTGGCAAAAACAACGTTTATGGAAATTCAATTCATATATATAACAAAAGGTCCATATTACACACAATTCTGTACTGGCAAACTTTTGTTTCTTCTCAGAGATTATCGAGAATGAATTGTTCAGGATTGAGTAATATGGTAAATATTTCTTCAGAATAATAACAAAAGTTTTAAGAATTACTTATCAATATCAGTAAGTTCTAAAAATTTTTTCTGATTGATGCATTTTTTTATTTTTCAGCGCAGGCCAACGTTTCAAACTTCAAGTGCATTCAAGTGCACGTTTCTGTCCAATTTCAGAATCGATGTTTCAGTAGTAACAAAAAAAGGGAAAAGGTACAAAAATCTGCATGAGAATCCTCACTGGAAAATCAAGTGTCTTCAAGCCAGCGCAATGCGTACACTCTCTGCGAATTTAATATTGCAAACTGAGTGCATGAAAAATGTGTATCGTGCGCCATAAACACATATTTTGAGACTCGCATGAAATTGCTTTTGATGAAAATATGCATCCTTCAAAATCACTTATGCTCGAGTTGCAATATACGTTTTTAAGGAGCAACAAGGCTTTACATGTGAGCTAAATTTGTTTTTTGCAAATTCGAAAATTGCTTTTGTTTCCGAAATATCAGCAGAGTGATTTGTGTATAAAGAGGAAAGAAGGCAATCGGCCGAAGAAGCGCTCGCGCGGATGCTTGTAGCGTGCGAATATATTGGCTAATCGAATAATCAACGCTGCATGTACATTTTTTGTGTACAGCTACAAGTTAATATGTACATGGGTAATAATGTAAAGCATGGGTATATCAGACGTGAGATTTGTATATAGATATTAGACTGACCTAAATTAAAACGTTATTTTTTTTAATCACTTTCTATTTGATGAGATCATAGTTTTTACTATAACATCGAACACTGTGAAAGGAGAACTACGTACGATTTTTTTTAGAGGTATCGCGATGCGTTTTTCTGTTTGCCATTTGAATAATATATGGAAAATCGATGTCTATAGTTTGGATAGGGCAAACAATCATTCTATGGAATAAAATGAAGTATAAATAGTATCGTATGATAGTATGCACTCTCTTTTTCAGATTGGAGTGTCGTTGAACAATTTAGGATACACGATCTTCGAGACAGGCATAATTATAGGGAAATATTGGGCAGAATCTGCAAGTCCAAACAGTGTCGGAGTCCGTTCTGCCCCGTACATTTTTTTTTACCGATTCTTCGGGTGACCAATGTACCCTAGTCAAATATACTTCAACCAAATCAAAGTAATAGTAAAAAAAAATGTACAGGGCAGAATGAACACTGATTTCATTTCGCCTGAACAATTTACTCCGTCACATATTCTCTATATATTAATATTGTTTTTTACATTTAAAAAAAAAAACAGAATCAATCAGTGAATGTGCCTCCTATTAAGGTGGAAGTCCAATTAAATAGAAAAAAATTCACTATTCAAGTAATTAATAATTCGTTTACTTAATGTCGTGTATCTTGTCAACCGTGTATTCAATATTCAAAAACTGTTTCACGAGATAATTTATATTTCGGTCTATTCTATAGAATAATAGTTTTTCCTGTTTAGACCGTAGATATCGATTTTCCATGAGTCAATCAAATGGGAAATAGAAAAATCCATTGCGATATCTCTAAAAAAATCGTACGTAGCCCTCTTTTCACAGCGTTCAATATTATGGTGTGAACTGTGATTTTTTCAAATGGGAAGTAAATTAAAAAATTACCGTTTTATTTTTGGCCAGTGTAATATGATATATATATATATGCGAGACAACTACTACGTGTTTTAATTTCGAAATATGACAAAAAAAAATGTCTCACCTCGTAGACGGTGAAAGCTTCATGCTGTCTCTTCCCAGACTCTTTTATCAGCATGTGCGAATTTGGGAGATTGACGTTTGCCAAATTTATCGGCCATCGTTCATCGGATGGGACGTTTTGCCGGTGTTGGGATTATTTCAACAGCCGAGACTCGGGATAAAGTATAATATCGATTCAAACCTTATTATCGCATCGTCGAATTTCGTTTCTTTTCGTAAAAGATCGGTGATCCTTCGGTCTCTTTGTTGACTCTCGTCGTACGAACCCTCGGTTGTCGACCATATTTTGGGTTTAATTGGTTTTAGATTTTGGCATTAGCACTCCTTTTCATCTCATCAACGATGCACGAATGCTACGACGTTTCTCTCGTAAACTCGTTTTTTCACATTATTTTTCGACAAAACATTTACTCCTCTGATTGTTTAATCGCCATTTACACATTTTTCGCAATAAAACTTGTCTATGTTCTACGAAAACCCTCCATTGGAGTGATTAATTCGACAAATACATTTTCTATGCGCACTATTTGACAGCTGACTCCTCCATTTTCTCACCCTCACAAAATTTCCATTCCTTCTCTCGCTCTCACAAGTCGGAACGATAGAAGCGTACAACCTGCGGTCGGTATAGCGATAAAACTGGGGTGGTCGAATGAGCTATCGCCATGCTGAGCCCAGATGTCGCCACCTGCCGTCGCTTTAACTCGAGGGGCGGAAGTCGCGCTTCTCCTTGCTCTTGTTCCGGGCAATAGAGCGCTCTCTCTCGCATCCGGTCGATAACAGACGCTAACGTAAGTGAGAGCTCGTACGATGTTTTTACACTTCGCATTTTAATCGCCCACATCACAACCGCGGTGATATTCTTGTTGTAAGTAAAAGCTCTATAGTAATAAAATGATCCGAAGGGGATTTTCAAATTAAATATTTAACAAAAGTAACGCGTTCAACGTATGTCATCGTAGTAGGGTTGAAATGATTACTGCCTACCCCTCCTCCCGATTCCCGCGTAACTTGAATGTGTCCGCTTAGTGTCGTTTTTGCCCGCAAGCGCAAATATCGAAGAAGAGGGCAACACATATATATACCAGCAAAAAAAAAAAAAATCGAGAAAGAGCGCGTCCGGCGTCGTGAAGAAAAGAAATGGATTGTGTAGAATGCATGCGCATAAGTTCCCAATAATATATGAATCTTTCAAAGAACATTTTCTTTATAATCAATGCGATATTTATTCGATCAAAGTGCGAGCAAACCGCGGATAAATAAAGTTAGCAAATACATTAAAACCGAGTGAATTTTCGAAGAATAATTGCTGTCAACGTCTTCAGAATTGAGCGGCGTGATGAATCCGAGGAGTTTTCGTGAAATCGTCTTCAATATCGAGATAAGGTATTTATAATTGAAAAAGACGGTCTTATAAAATGTGGATGGGAAATGAATAACCATGAAATTGTAAAATACAGAATTTGATTTGTTTTCAACTATTAAATTCGGCCTGCTTCCGTTTTTCATTACTTTTTTCGCGTGTTGCACATTTGTGCGCTGTTTCAAAATGGCGCTCCCGCCATCTTCTTCTTCTGATAAATTATCGGCAATTTATGTGCAAGCAAATGAGAAAGTATAAAAAAGAACAAGACTCATGGGACGTAGATCAAAATGTTGGTGATGAGAGGTGCGAATAATAAAATGGAATTATAGGATAAATAAGGAATGGGACAATGGAAAAGAGAGATTTTTTTTTAATCATATACCGAGCGTGAAGAGATGGAAAAGCGAATTTCATATGTGTGTTGGAAATTTGAATAAACAGACGGTACGTGCTCCGTTTTAAAATGTCCTCATTTCGGGAAAACTGGGTGTTGGCCCCCGCAGTCTCGTACATGCTTTCTGGTACTGGCCAACCTACACATACATTTACATTATGTACATGGGGCATTCCATACCAAGTCGACCTGAGTGTGACCCTTGACCTCGCTGATTTCGCTTACGATTTTTTTTATATGATTCTTCCAACTCAAAGTGGCATCCAGAATTTTTTTCCGATTTTAAAAACCAAATTTGAGTACGTTATGATTTTTTGAACATTTTTTTCGAAAACCTCGAGGGCCGTAATTTAAAAATCTGAAAGAATTTTCAAAAATCCGGTGTCAAAAATGAAAATTTTTGACCAAAAATTCATGATGTCCAGGATTTCCCTTCCACCTTAATTTTAGATTTTTATGAAGAAAACGTAAAACAAAGAATAGATGCAGAAATTGATCTACCGTGAAAAGTAGCTTGAATATTTTGATCGTTAACCAACTATTTTTGGAAAATTTTTCACTTTTTTCAAAAAATAGTTGGTTGACTTCTGCATCTATTTTTTTTACGTTTTCTTCATAAAAACCTAAAATCGAGGTGGAAGCGAAAGCCTGGACAACGCGAATTTTGGGTCAAAAACTTTCATTTTTGACACCGGATTTTTGAGAATTTTTTCAGATTTTTAAATTACGGCCCTCCAGGTTAAAAAAAAAATGTTCAAAAAATCATAACGTACTCAAATTTGGTTTTTAAAATCTGAAAAAAATTCTGAATGTTATTTTGAGTTGGAAGAATCAAATAAAAAATCGTAAACGAATTTAGCGAGGTCGAGGGTCACACTCAGGTCGACTTGGTATGGAATGCCCCATATATGTATAAGTTTGAAAACTGCAAGAGAGAGAGAGAGAGAGAGAAAGAGGGAATAGGAAAAGAGATCAGAGCGAGATCAGGTTTTCATTCAGGACTAAATCTTGCGGTTTGGGCATATCTCTCTCTTATTCCTCTATAATCTTCGCAATCAAGTCATCGGCAAAAGGAAAAAAAATAGATTACAAATCCATGCATTTTTGTGCACGCTGACGATTAATTGTTTATCTGAATTCCGTTTCAGAATGTGGATTGCGACATGCTGCTCTAAATTTGCAAAAGCCTTTGTTAAAATAAATTTTTTTTATTACCTGCAGATAGATTCCGTTTCTGCTGCATTTTTGCAACTTTCTCATACTCGTGCGGAGTTCTTGCATGTCCACCTTAAGCTCAATGATCTTCCTCTTGTTATCTCACATTCTCTATGACAAAAAGAGAATAAGGTCCGTGTATATAAAAAAAAACAGCCAAGAAGAAGTAAAAGTTACGCAAAACATAGATCCATCGCTTATCACAAATTACCACAATTCAATCAAAAAAATCGTTTCTACAAATATTTCTTTATAAATCAGCATTAGCGACAAATACTTTGTCCTGTAATATTTTTTTTTAATCGAGAAGATTATTCATAGTGACGAACTTGCAATATTATAAGCTGTTTCATGCCAATTGTTGACGGCGTTGTATCTTCATTCAGTTTTATCCGATAACAATTATCATTTTCTGTTCACTAAGTTCACTTCCAGTGATCCTCGGATCATTGGCTTTTCTGTGAAATTCTCTATAGACTGATAATTTAGATTATTTTTCTTAATCGTCGTTAAAAAAGTATGACAATTCAATTTTTGTTCTTGGGATAAAGAAATCGTTACAATTTTGAATTGGCGGTCACCGATTGAAGTAGTAAGCGATATGTTAATAGAAAATCTTTCAAAGAATATGATGAGTCCTGAATCATCGATTTCGGACAAAAATTGTGTTTTTTTTTAGACAAAACTAAATAATTAACAACTCATTGAATTTTGCCATGAATAAGTTGATATTAAAAAAATTGGTATTTCACCACGTTTCGAGGTTAGAATTTTTCTCAATATTGCGTACAAAAATACTGACAACTCTCACTTTTGTTATACTTTTTATCATATTCATGGGATGAATTGAGTATAATCTGGATGAACACTGCAGCTGCACTTTAGTAATTGTTATCGGAAAACAAAAAAACACGTTTAAGTTCCTTTTTTCACTGCAACTACTAACGATGTGACGTCAGTCGTGTACAAATAAAATGGGTGACGTCATATCATCGGTACTTGTAACCGGCGTAAGCTGTTCAGTGAGAGCAGCGCGCGCGCGCGATCGAGTCGACGGTCGGATCAAAATAGTGCATCGCAGCGCGCTCTGTCGGACTAAGACCGAACTTTCATATATAGGTCAGTGAGTCAGCAGCTGTTGTGACGCGAGACGTGCTGGAGGACTAGGTCACGATTATTCTCGGAAAAAATTCTTCCGTACATTCCACGAGCTTCCAAGAAATTCTTTGTACTGACTACGTCAGAGGACTGCGTCAGGGAATTCCCTCAAAAGAGTGCGACAATTGCGGTAAAAAAGAATGAAATAATAAACGCCATAACTCCCGTGTTTTTGATCCTACAGACTTCGTTCAGGCGTCATTTTCTTAGTTTTCAAATTCTCTGAGTGTTTTTTTTAGTTTTATTTTTTTTTTCAAAATCCTTAAGGAAGTATGCAGAAAATAAATTTTTGAACAGTCATAACTCCCGTGTTTTTGATCGGACAGACTTCTTTCAGGCGCCATTTTCTTTGTTTTCAAATTCTCTAGGTGTGTTTTTTTTAGTTTTATTTTTTTTCGAAATCCTTAAGGGAGTATGCAGAAAATAATCTTTTGAACAGCCATAACTCCAGTGTTTTTGATCGGACAGACTTCTTTCAGGCGTCATTTTCTTTGTTTTCAAATTCTCTAGGTGTTTTTTTTTAGTTTTATTTTTTTTCAAAATCCTTAAGGGAGTATGCAGAAAATAAATTTTTGAACAGTCATAACTCCCGTGTTTTTGATCGCACAGACTTCTTTCAGGCGTCATTTTCTTTGTTTTTAAATTCTCTGAGTGTTCCTTTTTTAGTTTTATTTTTTTCGCAATCCTTAAGGGGGCATGCAGAAAATAATGTTTAGCATAGGCAACGCTTCGCGTACTTGTTGGGGGCTTGTTTTCGTTTATAAATTTATGAAATTTTCATAAGTTCACAAATTTTGAAACATCTTACTGTTAAGGGGTTATACCCAGTCAGGATTCAAAAAAAAACTTTGAACGTGTTTTTCTCAAAACTGTGTTTTTAAAGTCGGAGAGCAAGATTTCTCAGAAACGGCAAAACTTAAGGCAAGAACTTTAATCAAGAATTGAAATTTCTTTTTGAGAAGCCACTATTTTGTTAAAAATAAATATTTTGCTTATTCCTTCGATTACATACTATTATATCTTGTATTAACGAAATATTTTTCATTTTTTGATTTTGGATCATCCAATCCAGAGATATCGTGCTCGCCGCAAGATACCTTTTTTTGGACCTCCCAGAGATCGGCTGCAGTAGCTTCAATAATCATTATTTTTTTAAAGAAAAATTTAAAAATAAAGTTAAAAATTACAAAAAATATGTACATAAATTTTTACATTAATAAGTTATCGTCTTTTCAGAAAAAATGCTTGAAAATCGTTTTTTTTCGACCTCTTGACTGCGTATAACCACTTAACATAATATACACTGCCGGCCAAAAATTTGGAAACACTCGCCCCGATTCTACACCGACTGCTCTTTTTTTACTGCTCTTTTAAAAATGAAGATGTTTTGATCCACGAAGTGGCGTTCTGAAGGGAACATATTCAGCTTGATTATTTCACTTGTTCAAAAAAATTTTGGAAAAAAATAATCGCGGGCGAGAATTAGTGATTATCATCACCGATTATTTTTCGAACGGACACAAGAGAGCTTTTTTGTAGAACATCAAATCGACGGCAGTATGGAAGAACGTGCTCTTCTAGCACAATTTGAGATAGCACGGTCTTCTAGCACAATTTGAGATAGCATGTTTTTCTAGCACAATTTGAAATAGCACGTTCTTCTAGCACAATTTGAGATAGCACGGTCTTCTAGCACAATTTGAGATAGCATGTTTTTCTAGCACAATTTGAAATAGCACGTTCTTCTAGCACAATTTGAGATAGCACGGTCTTCTAGCACAATTTGAGATAGCATGTTTTTCTAGCACAATTTGAAATAGCACGTTCTTCTAGCACAATTTGAGATAGCACGGTCTTCTAGCACAAATTGAGATAGCATGTTTTTCTAGCACAATTTGAAATAGCACGTTCTTCTAGCACAATTTGAGATAGCACGTTCTTCTATACTGCCTTCGAAATGTTCTACAAAAATGTGCTAAAAAACTCTCCTAACCTCAACGGTTAAAGTCTAATAAAATTACAAGGTTAAAAAAAATTTTCCTATGTTATTTGAATAGGGAAATAAAAATTTGCGATCAGGGACCTCTCGATTTAAATATGAAGGGCTAATACTTGCAGAGGGTTTTTTTTGAGACGCCAAACAATACATTTTTCATTATATCGAGGACAAAAAAATTAGTCATATTTTATTTGACCCACCATAGTATGTATACATAATATTTCCAGGTTTCGAGAGAGCGTATAGATCTAAATATATAGCTCCAGGTTGTATAATCGTTGGGCTTACCTTTATAATAGGAGGGATCGACAGAGAAGCCGCATTGTGTATACGGAAAATTATTCGCGACGAATAGTGCGTGTTCAGGGTAATATGTATAGGCGGCGATGTTTCGCGAGGGTGGCGAGGGTGATCGCAGAAGTACTACAGGGGGAAGGGTTGAATCGAATAGTGCTAGATAGGAGTTGCTGCGCAGGGTGTAAAACAAGCGCGCGGTCATTTCGCTCATAGTCTCAGCGTTATTACGTTCAGAGGGAGTGAGTGAGCCCGAGATACGTCGAAATGCCATAGAATGAGAGGTCGAATTGTACCATATCTACACATTAGGGTGGTCCTTACTTAGGGCCCGGACGAATTTTTTATCAGACGCCCCCCAAATCGACTTCAAATAATTAAAAAATAATACCCTAATTTTTTCAGATTTTTATCTAGGCCCCAACCCCTCCCGAAAAGAGGGTAGATTTTCCCATTCGAAATACACGTGTTTCGGCCATATTCTCAGGATATATTTTATTCCAAGTGTAATAATTTTTTAAAAAATCTGTAACTGCAAGATTTTAGTGTTCATTGGTGCTACTATTTGAGGAAAAATTCACATCATCATACGGGTCGATCTGGACGAATTGCAATTCGTCTAAAATTCTAATACGGGTCAATCTAGACGAATTGCAATTCGTCTAGATCGACCCGTATGATGATGTGAATTTTTCCTCAAATAGTAGCACCAATGAACACTATAATCTTGCAATTACAGATTTTTTCGAAAATTATTACATTTGGAATAAAATATACCCTGAGAAGATGATCGAAACACGTGTATTTGAAATGGGGATATCTAGCCTCTTTTCGGGAGGGGTTAGAGTCTAGATAAAAATCTTAAAAAATTAGGGTATTGTTTTTGAATTATTTGGAGTTGATTTGGGGGGCGTCTGATAAAAAAATTCGTTCGAGCCCTAAATAAGGACCACCCTGATGTATATAGGACACGTCGTGTCCTATACTTTCGTACGCGCTTGCTGCACTTCAAATCCGATACTCCAAGCCCTCTGGCGGATTAATCGTTAATCGTTGATCGTTAACGCGCCTGTGGCTTTAAAGCTAATTGATGAACGCCCGATTGGTCAGGGATGAGAGAGACACAGATTGTAGTGGCAGAAGCTTGTACTCTGGCATTTTATGGTCTCTTCGTTACTGTTTGTATGTATGTGTGTGTGTTTTGTATGTTCTCGATTATTTTCGACACGTTCTCGATGCAAATACTGCTACACGATTGGTCTTGTTGCGATGGCGAATACATCAATATAAGATTTAAAGAAAATAAATTAAAAAAAAAATTTTCAGCATTCTGGCCGAAATGAAGTCTGTTCATTAAAATGACTGTAATTTATTTTGTAGATCCAATTTCGACTTTGTTCGAAGCTCAATCTCTTCCTGATCGTCGGAGCTTTTAAATGCCGCTTGGTTCATTCTATTCCGATCATTTTTCGATTTTTGGCAGATTTTTAAAGTTCAACCATCGATTTTTACAAATTTTTCCATTTTTTTCGGCGATTTTCAAACTGCTCTCATTTCTACAAAAATTTAATTATCGGAATGAACGAAACAGCATTCTCTAAGTTTGGTAACAAGCTTTACCTACGAAAATAAATTTTAGAATAGGTCAAACCAAAGTAAAGTTATGAGCACTTGAAATTTCGCTGTTTTGAGGTTTTTGAAAATGGGGCTAAAATTGAGTAAAAATGTTTTTGATGAAAATTCCTGAAGATTTTGATTTTTTGAGAAAACTCTTGGTAGGTTCGTGTTCGGGGGGAGGGGATACATCGATATAAGGGTTTAAAAAAATTGAAACAACATTTTTTCTGCATTTTGGTAAAAATTGAATCTGTTCACTAAAATGACTGTAATTTATTTTATAGATACAATTTCGACTTTGTTCGAAGCTCAATCTCTTCCTGATCGTTGGAGCTTTTAAATGCCACTTGGTTCATTCGATTCCGATCATTTTCTAATTTTTTAGAGATTCACGTAGTTCCAAATCATACGCAGATGTCGCTCAAAGTTTCGTCACATAACCTAATGCATTATACATGTTTGGCGGCTTAAAACGAATGCTAGGTCAAATTGACCCAAGACGATAACGTATAGCGGTGACCCTCATTTTTTACTTTCGTTGTTAAGTTAAGTTGTTAAGTTTTTTGTTTCTTTGGAGAAAACTATCAGTGCTTAAGGATATTAATGGAGATAAGATGAACATCGTTTAGTCAAGTAAACAAATCGCCATTATCTTTGATTAAATTACTATGTTATAAGGCACATTTTGTGTTCTTCGCAATATTTAAAAAAAATTGCCTCTCAACCTTTCCCCCCTTTCTTTTTCAGAAAAAGAAGAAGAAGAAGAAGAAGAGTAGTCTTCGAGTGGTCAATATATTGGCTATACTTCCATCTATCAAAAATGGCGTGCAGGTTCATAAAATGGAGAAGGTGCCACGCGGTATTGAAAAGAGGCGAGTAACAATATTCGTTGATTGCCATTTTTTGACTTTTTATCCGGTTAATTTGTGATATTTGCTCTCAGAAAAAAACGTCAATGGGAATTATAAATCGTTGACTATTATTATTATTATTATTATTATTATTTACCTAATTATGATATTTATAGTTGAGATATCAACTACATTCACTTTATTGACACTCTCGTGACGATAAAAGCGTTTCCTACATTTATCGACATTTTTTATTTCTGTGAGGCGAGTTGTTACTCGGTAGAGATGAATAAGTTTTGTGGAGTTATCTGCCCGAATCGTAAGAAAGCTTAAGTGTTCAGCAGAGATGTTACACGGAAAAAAATGGTTGGTTGCGACAACCAACAGATTATTAGTTGGGTACCACCTAGCATTAGTTCCATATCTACTATTCATATAGTTAGTTGACGCAACTATAGTCAACGCAACTCACTTGATTAGTCATCTTCCCAATAAAATAGTATTCAAGAGGGTAAAGGATGGACAACGAATTTTATAGGCACTGTAGCCAACTATATGATCATATCTGCAGATTTGTCAGTACCCCAAAAATCCGCCAGGTGGTTTCCTCTCGCACAAACGGACTTTCCCCTCGACGCTTATCACCTTTCCAAGTTCGTCTATGTTTGATATCCTTATTTTTTAGTGTGGATATTTAATACCTTGCGGCAAAACGCAATATGGTCGAATCCGAAATGGATTCCCATAAAAAAATGGTCTTTTTTATTTTACCTTTTCTTGAAGAAAATACGAAGCTTCACGAAATCGTAAACTTTGTATGTGTAGCTACATTCAAAGATTGAAATGTTTAACAATATTGGGTAGATACAAAAACGAAAATTTATAATAAACCACGAGCAAAATAGTTGATACAACCATTTCACTCGTAGTTGGTCGAACAAAAAAATTAGTTGGTCCGGCATTCGTAAACCAACCATATAAAATGCTCGTCTAGCACTCAGAGCATTGAGATCAGGGTTGCAAAATTTTTTATGAAAAAGTAATGCATTAACCATTACTTTTTTAATGGCTAATGAAAATTATTTCCATTAACCATTAAATTTTAATGATTAATGGAAAATATTTCTATTAACCATTCCAATTTAATGATTAATGGAAAATATTTCCATTAACCATTAAATTTTAATGGTTAATGGAAATTATTTTTATTAACCATTGAATTTTAATGGTTAATGGAAAATATTTCCAGTAACCATTAAATTTTAATGGTTAATGGAAATTATTTTCATTAACCATTAAATTTTAATGGTTAATGGAAAATATTTCCATGAACCATTAAATTTTAATGGTTAATGGAAATTATTTTCATTAACCATTAAATTTTAATGGTTAATGGAAATAATTCCATTAACCATTAAATTTTTATTTATTTATTTATTAATGTATTTATTTATTTTTTTATTCATTTATTTATTTATTTATTTTTTGGCACTTTCAAGAATAAAAGAAAATAAACAAATGAATAAATAAATAAATAAAAATTTAATGGTTAATGAAAATGCAAATGCATTACAAAAAGTAATGCATTACTTGCAACCCTGATTGAGATATAGTTGCTTGAATCAACTAATTTTTTTGTTACCGCAGCTAAGTCGTTTGTTCCTCGTACGGTGGAGTTTTGTCGCATTAGAGGTGTATTCCTGGTAAAGAAATAACTGGAAGCGATGGAAATGTGCATGATGCAAGTCCTTCCGTCCATGGTCTGTGACCGCTAGTTTACAACGTACAGGAATATTTTAGTCCCATATGCATATAGCTCTGGATCGGAAATCCGAAGGGAGCGTATGCGTAGTGTTCGGGTTCTAGCATCGAGTCTATTATTAAGGCCTCATGGTGTGCTCTCTCGTCGTTATAACTCCCCTCGACTCCCCATCTCTGCTCCATCTACTCTTCTCTTTGCTTTTGGCGCAGCAACAAATTATAATTTTGCCAGTCGACCCGGCAACGAGCCGTACAGGGCTCGCCCCAATGTCCACGTGAACGCGCGAGATTCAAATTAATTAATTAATAACTGTACGGTTGCGCTCGAGAGCCGCGGGGGCTTTTGGGGGCTATTCTGTGGCTTGTGCTATACGCCGGGAATGGTATTATAGAAGAGTTTTCTCCTCGTCGCTCCGATGAGGCCTTTACTTCATTTTATATTCATCGACCACATCGAGAAAGAGTTGGAGGAGAGAAAGACCCTCATTCACTTTTTTCGGATTTTTTACCTCGACATTCGTTCCGAGTATTCTCTCGGAGCATCGTAATACACTTTGATTAATTACAAGCAGAGTTGTGAAAATACTAATGTTAAAGTAATGCATTACCCATTACTTTGAACAATATGTATTGGATAAGTTTGCCATTACAAATTACAAAAGTAACGTGTAATGGATGAATGTTCCATTACAAATGAAAGTTGTAATGTGTAATGGAGGCGTGTTCCATTACAAATAAAGAAAAGTAATGTGTAATGTATGCATGTTCCATTACAAATAATAAAAGTAATGTGTAATGGATGCATGTGCCATTACAAATAAGAACAAATAGTAACGTGTAATGAATGGGTGCTCCATTACAAATTGCAATTGAAAAAAAATGTAATTTGTAGTGGAGAATATATTGTGTGTGTTTCTACCACAATTTGGATATTACAGTGAGACCCCACTTGTTTTTCTTCTATCTCAATTCGTTTCGAGCAAAATAAAATAATGAAACAGCAATGTGCAAGTTTCTGTAATGCGAGCACAGCAATTTTTCTATTTGTAATGGAATATTCTCCAATACAAAATATTTTTTTAAAAATTGTAATTTGAAATGGAGCACTCATCCATTACACGGTATTTTTTTTATTTGCAATGGCACATGCATCCATTACACATTACTTTTTTCATTTGTAATGGCACATGCATCCATTACACATAATTTTTTTCATTTGTAATGGCACATGCATCCATTGCACATTATTTTTTTTATTTGTATTGGTACATGCATCCATTACACATAACTTTTTTATTTGTTATGAAACACGCCTTCATTACACATTATTTTGGAATTTTGTAATGGTACACTTGTCCATTACACATTATACAGTGTAATGAATACCGTAATGCAGTATCATAATAATGCATTATTTATAATTCTGATTACAAAACCATGCATTTTTTAGAGATAAAACTACTTTCTTGATTTTTAGGAAAATTGTAATAAATCGAATTGCACATATTAGACTGGCCCAAAATGAAACAGTTTTTTTTTTATTTACTTCCGATTTGATAAAATCATAGTTCATACCATAATATTAAACGTCGTGAAAAGAGAGGTAAAGAGATTTTTTTAAGAGACATCGCAATGGATTTTTTAATTTCCCATTTGATTGACACATGGAAAATAGATGTCTACAGTCCAAACAGGGAAAACTATTATTCTATGGCATAAACCGAAATATAAATGATCTCGTATGATAGTTTTCCCACTCTTTTTCAAATTGTTGCATCGTTTGAAGAATTTTGGATTGAATTAACAAATAATTAATTACTTGAATAGTGCATTTTTTTTTGAACGATTTTCCATATTTTAATCGAATGGCAAACAGAAAAACAAATTGCGATACCTCTAAAAAATCGTACGTAGATTTCCTTCCACAGCGTTCAATATTATAGTAAAAACTGTGATTTCGTCGAATGGGAAGTGATTAAAAAAATAACTTTAGCTGAAAACGAGTATTTATTGGGACATTGATAAAAATTGTTTACGCCAATTAAAGCTTTGATTCAGCCTTGATTAAAATTTTGCATACATAACAAACATTTAATTAAACAGAGCAATCGAGGAAGGAAACTCTCGTTCATCTAATTTTAGGCTGGCTATTAAATTGATCAAAATCGACGAATTACCACTTGCTATTAATTTTATCAAGTATTGATTTTTTACAAAACGCTTTAAATTTATTCGCGATTCAATTAATTAAAATTATATAAAAATATATCCACCAAAAAGTCTAGATACGTTGTATTTTATTATTGCAAAAAAAAATGTCAAAAAGGGAGAATGGAGCACTAAATTCAGAGTTTATTTTTCTGCTAGACGAAGAAAATTATGGAACATAAAAAAATAGATACATCCGTAGATGGAAAGCACCGTTGGAATTCGATTTTCAATTAACTCGGTGGGAGTCTCGTTCCTCCGTCGCCGAAAAACAAATGGTCCAATTAAGATTAATTCTATTAAATATAAATTCTGATCGCAGACTAATGGAATTTATTCGCGATTCAATTAATTTTCATGCAAAGTGCATGCGCGTTTGTGCAGTCTACTCATGAAATATGGACGCTTTGATCGTTTTTTCTTTCATTATGTCGAGAAAAATCAGAGTAAAATCAATGGACCGCTAAATTCTAAGTATTTCGCGCTAGAGGAGGGGAATTGTCGAATTGAAAATATGGATTAAATGCAGGAATGAAAATAGGAAATCCGAGGATGAAAAGAATCGTTGAAATTCAATTTTCAATAAATTCAGGGAGAGTCTCGTTTCTCCTTCGGAATGGTATGAAGTTAGCTTTGGCAGAGCGTGTGTGCAACCCCCGGCTCTATAGGGGAGGGTGGGGTAAAATGGACCGTCAAAAAAATTTGAAAAAAATTGATTTATAACCAAATTGAAAAATGTTCAAAAGAATACAAATTTATCTATTTTTAAAT